>JAOTRH010000022.1:9625917-9650345 GCA_034768845.1 Heliamphora exappendiculata
ATTTTTTCTTTTTCTTTTTATATTTTGCTTTTATTTTTATTTTTCTATGTCATTTGTTCTACCTTCTACTGTGTTAACATGTGTTTTATTGTTGGTTGCATGGTGATACGAGGGGGGGGGGGGGGATTCAAGAGCCCCAATTTTTATCTTTTTTTCTTTTATTTTTCAATATATTATATGTTTTATTGTGTTAACTTTAACATGTGCTTTATTGTTGGTTGCTAGTTCGTTTGACATCCCATCATAATGTTTTGTTTACTTGGCAGTTGGCATGTATTTGATGTTTAATGGTAACAACAAAATGAATGTATTTTTGCTTCTGGTTTTATTTTTAATTTCTTATGAATAATGCAATACTAAAACTTGTAAAATAGTATTTTTTTTACAAACATCATATTTTTGGATTTTTTCGTATTTGTATCATAACATATTTGTATAATATCATATCCATATATGTGTTTTCTAGCGCTCAAGGAAGAAGTTAGGGGCCACCGCTTCCAGAAATAATCCAAAAAAGATCAATAATCTGTATTATATCGTATTTGTATAAACATCATATCTATATTTGTGTGTGCTTCCTAGCCCTCATGGAAGAAGTCTGGGGCCATTGCTTCTAGAAATAAATCCAAAAGATCAATCAATTAATATAAACACTTAAGTAATCGACACCAAAACTAGGGATGTATTAGCTTGGACGTCTTTCTCTTCAAGTTTGCAAGTATTTCTAATGCATTCTCTAGTCTAAATCTTCATTTCTTGTGAATCCAGTCACAATTATCCAGTTGACATGATTAATCAATGCCTAATGAATGAATGACCAAAGTGCGTATGATGTAAATGGTTTTGAAAACAATAAGAGAAGAGATTTCTCAAATCAGTTTGCATGCATAAAAACAGAAAAATTGTATTTTGTGAATATTGATGAACTAGGAAAACCTAGATGACGGAGGGTTATGGAAAGGCTAGGGTGCTCAATAAATCATTTTATATACTCTTACTTTCTGTATTAGAATGTAAAAGTGCAAAACCAACAGTTCTGTATAGTTTTTCACAAAACCAAAGCAATTTTGAGCTCAAGACTCCCACTAGCCAGCTCAAGCCCTAGTCAGATAGATATTAAGAGAGACTCGTTGTACCTGCACCCAATGAACTACTCTTCTCGATCGCGAGTCATGCAGAATGGAGCAAGACTTATTGTTTTCATTCTAATTTCCACATCATTTAAGTAAAGATTCACCTTATATCTCTTCCATTTGAAAACGATGGGAATATCAAAATGATGAAATAGTTGAAGTACAAAGAATTAGAAACTTATGGTTTTGAGAGAAGGAGAAGGGTGGAGAAGAGAGAGAAAAGAAATAGGGTTTCGGGGACGTAATCAGCTCCTTTGACCTCACATCTATTTATATTAAATCCACCACTACATAATTACAAAAATACCTTTAAGACTGAAAAATAAAATAAAACTTGCATGCCAACGTAAATAACAAAAATTTTCATTTGAAAACAATGGGAATATCAAAATGATGAAATTTCAAATAACTCAAAAGTTAAACCTCCCCAACAAGATAAAATCCGGAATTTATTAGATGGGCTAAAACTGGCGACTTTCAAATGTAGAGCTTAGTACAATTGAGAGTTCTAAGTTCCATTTTAAGTTCCATTTTTAGTTCTTAATAATAATTGTGTAAAGATCGGACATTGAAATTTCATTTCCAGGAGTTTGCGGCACTTAAAGGCATTCAGAGCTCCTGTCAAAGTTATATTTTGACCTTAGCAGCTCAATAGTGATGGTAAAAATTGTCCTAAAGAAATGTGTACTAAATTAATTCAATATATGCTCATGCAATTATCCACGGGATTTGCTCAATGCAAACATTGCATTGCTCAAAACAATTTCATTCTATATCACTTGAATCCCTAGATCTCTACTATAATCTAGGTGATGTTTTGTTTATGGAAATTACCAACGCATTATCCCCCTCCCCCCTCCCCCTCCCTCCTTTCTTATGCGTTCCTCACAGGTGTATCCCAAAAAAGATACTAGATCTTTAAGCTTTCCCTTGTTAGACTCTCTGCTGCCCAATTTTATTTTGTGCACAGTTCTTTCTTTGCTTGTTTCTTTTAATTTCTTATCTAGTTTGTTTGCTTGGGTGGAGTATTATATTCCTTGTGTTAGTTTGAAGAAACTTGAGCTTGGTCACATAACTGTTCTCAAAGCACCTCTCGGTAATAGTTTGCATAAGGATTTATTTTCTTTTGAAGTGAATGAGAGGGAAGACCAAAAGACCTCCTTAGGCAGTCTCTTTCCCCCATGGATGAATATTTCATAGAGTTTTTCAACTGGATCATGGCGTCATGCTAGGGGCTGCTGTTTTTACTCTCTCTCTCTCTCTCTCTCTAATTGAAGTTCCCTCCTTTTTTACTGTTGCATATTTATTTTCTTTCTTGTCTGTTCTTGGAAGATGTATTTGTCCAGCTGTCGAGTTGACGTTTTTTGGGAATCGGGCCAAATAATATCCATGATCTGTTCGTGAGCGAATGCAAATAATTCTTGCACTCCCCACCCCAAAAATAAAATAAAATAAAATAAAAACAATAGTAGTAATATAATCCTGTCTTTCCTTATTAATCATGCTTGTGCGTGTATATGTCTCTGCTCCCAGTGGTTATAGTGTAGGGCCTTTGGGTGGGATTTGCGAGTGTGTGGCCTCATGTTCCTCGTATTGTTAAAGTAGCTTCTTTGGCTTTTTTGCACTGCCTGTTTTTACTTCCATCTTACCAAGTGACTGAAAATCTGACATTGGATGCAGGTGGGAGACTTGTTGAGCCGAACATGACTGAACAGGTACCCATTTGACATTTTGTCACATTGCTTGTTTGTCGTTCTACAATCTTTATGCTTAGGTAATGCATTCCATTAATAATCTGTAATCTACTATCAGTCGCTTTCGCCCAAAGATGAAAGCATTGTTTCTACAAATCCTTCTCCGGATGCATCTGTCATGGGACTTTCAAGGGATATCACAGATCAGCTAGAATCTTCGTATTCAAGCAGAACTCTTACCACTGTCTACCCTCAGGAACAGACTTACTATTACGGAGGTTAGTCCTTGTTGGCTTGTAATGTAACGTTCTACTGGCACCAATTCAGAAGTCTTAGATTTTTGGGTATCTATCTCTTGTGGTTATGGAAACAATCCGTAACATGTATTCTAATGAAATCTTCAAATTCTGACACTCAATTTCGATTTGAGATGGTGGGGAGATATCACCCAGAGCTATAGCAGTTTTCTCCTGAAATTCTTAAATATGGATGTAATATGAAAGAAACAGAAAATTTCTCGTTTGATGTTGACCCGTAGGCCGTAGCAGAGGTATTATGGAACTAAAGTTTTAGACATCAACCAACATTGGCGATTCTCTGTATTTAAATGCAATGATCTCTTTAATTGACCCATAGCAGAGATTTCTTAAATGTGAAAGAGATGACTTATATCTGACACGTATGGGAGTGAAACTTGTCATGATTATTGAAGTATTTTTACTACCTTTGCTCTTCCCATAATTACATTAGATATTGACTACCTTGTTATTTCATCATTGCTTTGGCTTCAGGGTTTGAAACCAATACTAGTAACTGGGATGACTATTCTCGCTATGTCAATGCCAATGGTCTGCAAGTTGTATCACCGGTGAGGATGAATCCCTTAACATTTCATATACCTTTAGTTTATAATGGAGCTCACCATATGTTTCTTTTCATGTTTAACCTGACTTAGGCTATGTACAATGATAACCCATCTCTTGTCTTTCATTCCGGTTATGGCCTTGATACCCAAATGGCTTACGGACAATTCTCCCCCATGGCTAGTCCTATGTCACCGATACTGGTAGATGGCCAGCTATACTCTCCGCATCAAATTTCAGTGTCTCCACCTTATTTTCCACAGTCAGTTTCTCCTGGTGTGCAGCATGTAACTTCATCACTTCCAGCTTCGCAAAGTGACATGGTTACAACAGGAAGCAATGGCCAAGAGGGCTTCGGTGACAATGTTCTTTTTGGGCCAGGATCAGGTTACTTTTTACATTTTGGATCGTTTGGTGGAGGGGGGCTTTCTGGAGAACCATTGTCAAACCGATCAACCTCAGATACAGGCAGTTATTTGCCTCCGTTGACATCACCTGCTGTTTACTCCCAACCAATTGGTATACTTGGGCCATATGAGCAAAACGCTGCACAGGTTTGTTTACTTTGAATCTGGAACATGCTTTTTGTAACAAATCACAATTCCTAGACACAATTCCCCAACAATTGGAATGATATTTTTTTGGTCTTGCTATTTGAATGTCTATTCCAAGTATTCTTTTTCTAATCCTCATCACAGTTGGTGGTAATCTTGCTACTCACTCAGCAGATGGTACTCCCTTATTTAAATCCAAGAGAGATGTCTTACTGCCAACACCGTGGAGATAATAATATAAATGAATTACATTTTTTGGTAGAATGCTTGATACTTTAAACATATTTACTTACCATTTTGAGCTGAAAATTTCTCACATCCACCCAATCTGAAATTAGGATCTAAGCTCACTATATGGGGCCATCAAGTTACTTTCACTAAGCTGTGCATTGGTCGCAGCAAGAGAGCTCTACAGTAACTATGGGTGTTATTTTTATTACTATTTTGCAATAAACACGCATATTCTTTATGAATGCTTGTTATGGCCCATAGATTGCCGGATCAGTGTTTATTTTGGTATCCATGTTCACTCTTATCCTGGCATTCCACATCTTGCTTGTACTAGAACATAGCAATAGGCTACGCGCATTCCTTTAACCAGATTGGCTCCTTCTCGAATTGATATGCTCGATGATCCTTTGCAGGATAGAAATTAATTTCTTATTTCGATTTCAGATTTCTCAACAACAGAGACCATCTCATGGATTTGGATTGGTGGCAAGTTCCTCTGGTAGGAACTACCCTCATGGTGGCCCATATCAGAGCTCAAATTATAGCACTGTATCCACTTCTCACTGGGGAACTAATAGCCGGGGCCGACTCACTCCCGACAAAGGTGGAAGACGAGAAAGGGTCCATGACTCGATCTTTGTATCCAATGATTCACGAGGAATCTCTAGTGATCATAATCGAGGGCCAAGGGCTTCAAAACCAAAGGGCAAGAGTTCTGCTGAAGAGAGCTCATCATCTGGTGCCAGGAAAAGTGGTGCATCAATATCTGGGGTCAATCTTGATCTTTATAATCGGCCTGATTTTGTCACAAATTACGATAATGCTAAATTCTTCATCATTAAGTCTTTCAGTGAAGATAATGTTCACAAAAGTATCAAATACAGCGTTTGGGCCAGCACGCCACTTGGAAACAGAAAACTAGATGCTGCTTATCATGAAGCAAAAGATATGAAAGACCACTGTCCAGTCTTTCTGTTGTTTTCGGTATATTTCTTGGCCTCTGAAGCTCCAATTTTTTTCTTCTTCTACTTCTAATAATGTTGGAACAAACTATGACGAACTGGGCTTGTTAATATTTTTCAAAGTAGAACATGAGTACAATCAAAATTAGTGCTAAAGAACAACATAATATCAGTAAATATTGATTTCATGGTGATGTTGCTAAAAAAGATTTATGACAGTGATCCTTATTCACGGATTTTTGGTGGATATCTGATTAATTGAGTTTACTAATTAATTTTTCTATGGTATCATTCTGTTTGTTTGATTCAGTATAACTTGACATATAGCACTATTTTTTTGGGGATAACATATAGCACTATTGATCTTCTTTATTCTTTACTAATTTAACCATTGATAAGTGTGTGTATGGATAACTGATTCTTTTCCTTATGTTGTTGGGAATACCTCTGATGAAACAGTTTCTTTTGGAGCTTCAGTTTCTTGCACATGTCCATTATCCTTCTTTTTTTATTTTCTGAAAAAAAAAGGAAGTAAATGAACTTATGCTTTGTAAGTGTGTGACTTTCTAATGTGGGAAGCTCTTCTGAAGTTACTTGAGATTCATTGTTGGTTCAAGGATGGTTTTGTCAGATATATTAATAATTCAGTCTAAAGTGATATGGAAATTGAATTTATACTTGTAGTAGGCAAATGCTCTTATAAAATGTGCTCTGAATACATAGATGTTGTTATAATAAAGTCTTCTAGGCCTCCTTTAATATGATGTGTGCAATTATTTGTAGGTCAATTCAAGTGGGCAATTTTGTGGTGTCGCTGAGATGGTTGGACCCGTAGATTTTGAAAAGGATGCAGACTACTGGCAGCAGGATAGGTGGAGTGGGCAATTCCCTCTCCGGTGGCATATAATCAAAGATGTGCCAAATAGTCGATTCCGCCACATACTTCTTGAAAATAATGAAAACAAACCTGTTACTCACAGCCGAGACTCTCAAGAGGTAACACATTGGAAAAATTCCTTCTTGCCAACTATTATTTTCCGTTGTTTGCTTTTATCTTTCCTTTATTTTGTTTTCTTATTTTGTAATACTGTAATAACAAGTATTCAGATCTATGTTTGTTTTCTTCATTGCCAATTTTTTTTTTCTACTGTTCGCTTTTATCTTTCCTTTATTGGATGATGTTTTGTTTTCTTCATTGCCAACTATTTTTTAAATTGTTTGCTTTTATCTTTCCTTTGTTTTTTTTTCTCTTAGCTTTATTACTGTAATAATGAATGTTCATATCTTTGGATGTTGTTTTGTTTTGTTTTGTTTTGTTTTCTAATACAATGCTTTTGTTTTCTTATTTTCTTCTATTTTCTCTGTTTTTTTGGCAACAACCTTTTGCCATATCAAAAGCTAAACTTGAGGGTTCTCTTCCCCCTTTATGTCTTGGAAAAGCCTTTTCTTATTGAACTCCATTAAAAACCTCCCTTTTTTGTTATCCCTTCTGTCATAGATCTCATAGGTTGTGACAATGATACTCAGTTGAAATTTTTGGACTATATAGGCCCTTTTTTGGTGAGGATTGTACCACACTTGATTGACTCTACACTCTGAAAATTGTTCCCAGGTAAAACTAGAACATGGTATGGAGATGTTGAGAATATTCAAGGATCATAGTGCAGAGACATCAATATTGGATGATTTTAACTTTTACGATGAACGGGAGAAAGCCTTCCAGGAAAGGAAAACTAGACAGCGAGGCAGTTCAACTAAAAATGGTTCAGCTGCTACTGATGCCTCGATTAGTCGACTTTCTGACAACTTTGTTGAAACCCTTCGGTTGGAAGATGGTAAGAAAGTGCTGAGAACTGAATAGAGTAGTGGGTACTCTGAAGTAGTGTTTTCCAACAGATGTCAAAACAATTATCATTGACCGTGTAGTATTTCAGGCGATTGAGGTTGCTCGCTAATCACTATGCCCGGGCATACTCCTGGCAGCAATTCTCTTTCTTCTTCTTCTTTTTTTGTTGTTGTTTTCCTGTCAATGTTAGGGTATTCATTTTAATTAGAAAGGTAGGATTCATAGGTTTATACCCAGTTTGGGTGACAAATTGATGAAACATTGCAGAAAATTGCATACTTACAGATATTTGGAAAGCAATATATTCTGTCTTGTGGAATTAAATGGTCATTGCTCTTATTCTTTGCTTCTGCGTGCAAGTCATAGTTGGAATCGTCAATTTAACAAGGGATATGATGCATTTTCCTTTGAGATGACATCATGACAGAAATTTATTACCGTTCGTTTGAACAGGTTCTCTGGCTTGCTTCGGTGTTTTGATCAAGAGAAAATACATGTGCAGTTCTTTTACAAACCCAAGCAAGTGATTCAGAAAAATATTCGTAATTCAAGAAACACAGTTTAGATACACTTTTAAGCGAGGGTTGCAAAATACAGTTAAACCTCACCATTCCATTTGAATTGTGGGTTTCTGTTTGAGGAAGGAAGGAATAGGATTGTGATTTGTAAATGTTTAAGTGCAGCTTGCTTAGCCTATTCTCCATTTGTAGTGAAAACTCAATATTCAGTTGTAAATGTTTGGTGTTACATGTAGTGATTATTTTTTTCATTAAATTCCGAGTCTAATATTCGTCTTCTGTCAATGAAAAAACGAAACGTAATCCAATAGTTTTAAATTTACGAATACATTTTGTTCACATGTATACGAATACGCGCGTTCTATTATATAATATGCACGTGCATGAACATATATACATATATGCATACATAAGCATATAGATATTGAAGTAGCTCTCATAATAGACTTATGGTGAAGTTTCTATAAAGGAGATTTTAAATGACTTTTCAATAAATCTATTGATTTATGCTTGAGCTTTACTCTTGCAATATGCAATTGTGATTTTTTCTTTTGGGTAATGATTCTATTTATACTAAATTTTTGGTTTTTTTGAAATTTTATGCACTACGCAGTTTTAGGTGGTGTTTGTTATTGGTAAAATTAGTACCCTTATAAATTGTAGTTGAATGAGTAATATTATGGTCATCAGGTTTTGGTAACCACATTTAGTACCACATAATGTGACACAATATGTGTGGTACTTATATTATTTTATGGTCTCATTATTTATTTTTAAATACTAAACATGAAATGTCATATTATATGGTACTTAAATGTGATCATCAAAATATGGTCATCATAGTATTATTATAAATGTATCATGCATGTATTTTTATAAAACTAGTACAATTTAATTTTATATTTCTTTCTCTATGATTGTATGGGTTCCAAATATGGAGATAATTTAATTAATAAGATAATCATTATACTATTGATGAAAATGACAATAATTTCTTTTTGAACATATGCAAAAAGTGTTATTAAAAAATGAAAATATTTTTGGTACAATAATATAGGTGGAGACTTAGTTAAACATCAGTTATAAGTTAGGACTATCTCTAAATAAGCATCCCAAATAGTACTCAAGCTCTAAATTCCTTAAAATCGAAGTTATAATATTTTAAAATTTAAAATACAATATTAATGGTATTTTTATTTGGGCAACTAGTGCCCACCCTTTTAATATCATACACACCCAGCGAAAACCATTGTGTTGCTTTTTGAGATTTTATTAAAAAAGTGTATCGAAATCTGTACCCAAATTGCTGCGCCAGCACATTTCTATTCATCAGTAACTTCAGCAGTTTTCTATTCAGTCGTAATCGAGAGGCGCCGCAGCGGAGCTTTTCTACGCCGTGTCTAAGGCTTCAGATCACCATACTCCGGTCTCCGATCACAATCCCCCTGCTCAAGTAAACTAATCTACGACACCTGATGTGTTTTTCTTTAGTTTTTTAATTTTTTTTCATGATTTTACGAATCAATTAAAGATTCTGTCTCTTCTCCTTCTTTTTTTGTTTGTTACTTAACTGTTATCTTTGTTGGTTTTTTCCCCCCAAATGCAGACTGTTATGAAGTAGGTGATTGGAGCCATTGATTTTAGACTGTTATCTTTGCCTCATTTTTTATGCCCACCAATTGTTTGATTATTTGCTCGGACAACCTTTGTTTTGTTGTTTGAACCGAACACCATTTCCGTTGAGTCAAATAATGAAAATCAATCTTTCATAAGAAATGAGTCAATCAGCATCAGTTTTTGATATTTACCTATGAAGCGCGATATGGATACGGTATGGTAAAATTTTAAAAAGTAGGATACAAATACGGTTGATGCATTTGTAAAAATTTTATTTTCACAAATTTTAGTATTGTATTATTTACGTAAATAAATCAAAATGTAGGAATACATTCAATTAGTTGTTACTATCGAATATTCAATGCATGACCAGTAATTAGAATATTACGATGTAATGTTGAAGCAACCAACAACTAAGAATAAATCACAACTTTATTGCGTATCAGAGTTAACATAGTAAAACATATAACAAGTTAAAAAACAAAAGCAAAAAATACGCCAAAAATATAAAAAATTAGAACCTCTCTTATCCTCGCCGTAACTTTCCTGTATCCCCATGTATCCTTCACGCATCCCCACAAAGGCATTTGTTCCCTCCTTTTCAGATCTTGTTTTCTCCAATTGAACCTCTATAGGTCTTCAATAAATCTGTGAGGTCTTCACTAAATCTGCTTCCCAAATCGTTTTCCTTTCTCATGTGTTTGCATATCCATCCATATCTATGTATATACATATATACATGTATCACGTGTGATAGATTCTCTCACAAGATTTGGTTTTATTGACACAAATCTATTGTTGGTTAGGGTTGTATTGAGCTGAGGAGAAGTGAAGATGTTGGGGATTGTGAGGCAAAAAGTCGCCCGCGGAGGCTTTAATGCTTTGGTAAGAGCTGAGTTTTTTAGTCATTGATTCTTATTTTGTTTGAAGTTTGTTAGCTGTTATGGGTTATTATGAATGTTTACATTATCCTTGTGTGTCTGTGTAAGATCGTGGAGCAGTCCTTGCTGAGGATTCAAAGTCAATTCGTACTTAAGGTGTTGAAGAGTTATTCATCTTCAGCAAAAGAGGTGACTCATCTCCCTCCTTACCATTTATCCTATGCAATAGTGATACCGAATGTATACCACCATTATTACATGATGCGAGCAAGCCTGTAGACAAATTAAGAAGCACCAGAAATAAGGACTGATTTTTCATAAACAAAACATAAAAACCAATTTAGAAAAAAATATGTACTTTTATGAAATGAAACATTATGGATTCGAGGTGCTTACCGAATAATGCAATGATGAGAAGAATCCTATCTGTCATAAATAAAGTATAATAGAAAGAAAGCATCACTTTGCAGAACACCGCTTCTTTATTATTACTATTATTATATTTATTTATTTATTTATTTTTTATACCTTGTGATCATCAAGGGCACTAATAAAACTTAAACTGCAAAGATATCGATAATATTATTTTTCTTCCTTTCGTTTTAAGTATAACAAGTTATTAACAATTCCTCTCCCGCAAATAATCCACATCAAGCACACCAAAATTATCTTTCAAATCTTTCTCCGCTTTTGACCAACTCTCGCTCCTCAATAGTAGTGAAGAAACTCCATCACACTTTGAGGACAAACCCAAACTAGACGAAACCAAGAAACAATTGTAGTCCCAAGGCCCCAAGCCACTGAACAATGTAAGAAGAGATGATCTATTGACTCCCCTTTCCTCTTACGCATGCAACATCAATTGACGAAAACTATCTTTCTGCAGATCAAAATATCAATCGTCAAAATTCTGTTATGTGCTGCACACTACCAAAGAAAGCCACTTTAGACGAAGCCTAATCCCGCAAAATAAAGCCTGATAAAAACATTTTACATGAAATAGCCCCAAAGATGCCAAACCCTATCTTAGCGTATCTTCACCCGTCCCAACACGAGGCAACCTGCATGAACTTCCCAGAAGGACCAACAAGTCATCTATTTCTCAATCCTGTAACTTCCTACACAACGAAATGTCCCAAATCATACCCTCTTTGCAAACATGGTCTGCCATTAACAAATTCCGAACCACTGCCAAATGATAAATAGCTGGGAAAACATTGTGCAGGTTCTCCCCCTACAACACCATGAACCAAAACTTCACCAGCCTTCCAACCCCACCAAACTCGAATACCCCACAAAAACATCCAATCCCTATCCCTTTCCAAAGACTGATCCCATGGGGATTAGGAGACCTCAAGAGAGGACCGATCCCCCCATCCACTCACATACTTGGACACCACCAACCTCCTCCACCATTTGTTCCTCTCACGGGAAAATCTTTACAACCATTTGTCTAACAAGGCTCGGTTAAAAATACCCAACTTCCTTATACCCAAGCCTCCCTTTGTAATAGGGGGACACACTTTCTCCCACTCCACCAAATGATAATTAAATTCTTCTCCCAAACCGCCCACACAAAAAAACTCTTTGTCGCTTTTCAAGACTCTCGCCATTGAGGCTAGAATGACGGACAAAATCTTGAAATAAGTAGGCAAGCTAGACAAGGTACTCTTGATAAGAGTTGCCCTTTCCCCTTTTGATAAATATTGTCTTTTCCATCGAGTCGAAATCTATCCAGTATCCACAATTGAGTCCCACACCACCTTAGCCCACACACTGATTTTTTTTTTTGGCAAGTTGTTTATAGGGGAATGCAACCTTAGATGCTGCGTGTTTCCTAGGGGACAAGCCTAAAGTCGATCTATTTCTGCACATTCTATTTGCATAAGAAAAACATAGAAGATTTCACTAGTCTGTTGCAGTTCATAGTTATTTAACTACAAATTCATAATTTTCCAAAATTACTTCAGAGAAGACAGATCATCTTCGATCCCATCTCCCTCTAATGTAACCTTGCCATATTAAAAAGTTCCAAACATGTCTCACTACCGCAGATCACTTATTGCCCAACAATAAAGCAAAGCTCATAGCCCATATAGCATAGAAAGCGGATGGGGTATCCTAAGTCATGACAGTAACTCCCATTTATCTCATCGGGTACAGCAACACTCCAAACGTTTCTGCACCCACACATTGCCGTTTACCTGCTCTGTGCCACAAACTGCCACAAACATGCAGCAATTACAACTCAATAACAAAAGCTTCTTTCTCTTGCACATTCTAGTTGCTAGCCAACAAGAGCTAATTATATCGATTAAAAGACAGTTAAAAAGTGAGAATAAGCTGCAAGAAAAGAAAAAGTACAACTCAATAACAAAAGCTTCTTTGTTCAATAGGTAATGGGCATGTACCCGCCACTAAATAGATGAAACACAAACTTATTTCCTATGAACATGGGTTGTAATTATTGCTGCAGCTTAAGAGCAAGAGCAGAAGGCCAAGGTCCCCCTAACAACATAGTTAGGGGTTCTATCAATATGACCAATGCACAAATCACTCGCTTGGGTAAGGAAAGCTAACAAATCTAACTCAATGCAGACAAATCAACAGCCTCAAAGTCTAGCAGTTAATCTAAAATAACAATCTGCTGTTAGTTCATATTTGCAAGGTTGAAAGCTACAAAATAAATTGTCCTTTTCCTTATCCAAGTTTGCAAGGGGCATATCCTAGGACTTACGGCTACCATTGACACTAACTACAATAGCCAACGCATGACATCTAAAAAAGAAATACCCGAACACTTGGGAACACTTGGGAATGCTATCAAGACATTTACATAAAATAACGAACAACTATTTTTCCATAGATGCCCCGTCCGTTACATCAAATGAGTAATGGATGGGGAAACCAGGCCCTACCCCCTTTTTTCCCTCAAACCATAATGGACCATATAAAGACATCCTGGCTACCATTTCGGATCCTGCTTCAAAAAAACCAGAATCCCCCGCCCCTTGCGCATCCAAATGCCAAAAACATAACTTCCACCAAATTAGCCCATATCTTGGGCACTGTACATAAACCTTCAATCCAGCTTCAAGCAACCTTTTGAACAACGATTTGCAGGGCTAGCACAGCACCTTTTGAGTGCTAAGAACCAATTTGTGGACCTGAAATTATTTTTAAGAACAAAAAGCAAAATAAAAAATGAGCCAGAAATTATAACAATGCCAATAGTGAGTGAGAAGTGAACTTGCATAGCGACTGGTAGAGCAAACCATTTGAACAATCAGTAGGAATACCAACAAAATTGACATCTCCCACTTCATTCCGAGCTAAATAATAAGGTCTGCTCAATATGGAACCACCGCTTATAGGATGACATTTCATTGAATTAAAATGGACAATCTTTGAGTTGTTAGCGGTGTGCCTTTTCACCAATCCAATGGTCTCACAAAATGATTGCATTTCCCCAAAACAAGTCTGTATTTTTAAGAAAAAGAAAATTGTAACAAATTCACAGTAACTAAAAAATCAGTAACTAAAAACAACAGTAAGAAAACAGGAACGAATACATTTGTATGCCTACATATATATACGCTTGAAGCACCAAAAAAAGTGCACCCTGATCCATTCACGTACCAGAAAGATGGTTCAGGACAAGTGATTTAGGTTGCTGGCGGCGATGGTAACTGTCAGCTATGATGGTGATTTTTGGCTACGAACTGAGATTGTCTTTTGATCGAAAACCATTGTGTCTCCTGAGAAGCGAGGAGTAGTTCTGTTGAGAATTAGGATTTGCTGAGTGTACCTGTCGTTTTTTTTTCCTTTTTGTGAAATTATCATTAGAACAATACATTAATACAATGATATAATGAATATTTAAGTTTATCAACATTTTAATTGATGAAATTACTAAAAGAATATTTTATAAATATGTCATCATTCATTAAGTCCTCACTATTTTTTTATTTAATAACTTAGCTATCTCATTATTTTTTTTTATTCCAGGAAGTTATTTATATTTGGATTGGAAGTATGTTATTTGCTAACCTAGCTTTTAAGCTAGTTTTTTTGAAATTGGTTGATTGGGTCAAAATTTAGCTTTTTTACTTTTGTTCAATTGGATAATATTGCTCCTCCATATAGTGACTATAACGATTATATATGGTTTATATTTATAGTAAATAAGTTATTAAGTATGGGCACTATTGTCTTTTTGAATGCGATGGCAGTTTGAATAGGATGTTTTAGAAAATTGTGTGGCTTTTTGACCTTTTAACCTTTTAACTTTTTTTCCAAATGAATGATGCTGGCTTTTCAACTTTTTGGCTAAAAAAGCCAAAAAATTAGCTTGCCAATCAAGCGCTATATTTAATGCTTTATTATCTCAGTAGTATTCTTCCCATTATTGCATAATTTGGTAAGCACCTCGAATCCATGATGTTTTCATTTCCTACAAGGTATATATTGTTTCCTCTAACTTGGTTTTTATGTTTTGTTTATGAACAATCAGTCCTTATTTCCGATGCTCCTTAATTTGTTTCCTCAGGCAAAACCCAGTATCAAAACAGGCTTGCTTGCATCATCTAATAATGCCGGGATGCATTTGGTATCACTGTTAAATGTGGAACCTAAGTCAAGTCTTCTTCACCAATCTATGGCACTCCAAACTTTATCCAGCAGGTGCATCACTACAATGAATGATTCAAGCAATTCTGTTGAACAAGATGCCACTGCTTCTGTCTCTGGTGTTGCTCCACGCATCAAATTTAAGAGGCTTGACAAAACAGCCAAGCATATAATGCAGGTATGCTTCTTTTTTTTGTTACTCTTTTAGCTAGATGGACCACATTATGGCTATGTTTGGTTTATTGAAATGAACAGTGGAATAGAATGATGAGTTTGTTGGAAGTCCATATAGAATGTGAATTTCAAAACTAAACACTATTCCTCTATTTAATTGAATGGGAATTTTAACTTAGATACCAAAGAATTGTCATTCCATTTGTGTACAAAATTATTCTATTAACCAAAACACTACTTATATGATCTTCATCAAGGTTATTATCATTTTTTGGTTGTTGATGTGGCATTGCAGATTCTTGATAAGGAAGCTGTCGAGGACGTGAGGAAACAAAGAGAAATACCTGATATAAAGCCTGGTCATATCATCCAACTCAAAGTGGTATGAAATTTTTTGTTGACAGGAATTTCGTTGTTGTTGTTCTTCATCTTGTGTGTGAGGGAGCATAAATCGTTGTGTTAAAATACTTGGCATGAGCAGGAAGTGCCCGACAATAAAAGGCGTGTTTCGATTCTGAAAGGCATTGTTATAGCAAGGCGCAATGCTGGTTTAAATACGACATTCAGATTAAGGAGGCTTGTGGCAGGAGTAGGAATCGAATCGCTCTTCCCGCTGTAAGTAAAACTGGAAATACATTGGAATTACTCAAACCTATCGTTGACATACTGGACTTTGAGCTTCTGTTCAGTGAAAGAGTGGAATAACCAAATTCTACAAAATAATTGATCACTAAAGTTCTAATGCATGAATAAAGTACATTCTTTTTCTAGCCAGGGTACTTGAAAAAATTAAGGATGTATGTTAAAGACTGGTAGATGTATAGTTGTTCCCAAAAAAATTCCCAGGCTCATCAAGGCTACAAGAAAGCATTTGAAATATGCAAGGCCTAATCTCTTCAGCTAAGACCATACAAACATTCCCGTGCCTTTTAGTAGACTTCAGGCCCAAGTAGGGCACTCGTTTAAATAACCCAGTCAAATTTATCTTTTGTCTTTAGTAGACTTCAGGCCCAAGTAGGGCACTCGTTTAAATAACCCAGTCAAATTTATCTTTTGTCTTTTTATTTTTCAGTGGTCACTAATCGGTACATCTTATATCACATTCATGGTTTCATGCACCATTCTTCAATTTTTTTTGGTAATTCCAAGATTAATTAATGGTCTCATACATCATTCTTCGTATTTTCAATTCTAGATTAATTAATGAGTTTATGCTTGAATACGTGAATTAGATCTCTCTGGTGGTTAATTCATAGTGCGTAGAAGAATTATACAACATATAAAGTTACAACTTCAAAAAAAGTGCACTTTATCATTATTGCAAATTTGCAATTGTTAATTTACTTTAGTGGATGCATCATGCATATACCAATTGAAAAGATTTACATGAAAATATATTTGTTTCTCTCTTAGTTGATGTGCAAGAAAAACATTTTTTTCATGTGATACGTATTTCATATTGCTTTCAGATTTAAAATATGATTAAATGCTGTAAAAGTTCGATCAGTAATTTATCCTCCTGGTGACTGTTTGTTAGTTACTTTTCCCAAGTCATGGTCACTATTTCACTAAATTTAATTTTATGTCATGTCTGTAAGGATTGTGGTTCTGAAAGAACCCCAAATCAGCTGCTAATATCCAAAAGTTTGAATTCCCTAAATTAGCCCTCGAGATAAATCATATAATATGCATACTTCATTATGACAGCTTTGTTTTAGTATCACCTTTACCTTTTCCTACCACCATTTGTTCTTATTAGATATTGCTCTGTGCGTTTTGCTAAATGAGTGGGAGATGTCAGGTATTCACCTAACATAAAGGAGATAAAGGTGCTGGACAAGAAGAAAGTGAGGAGGGCCAAGCTTTACTATCTGAGGGATAAAATGAATCCTCTTAAGAAATAATAGCAACCCATACAATTATTGTGTGGCCAAAAGTGAGATTCATTCAGAAATGGTGGACCTGGTTCGTATTGCTGGGAGAACGACTATCCCGTACGTTTTTAGTGCCCCTTTGTTTATTTTGTTCGTTGAATCATGCTTGATTATCAATCCTTTTCTTGAATAGCTTTGGTGGGTCATACCAAGTAATGGCAAGGATTGATATGGAAAGCTTGCCAAGCCACCAAAGATATTGAATTTATATTCAGTCTGCTCTGCTGTTCGGCCATTAAAAGTTTCTCATGAAATGATACGAATTCTTTCTTTAAAAAAATACATGGTTTAAATTTCTCATGTGCCCTCTTGTAGTGAACCATTGACCATCCCCAGTTTAGCTGCGGATCTGATTCATATGCTCTTGGTGACTCTCACTTTGTTTTGTTTCAACTGTGAATCTTATTAGTATTGGTATGCATCATTATAACCTAACTAAACTCAGAAATTTGACAAGAAGTTTGGTACATTGAATATTCGCTCCGAATTTCCTCTATAAACTGTAATTTCGATGATGAATGAAGACAAACAATAAAGATAAAGAAATATCTTGGGTAAGGGCTTTATAGTGATTCTGCAATGTCTGCCCTGAACTTATAAAATGGATGAATTTTTTGTCTTTTACATCAGTGCTTATGATAATGTGCATCCATATAATGCTAAAATAATAGAAATTGTATTTGAGAATCTGAAGTTTGGAATGTAATTATACTTCCTCAATAAAATGTTGTCGGCTAAGTTTTTGCGGCATGATATCCAATCGTTAACTTTTTTTTACCTTCCGCTGATTAGTTTTTGTATGCAGTAGCAGCTACGGCTTCGAGAAACCGGCTTGCTTCAGAGACCAGATATGTATAAGTCTTATAAGTAACCTAAAGTTGCAGTTTAGCCTTTTCTTTTGTCAAGTGGGAAGATGCATCTGGTCTTCAGATGGTTGTTCCCTCTTTCGCCCCCTTCTTTTAATGGAGAACATTTGCTATTTTTTACTTACTTTTCTGTGTCTAGATTTTGGCTTAGACCATTTCCGGAACCAGCACTATAGTCTGGTGTGCGCCATGTACACGAAGCCTCTGGCCGTCCCTACCTTAGAGTGGTGGTTGGGGCGAGGTGCTCCACTTAACCCCTATTTTTGGGCTTATATTATTCACTTTTTACGCAAAGAAATGCATCCAAAGGAACTGAGGTTGATACCAGATGACCTCTTTGCCATCGAGAAGGTCAAGGATTTTGTTGAGTGGTCAATCTTACGGTCGTGGATGAAGGAGTAGCTAACGTACTCTCACTGGTACTTCTATGCAACCGGGTGTCTAGATGCTCTAACATCATTTTCAAAACATGGAAATCATAATATGAACGTGAAAGAAATATGCATTTCTGAAGGAAGTTCCTTACCTCAAACAAGTCATGTTCCAATTTCTTCTCCTCTTTTTAAAACAAGAGGCCCTTCTGGTTCTGTCGGTGCTTGAAACAATTTTGTTTTCTCCATATATACCGATTTGATTCAAGCTTTTGAAATTGAAATAAGTTAGGCACTTGATCACGAAATTTTGGTGATCTTCTCAAATACAATTACAGTACAAACAAATAAAATTTGATCCCTTTTAATTTTCTTGTAGATTGTGGATAAATAAAAATTTTATTGATAAAATTTTTTCAATTGTAACTAATATTTTATTACGAATAATTTTGACAATTTCAGACCTCAACAGAAAATTAAAAAATAATGGCAACAAGGAATTGAGTTCAGTACTTCTTCATATAAAATAATTGACACAGCTCAACGCAATTATTAGTGGCACACTCTACTACTGAGCTAATAGCCCATCGTGCGGGCCTTTCACTGAGGGGAGGCCTGCTTAGTTAAAGCTCAAGACTGTACTAAGCACAAGGCCATCCCTGGGCAAGGCCGGTAAGACAGCCTCCTTCGCCCCTCAAAATTTTGTTCAAAAAATGGGGGGCAACAAAGCCTTTGTACTAAGTCCAATATAAAATTAAGTCTAAGTCAAATGAAGAGTCCATATCTTTTCTCTTCTTTAGATAGTTAAACTTGTCTTCACACTTAAAGCCTAAGGCTGCAATAAGTACGGACCGACCTTGGGCATAGGCTGGTAAGATGGCCGCCTAGACCATTTGTTCAAAAAATGAGGGGCCTTCCTAGATAATTCCTAGATAAAGCCTTTATACTAAGTGTGTGTGTGTATATATATATATTCTTAAGCTAAGCCTCAGTCAAATAAAGAGCCACTAATTATTTTGATTATAATTTTATAAAAAAAAATTAGTTAATCCTTTAAAACCAAATTCAAAATGACTATTTTATTAGAAGATAACCCAAATTAGGTCTAGTCTTTTAAAAAAAATTATTGAAAGAAATAAAAAATTCAGTGTAAGTGTTAAATTAGTCAAAAATATTATATTGTTCTTTCTCAAATTCATGAATTATTTGTACAATATTATTGAATGAAATGTGAAAAGAATAATTTTTAAGTGATATTTGATGAAGTTAATTTTTTTAGTATTTATAATTTTAGATTATTTAGGTGTTTTTTTTTTAAAACTTAACATTTGCCTTCAAACGTAAAATGGTTATTTTCTTATAAAAAAGTAAAAGATCTCTTTTTTTAAAAAAAAATACCAAATAACAATTAAAAAAAATAGTCTTAAAAACTCAAGTTACCAGCAATGTTTAAATTTTTGCACTTTTCACAAATAAAGAGTACAAAAACTAAAATATACAAAAAAAAAAAAAAAATCTTAACAAATTATGTCTTCTTGAATTCATGTAATAATTTCTTCATAATAAGTTTGATTATTTAAAAAAAGTTGCCCTTAATTTAAATGTTTGTGCCCTATTTTAGAAGTTCCTTTAAGCATCCTAAAAAGTCATGAGCGGCCCTGGCTAAGGATGAGGTGGAGATTTTAAATTCAACAAAATCTTTAATTTTTTGTATAGTTGAGTTGCTGGACGGATTTTATAAAATTAACTATTGGATTCATAACAAACCTAACAAGACCTCTCCAATTGAATTTACAACTTTAGATAATCCTGGCCCTTAACAATAGTATGTAAATCAAAATCTCGATGGTATTTATTAGATTAAAAGTAATTAACATGTTGTGAATTTATTAGTTGTGAAACCGGAAAAGAAAAATAAAAAATTGAGAAATTTCTTGGTTCAAAACAGAGAAATTTTTAAACTTTCAAAATTGAAAATCTTTATTTTTTTTACCAAATAGGGTATTATTAATTTTTTTTACAAAATCTAATATTCAATGTGAGTCTTGTTTAATAATTAATAGATCTCGATGAATAGATTTTAAAAATACTAATATATTAAAAAATTGGGTGATTTAATCTCCAATCTTATTTAAACAACTTATTTGAGTCTGAGTACCATTTAGTAAATAACTAATCTACGAAATTCTCATTTTGTCAACCATACCGAAAGCACTCCCATTAATTTATTTTGTCATTCTCGCGTGATTATCTACAAACTGACAGCTCTTTCTTAAAACAGAGCAAAAGCTAAAATTTCAGAGGTATTTTTATTTCGCATTTGCTCTATATCAAACTTTTCACCATCAAACACAAATTCAATTTCCATATATGAAGCACTATGTAATAGGATAATCTCTCTGGAGAATCAAATATAATTTTCATATTTTCAAGAGTGATAAAAACTCTACGAAAATTTTAAAACATCAAATCGTCGGCATAAGAAATGAAAATCAAAAGTGAAAAACCCTCTATGAACCTTTCTTCTTTTACTTTCTATACAGAATGTTAATTTGAAACTTTCTATTGATTCATCTATTCACATTTCATGTTTTTAAAATCGTTATTATATTTTGAAAACTCTAATCGCGGCGTACAAACCGTCCATATCTATATTAGCATAGCAGACTATTATAATTTCGCATTGCTTTTCACCACATATCCATATTATCATAGCAAACTATTATCATTTTGCACTGCTGTTATTGACGAAACTTGTATTGCCATATTAACATGTTTTGCATGAAACATAATGCCGTAAATTTGAACAAGTATTTTATATGCAAAAGACTAATATCTACATTTTCAATAAAATAAAAACTTTTTTTAAATAAAAAATGTTATCGTTTTTAGCAACTATGAGATACAAATGGAATACATCAAATGAAATACAAATGAAAAATAGATATATGACTACACGTTCAACAACTATGACGTCCACACACAAATATAATACATCAATATTGACGAATCGCATCCAAACAAGTCCAGTGTTCATTGATGAGAAATGACATAACTTGAAGAAATTACTGACAAACAGTACAAACAGTTCGAATGTGAAATGATTTTTGGGTGAAATGAAATACACTGAGTATCTGTTTGGAGGTGAAATGATTTTTGGGTGAAATGAAATACACTGAGTATCTGTTTGGCTTTCAAAAATGAAAGTAATGGAAATGCTTTCACTAATGCATTCATCATAGGCGAGTGATTCTATAGCATTGTTTTTTGAATTATTTTGAAGACGTATTACCAAAATTGTTATTTCCATGAAATGCTATTTAGTTATCTTTCCATCTTAATTGAAAGGATTGAAAAGCTTCCATATATAAATTTGACCATGGAATGTAACAGCTATATTATTCTATCAGCATTAATTTATTCACAAAATTCATAGATAGTAATTTGAGGATAAAAAAGTCACAAAACATATAAAAAGAATCTCTTGAAATATGAGTTTATTACCTAAGATTTATCCTAAAATAAGTTACCAAAATAGAACCTTAGCTAATAAACCCTAAAAAATATACCTATGAAAATTCTGAAATTTTAAAATTTTAAACCAAAGGAACTAACTACTACATGTCATAACATTTTTATTGCACCATCTAAAAATTTCTTACTACTTACAATTAGGGGTAATAATGTTCTAACCACAATTAAATTTGAAACATAATATTTGAACTATTAAAAAAGCTTATAATAGAATTTATCCTTAAATTATTTAACTCTTAGAATTGAGACTAATCACCAATTAACTCTCTAAAGGTTTTCACTATTTATACCAACTCCAACAATATATCTCAATTTCTCTCTAAAACCCAACAATTGTCCACCCTTTTTCTCCATAAATTACCCACTTCCGTTTAGAATATTTAATATTAATCTTGTTTTAAAAATATCATCAATACTTATGAAATGATTCAAATTTATAAACGTCAAGACACCTATTTGTAAAAGCCATACATATGCAAAACAACTTAGCATGCATCCATTTTTGTGGATGCATTGCTGCATTTTAAAGATGTAAAATAAGGTAAGAGAAAGAAGTGGAAAAAAAAGAAATAAAGAAAGAAAATCATTAATAAAGCAACACAACATAAAATAAGATCCTGACAAACTGCAATTTAATAGAAGAACAAACAAGTAAACAAAAGCAGGTTTACCATAGCATGAAAAAGGCTTGTATAAATACACATCCAATCTCCTCTGTTACAACTACTACTTGAGCAACATTAATCCATAAAAATTAGAAAGGGAGAAAAACTCAAAGAAAAAAGAAAGAACCATAACAAGCAGTTCTTATCATAACTTTTTGCCTTTTCTATCTGAAGAAAGAAAATAACCCTGATAGATACACAACGATGACATAAAATCACCTTTTCTCTCTTCTTCTTTTTTTTTAGAATAAAAAAACACTTCTTTACCATCATTTCCAGTTCTTTCCCCTCGGGCCGTGACTACCGGTTTTCAGTTTTTTTTCCTGTCCATCAATCCATAGTCATGGGTTGACTGATGCAGCACCTGAAACGAGCCTTGCGAACAGTTGTCATGATCTCCGTCTCTGCATTCTCAAGCATTCTGACAACGTCAGTAAAGGGTGGCCTGACATCGGGATTAGCATCCCAGCATCGGGTCATGATCTCGCTGAGAACAGGTAGGGAATCGCTAGGAATGTTTGGCCGAACACCCTTGTTCACAACTGCAAATGCTGCCTGCACAGCCGTCATGTTCTGGAAGGGAAGCATACCGGTGATGAGCTCCCACAGAACAATGCCAAAGCTATAAACGTCTACTTTCTGTGTGTAGGGCCTGTGCTGGATCATCTCCCTGCACGCACGTGCAGCAGTTTCATACAACCAATGCAGTCTCAATTTATAAACCACATCTAAAGCTTTTAATTTTTTTTTCCTATCTGCCAAAATAAATGTGAAAAACATGCTCTGAGAAATAACAAAGTAGGGAACATTTGTATATAAATATAACAAGGCCAACACTGAAAGAGAGAATTAATTATATTTTCTTCTTTCCCTGACAAGAATGAGCATTTTATTTCTAAAAATACTAACATAACACAATAGGGTAATTCTGTAGCCTGCATTAAAGGCGTTTTCAGAAGGGAACAGTTATTTCGCATTTTTGTCTGTAGGAGTGAACCCTTTGCTCCAATGTTATCTGTATGACTAGCAGAGGCTACCAGAGTAACATAAACGAATTAACCCTCTGAAATTACATAGACTACTCTTAGCTCTTAGGTTATGACCCACTGGTGTTTGTTTAACGACCATAATGGTAAAATGTTTGTATGGTGGTTTTGATTATGAACCATTATTGTGTTTGTATTTCGACCATTTTTGTGTTAATTATGTACTACGATGGTTTTGTTACGAAAATTTATATGGTATGCACCTTTTTAGGGGTGTGGACTATAGTCTATCACTTTATTTTGTTTGACCACAATGATAACTAATTTTCCGACAGTAGGAGACCCAAGTTTTGAAATTTCATGTTGCTAACCCCAAGCACTTATTCGTAACACATACTACGTTCCATCTACTACAAATCAAATGCATTATAGAATTATGAGATAACCTAACATTCATTTATTTCCTCCAACATACTCAAATCTCAAAAATTTGGCACATTCAAACATTGCCCAATCTAACCTCAATCCTTAAATGTGGTAGAATAAAAAAGATTATAGAGAAGGGTATATATCACCAAATGAGATTTACACCCATATTTATTAAGAAAAAGAGAATTACAATAATTATTGTGGGCATACCTATAAAATACCACGTATTATAATATATATATAAGGGTATATTACACCTACTGTATTTAAGGGTTATATCGCTGACATCCCCTATATTCTCTGAAATATTACTGCACCCCCTTATACTTTTATTTTTGTAACACTTAGATCCGAAAGTTAACCGTCAATTAACTTTTGGACGGAAAATACTATTTTAACAATGTTTTTAATATTTCTAGTTTTTTTTAATAACAAAGTCGTATTTAAAATTTTTTAATTAAAAAATAAAAAATTACTAAATACAAAAATTAGTAAAATAAAAACATAAAATTTAATTTATTAATTTATTTTTATTTTTAAG
>JAOTRH010000022.1:9650445-9678551 GCA_034768845.1 Heliamphora exappendiculata
CCCACCCCCCCCCTGAGCAACAAACCCGAGAGGTTGCTCCATCTTCCCGAAGGTCGCCATGGAGGAAGGCATTCTTGACATCCAGCTGATACGGGGGCCAGTTCTTGGTGGCAGCGAGAGAGAGGAGTAACCGAATGGAGGTCATCTTAGCGACTGGAGAGAAAGTCTCAAAGTAGACAATGCCATACGTCTGAGTATATCTATTCGCAACAAGGCATGCTTTTAAACGAGCCAAATAACCATCATGATTCACCTTCACCGTATAGACCAATTTACAGCTAACGGGCTGCTTCTTGGCAGGAAGAGGAACAAGCTCCCAAGTATCATTATGCTCCAAGGCGGACATTTTCTCTAACATAGCTGATCGCCAACCAGGATGAGAGAGAGCCTCTGAAACACTTCCTGAAATAACAGTAGTATCCAGTGCAGAAATAAAGGCATGTAAAGAAGCTGACAACCCCTTATAAGACTCAACATACCTGGGGTGATTTCGACATCGGCGATATGGGCGACAGGCAGCAATAGATGGCTCACTTGCTGGCGGATCAGCCGACGAAAGGACTGGCTCAGCAGGGGTCGGATCACTTGGAATTGAAGGTGCAGGAGGCAGCGTTAAGAGCGGCTCAAGAGATGTAGCAGGATTATCAGTAGTAACCCGAGAAAGCATAAAATTAGCAGAAAAATGAGGGGGTGATGACTCGCGATTGGGAGATGGACGAGAAGGAGATGGTGAATAGAAAGGGATTGACTCAAGAAATGTGACGTCCCGAGACACAACAAATCGACGGAGGGCATAACAATAACACTGATACCCTTTTTGATACTGAGGATAGCCAAGAAACACACATTTGAGTGCACGAAAATCAAGTTTGATAATCTGTGATATGGTGTCGCGCACATAACATATGCAACCAAAGATTTTAAGTGGCAAGGAGTGTAGAGGTGCCATAGGAGTTAATACAGATATAGGAGAAATACCATCCAATACAGTGGATGGCATGCGATTAATAAGATAGCACGCCGTAAGAATCGCCTCACTTCAAAACTGATGAGGCACATGCATATGATACAATAGAGCCCGGGTTGTTTCTAACACGTCTATTTTTCTGTTCATCATCAACAAAACTCATAAAGTAGCGAAAACCAAATAAAGAGGTGACCAGGCTAGGTCCCTAGACATCGGAATGAATTAATTGAAACGGAGCTGAAGTTCTTTTATGGACACAAGAAGAGAAAGGCACACGCATGTGCTTAGCAAAACGACATGGCTCACACTCAATAGTCGACACAGACTTTAAACTAGGGTAAAGTATTTTGAGATTTTGTAAACTGGGATGCCCAACATGACAGTAAATATCAAGAGCAGAAGATGATACGACTGAATATGCTTGAGCAGGAGCAGCATCTAGCAGGTATAACCCCCTCAGAGACCCGTCCTCTACTGATAGTCCTCTTCGTTGAAAGATCCTGAAAAATACAAGAATCGGGAAAGAATGTCACTGAACAACCCAAATCAGAGATAATTTGACCGATGGATAGTAAATTGAATGGGTTATCAGAGGTATGTAAGACAGTATATAAAAAGAGAGCAAAGGTTGGTGTCACAACACCGCAACCCTTGACAACTAGGGAAGATCTATTAGCCACCAAGACACCAGCATGACTAGGGATAGGCTTGTAATCAGAAAGAATACCTGATGATCTAATCATGTGAGCAGAAGCGCCATAATCTATAACCCAAGTGTGGGGGGTAGCCACACATGCAGTAGGATTACCTGCAAATGTGGCTGCCGGCACCTCAGACGAACTTGCATTATGTCCAGTCTGTCCATACATGTACTGATCGTACTCTGCTGCAGTCATCTCCACAACTTGTCTGGCTGAGCTGGATGCTCCATGAGGACTCGGCTGAATATAGTCTGGTTGGCTGAAATCGGATGTGGCATTAGCCACCAGTGAGGGCTTTCCATAAAGTTTGTAGCACTCACTACGAAGTGCCCCATAATCCCGTAATAATGGCACGTACGGGTCTCGCAACCACCATCACGATCCCCTCCACGACCAGACCTACCACTACCACAACTGCGACCTTGACTGTTGTGGTTGCCCTGAATACCTACAAGAGCAGATTGGTCAGATGCCTCAACAGGGAATGCAGTAGGGCCACGAGAGTCATCCCGACGAAATGCTTGACTTAGGCATCAGAATATCTCGAAAAGAGTAGGAATATCTGCCCCGACAAGGATCTGAGAACGCGCCGAGTCGAACTTGGAATCCAAACTGGCTAAGAAGCACACCACCAGTAATTGTTATCTCTGCTGTTGAAACTGGGACAACTGATTCGTGAATGGAAGAAGTCGGTCAAACTCGTCTGTCAAAACCTTGAATTGCAGAAAATGATCCTGAAGCGGCTTCCCGAATTGCTGAGACTGAAAGAAGCCTTTCATAACGTCATATAAATGGGAAAGGTAATTGGTGGATGAATAAATTGACTCCAACGAGGACCAGATCTCTCGTATGGTATCATTGTTAGCCACCAAGGCCTGAACGGAAGGTTTCATTGAATTGAGTAGCTGACTAAATATCCGGGCATCGTCCCGGGTTTAGGTTCGAAAGGTTGCTGAGGTCTGAGATGGAGGATCATCAAATAAGTAGGAATCGAGCTCCTTTCCCTGAAGCGACTTCAAAATACTTTTCTTCCATAATGCATAACTGTTGGCGCCATCAAGTCGCCGATCTACCAACCGTGTGGATGAGGAAAACACCTCTGTGGTACGCTGCCGACCAGCTTCAACATTGAATTCGTGGGTCACAGAATCCTCTGACATCCTTGTGCACCAATCAAGGGACCAAAAAATACCACATAACCAAGTCTCAATCCACACGCGTAAGAGATAGATAACCGAACCCTCACAGCATCCATAATCTAGCATCATGCTCACCATTTGTCTCAGGAGAAGTGGACAGATGCTGTGAGGGGGAAACAAACTGATCTGGAAGAGCCAATAAAGTCCAGCAACCCTCCGGCGAGGCCTGTTTGGTTGGCTTAAAGCCCTGGAGGCCTTACTCTACTCGGCTGGAGCAAATAACCAGTCTGAAGGGGCTGTCGAAGGTCGGAGTCAAGGGTTTCTGGGTTTAATATGCCGACAAAGGTCGGCGGGAGTTTCTGGGGTGCCGATAATGGTCGGCGAGGAGTTCTGGAGTTCCGACGAGGGTCGACGTGATGTTTAGAGAGCCAGGTGAGGGTCGGCGACAGGTTTAGGGTTTTCGACGATGGTTGGTGTTGGTCTTAGGGAGGCCGACGATGGTCGGCGGTGGGTTTAGAGTTCATACGAGTAGGTGGCGACTGGTTTGGGAGGCTAGGGTTAGAGTTTTATAGCTCTAATACTATGTTAGAATAAAGAGAATTATAGAGAATAGTGTATATCACCAAAAGAGACCTACACTCATATTTATTAAAAAAAAGAGGATTACAATAACTACTGTGGGCATACCCACATAATGCCACGTACTATAATATATATAAATATATTAACACTTACTCATTCACAAAATAATGGCCTAAATCAAAATGCATTATATATATGTTTTAGTGCTATTGTGTCTGACGTTTTGCACTGAACCCAATCTACCTACTTAGATAAGACAGACAGAGCTAGCCTAACAAATTCACCAATCACAGTCAAGTCACACATTCTCATTTATTTCCCCCGAGGTTTTTAAATATAGCTAATCTTCCATAAGGAGAGCTTATACGGACTTTATAAAAACACATCAAAAGTTTTAGGGAATAAAGATTCCTAACATATAGTCTTGGCAATACCTCAAGAAAACAACAATTCTGTATCATTGCGATGATTAGATCATCTTGAACATACAAATCTAATAATATTTAACACATCAATCAATAGATCGTTCATTCTTCTCAGTAGGGATTTATTTTTCTTAATTAAGTATTCATTGCACCAAAAGAAATGTATTGCCACAAAAAAAGATATTCCTGCTACACCAGATACATGTGCATATTGGCAAAGATATGGAATCATAACAATCTATCAGCAGTATGGCATGACATGAAACAGGAACGGGAAAGCTTACACATATAACAGCCTAGACAATTCGCCCAATCCATTTGAACAGACAAGTTTTACATTGGCAACATTAAGTAATCACTAACTCATTGAATTAGTTGTTCAGTACAGCTATTCTATTATGGGTAAACATGGATCTCAAACCTATACAAGAAGTACTTTTGGGACATCATTGCCGCTTCGACATGGGCGATTTCAACCATGACGTAAAAGACAATTATGTGAAAACTATAACCGTATAAATGGTAGTGGAAAAGGCCAGGTCATGAGAGAATCTTTGGCATGTTTGTGGCAACTGGACATAGCAGAATGTTCTCACCGGACCAATTCCTGATTTGCAACGCAAGAATCTCAAAGATGCTCAAAGGCAAAGCTTAAGTATGATTTCTTCTCCAGGAAAAACATCCGGTCAATTCGTGTTGGCAGAATGTGGCATTAAGCAAAAGTGTACAGGGGGATGCTCATAGCAATCTAAATCTGAGCTTGACCTCTGCCAAGGCCAGCCATGAGCCTCAAGGCAACGAGTCATAAGCCTTGAGTATTTTAATTTTATATATGAGTTGGTTATATAAGAATAACCAGCAAAACAGAGCAAAATAGGCAGTAAAAAGTTTATTTATAGTCACTTTCTTTTTTTGATAAATAGTCACTCTTTTATAAGTATTTTATTTGGACTCATTATAAGAAGAAAAAAATGAATGGATGATCACTTAAAAGCTGAAACTCAAAAGGTATATAATCTAAGACATGAGGCATGTGTATCATCAGTCAACACATAAAAAAGGGCAAAGTGCACTTTTTAACCGTGTCTTGGGAAGAAGACAAAAACCTAACATGATTGTTGCCTAGCTTAAAAGCATCAAAGCATTTTAGGCTCGCATCAACTTAAAGTGATCCATGAAGATAACCTTAAAAGGACTTTAAAGTCAATACTGGCTTATTTAAAGAAATGGCAATTTTCGTAACATTTGCCGACAATTTTGTAACATTTGCCGACAAAATGAGCTAGGTTTGCAAAGTAAGATCCTTCACGAGTGGAAATCCTATTATCGCTGTGAGGTCTTAGAAAATCATAACAAAGGTGGCACTTGGTTAAGTTGGGATGTTCCTACGACAATTAGCGGCCACCTATTCAAGGCCCTTGGAGATGATATCTATAAGCTTGAAGGAAGTCAATGCTTCAAAGATTTAGGATCTTCTTATATTGGTTACAATATATCCGAGCTACATAGAGGAATTTATGGGTAAATACAAGTACAGCAAAAGGATTAGGTCTTTGTTTTTTTGTCTTTTGTAGTTTTACCACCGCTTATGCTCCTTGCTATAGTTCCCTTTTCAGGAGATCCCTCCCTTGACGCTTTACATTCCTTCCAACAAGTTTAAATGAAGATCTGTCCACGAATATAGTAAGTTCTGTGAACTTAACGGGAAGATTTTGCATAATTTTTATTCTTTTTATTGAAAGACAGAAGACATGTCAATCATTTCTATCCAATGCATGGAAATTAATGATCTCTTAGGTGTCGTTGATTCCTTGCCTAACAAACACTAAGTTGATACATCAGGCTACAAATGGAAAAGAATCACTACAAGAGTCACTTCAAAAATGGAAACGGTAATAACAATCTTGGATAAATAAGTATTACTTGAAATTTTACCTTTCCAAACTTAAAATTGTGGTTTAGCAAAAACGGCGTGAGCCACAAGGAAAGAGAACCAAGAACTATTCCAATTTGGTTTTGTTATGTGTATGAGAAAAAGTTCTCGTGGCAGTTTAGAAAATTGAGGTAAGGTGTGTTTATATAGCTGCCTATATTTATGCAAGCCAACTTAAAGTTCGTTTGTCCAAAGCAAAAATAAGGCATCGCACATCGATACTACTAAGCACTTCAAGTTTCCAAAGTAAATTTTAGGCTTGACATTGTTTTGCTCTTGATCTCTGAATTTTTGGATATCCCAAACAGATCCCTCAATGATGAAAACAAGAGTTAGATTCTGTGATGGGACCTGAACATGGCCGAAGTGTGGTGAAGAGAGCTTTGTTTCCATTCTATATTTTTTGGACTGGATTTGGCTCATAGTTTGTCAAATTTTTAAGAAAATAATTAGAACACCATGGAAAAATAGAACTTCTTGTATAGAAAGTTGAGCGTACAAGTGATTTGGCATATTGACAAATTGAATACCTTAGTATATTTTTTTCCTCCATAGTGGAATATTGTTATCGTATTTCATGTAGCATATAAGCCGAGCCACGTAAATTTGTTGTCTTTCTTTTTATATTGTGAAGCGAGGTCCCTATCTATAGTTGAAGTTTCAGGTACTTAGTCTACAAATAGAATAAGATGAAGGGTCCATCTGCAAATACTTCAATCTAACTTTTGGCACAAGTGAATTTCCTTCTATATTTGGCACATACTATGCGTTCAATGCATAACATGCGTGCTTTCACCAAGATTGCAATCTTGGTGGGTGGCTATTGAACGCTCCTAAATGAGCCATAAATATTGAACACAACAATCTCCACCCTGATAAATATTTGAGTGGATCCTCCATGGGTGTCAACAAACTGCTCGTACGAACACGGTAAAGACATAATAGAATAATGGTTTGATCTACACCTTCAACATTAACGTTTATGTTTTTATAGTAATCTGCTAAAGAAATTGATAATAGTACTTTGCCAAGATTAACATGTCAGCGGCGAATTCGGACCCCTTGAATATAACATTTTGATGCTCTTATATGGTAGAGAAAACATATCTATGTAGGATCGCTCAAATATTTGCTTAGGTGAATATTTGTTTCATTTATGGCTCATTCATAGGCCTTCAATAACCACCCCACCAACATTGCTATGATGGTGTGAAAGCAGTAGCAACCATGCTATGTATTGAATGCATAACATGCACCAAATATAGAAAAAAATTCACGCATTGTCTAATGATCAGCTGAAAGTTAGATTTTGGTGTATTTACATATATACCCTTCATCTTACTTTATTTGAAGACTTAAGTACCTGAAACTTAAACCATAAATAGGAACCCCATCCTCAGTTTCAAGACACTGAAAACAGAGAGAAATAAGAGTGAAGCACACCATAGGAAATATAGAGTTACCTTTTTATATAAAGAGTTGGGTATACAAATGTTCGGATATATTTCTCAGTGTACTAGATTTGAGAATTGAGATCTATAGATATTTTTCTTTCATCGTGGTATATTCTTGCCCTCTTACTTGTAGGCAGAGATTATAAGCTGAGCCACGTAAATTTTGTTCTAGAGTATAGGTTCAAATATTTGCCAAGGTGGAGATTTGTTGCATTTCTGGTGAGCATTCAATAGCCACTCACCAAGATTGCAATCAACTTGCAATCTTGGTCAAAGCATTAGCAAGCGTTAAAAACATGGAGTGCAATGAATGCGTAGCATGCGCCAAATACAGAAGGAAATTCATCAACTGAAAGTTAGATTTAGGTGTATTTACAGATAGAATGAAGTACATCGTGAAAAAAATAGAGAAAGCATCTTGTATAGAGAGTTGGCTACCTAAGTGTTTGAGCTTATTTCTAGGTGTACTTGGCTTTAACAGAGAGAAACACAAATTGAGTCCATCTGTATATTTTTTCTTTTAAAGTGGAATAGTATTGTCGACTTGCCTTTTGGAAGTATGCAAAGGCAATAAGAGGCTAGGAGTCATTGTGGTGCTATTAGATGACAAATGGTAATGCAAGGTGCCTCAGTTGTTCCAAGTTCATATCACCAAATCAAGGGCCTAAAGCATGTACCTCATGAAGTGACCCACGTGCCAAGGGCCTAAAGCATAAGCCCTGGAAAGTGAACCAACCGCCCCCAAATCAATCCACTAACCAAATGATAGTAGTGGTGCAAAATTTTTCATCCCAAAGTCATTGAAAATTTTTGTAAAAAGGTAAGATAGAGGTAGAGACTAGAGACAACTTCAATAAAAAAGAATTAACAAACAAAGAAGCCGCATCCACCCACCCCTTCTTCCGAGAAAAGTAAACAGGCAAAAAGCCCCAACAAAATGACCTCAAGGCAGGTAGTAGCCTCCCTTAAAGAGCTCACCCTAGTAGCCCCCTCCCTTGCTTTTTATTAGCTTCACAGTTATCCAATCTAGTTCTAAAGCCACATCATATATCTCATTTAGGAGATGAGTAGATCTTCAGAGCATTTCCTTTCATAAGCCTCCGGAGATTACAAAACTTTGGCAGATCACGGCACCTGCATAGGAGATATTGCAGGTTCCAAAAACTACACTTGCCAAAGTTACTAATTGATCTACTCAGAGATGTCATCCAACAGTATGTCAAGGTGCCTGCCTTTGAGCTTCCATCTTCAAACTTTTTCTTATTAAACTTCCCAGTTATGCACAAGGCTGATTAAGTTCCTCTTTCTCTTTCTCCTTCTCATTTTTTTTTTTTTGGGTGGCAGGGTGGTAGGAGGACGGGGTAGCGATTGGGTAGTAATGGAGCAGTTGGACAAGTAAATTTTCAAAAGAATGACTACAAAGAAGTGATCAGTGCCTTAAAAAGAATGAGTAGGATCCCTAGCCGCCGTGTTTATGCTACAGCCATGCAAAACAAAATAATGAATAAATTTATTCAACAAATTTATATTACAAATGCACATGAATCCACTGAAGCACACTTGTTAACTGATGAGAATGAGAACAAGAATAAGAAAATTCTTCAAACGAGTAAGATATTGCACAAAGGATACTTATGAGGTAACTGCTAAATTTATATCAAGGCCAAGATCTTGCACCCGACACTTCAAACATTTGGGAATTTCACACAATTTTCTTAACTGATTCTGTGTTCAAATGGCCACGTTACAACCATGTGCCAACATCTGACATAGCATACACAACCAACTCTATCTGATGCATCAATACAATCTACTCAAAGGGTGAATATTTTAGAACAATTCATGTAATTTTAAGACCAAATGGCACTATGTACAATACTAGAACCTAGCCAGAATGTCACCAATATAATCCCTGAACTGGGAACAAGAACAACATGAAACAATCGGGGTCAGTTTTTTGGATCAAAATAAAGATCTTGATAAGTTAATAAAATTACAAATTCTTTCACTGCCCTAGTACTTCATAACTTGGATGTGTCCCATTGTAACACTATTTCTGGAACTTTTTTGCTCATTTACATGATTTCAACGAGTTTTTCAGAATACATATTTAAGCAACTACTTCATCGTAGGAAGATAATAATATGGTAACCAGGTCACTTATCACCAAGTGCAAAGACAAATCTACAGGTAAATTGCAAAGTAATTTGTTCTGGATGGATGTACAGAACTCGATCAAAACCAAAGAAGCATAAAGGATGGCAGGCAAAGAAACAGGAGGTGTGAATTCTAAAATCAATAAAAAAGGAATATGTATTTCCATCTGCAATAAGAAGCTAAAACTGAAGTGAAGAACATGGTGGAAAAATAAGACCATCTATGGAACTTTATGGTCACCATATCCCAGGATAGGAAAAGGAACAAAATGGAAAAATATGAACATGCATAACTAGTATGGTATGCAACTAATAAGGTCTTGAGCATAGAGGATTGAAACAACCACCAATCATCACAACACTTAAACAGCTAACTGAAACGTTGTCCATCTCTAAAATAGATAAAACACCAAATAGTTAGCGTTGGATAGCTTGATATACATTATTAGGCACACTTTCTAACAGCTTAAGCTTTTGAAAGGCTCACTTTCGAAAGGCTCACTTCCTAACAGCTTAAGCTTTTGAAAAAATTAGTGACTTAATATGGTATCAAAACTCTAGTTTCACAAAATTTTGAGTTCAGGTCTTGTGATATGTTCCCCTATTATATTTATTATCGTGCATTCTGTGTATTGGTGCACCTGTTTAGTTTGTTCGACTTTCCACGTGCGAGTCAGAGCACGTGAAAGGAAGTGTTGAGTTACTTGATGTATATTGTTGAGCCCATTTCGTAACAGCTCAAGTTTTTGAAAAAAATGGTAACTTAACAGTTAGGATGTAGTGTGAGCTTGCAAAGTAAGCACTTCATAAGATATAGTAAGAACAAAAATATTAAGATATAAAAATGTGGCTACTAAAGAATCAAGAGGCTTACGGAGCCATCCAGCGATATGTTCCAGTCTCGGGGGTCATTCCTTCAGTCTGCACCTCAATCCGAGCCACTCCAAAATCTGCAATCTTAATGGATTTGTCTGCGGAAATCAAAAGATTGTCAGATTTCAAATCCCGGTGGATAAAACCAAGCCCATGAACATACTCCATCCCCCTGGCCACATCCAAAGCCTGCTTGACAGCCGATCTCAAGGGCACAGATCGGTTCTGACGCTTTGTCAAAAACTGCCGAACTGAACCCCCTTTAGCATACTCTGTTACTATACACCATACCATGGGTTTACGACAACCACCAATAAACCGAACTATGTTTGGATGCTTTAATGTGGCCAGCATCATTACTTCCTGCTGAAACTGTTGCTCCATCAAGTGTGCCCTCTCTAAGTCATTCTCTGGCCTCTCCAAAAGCTTGATAGCGACGTCCTCACCATTGTAAGTACCTTTGTAGAGTTTTCCAAAAGCACCCTGTGCAAAAGCTGGTCCCATATTGAGTTTCCTCAAATCAATTGTCCATTCATCAAAGTTATCAAGCCCCTCTGTCGGAACACGAGGGTCCATTAGAGCTTGAGCCAGTGCATCATCCTTCACACCATGCAAGACTTTTCCTCGGTTAACACTCTGGGCAACAGAGTAGTTGTTGTTGACATGATGCTTCAGCCCCTGGTGGTTTAAGATGCGAGTGTGGGAATCATTCGATCCGACACTACTGTTATCAACAGACATTGCAACAGATCCTCCACCATTGCTCATTTGCAGGCTGCCAAAACTGTCAATTGACATATTGGATCCTTCCCCAAGCTTATGGTAAAACCCTTGAGACAGATCATAATTATCATGGTTGTTATTTAGGTCTATAATTCCAGTAAATTTTGGTGCCTCCAACATTTTCTCTGAAAGAGTAGCCCAACCTTCAAGGTTTCCTTACTTCTTCAGAATCAGCATGTCCAAGCTCAAAACCCTTTTACCAAAATCCTACAACCAAAATAAACAGAAAATTATTTCAGCACTGCATTAGTTGATCTGGAAAACCTCTCATGAACACACGAAGCGCTTGATCAAGTAAAAGCATAGAAATTATCCTCCAATTAGAACTTCCAAACTATAATGCTACTTTCAGTTTCTGACAAAAAAAAAAACATAGGGAAACTTAAAATAAGTAAATTCAGGACTAGAAGTTTCAATATTTAGAACAGGAAAGAACAAAAATTCCACTCTAGTGACCATGACAGTGCTTTATGGCTCAGTACAGGCGGAACTTATATTTTTTAAAAACTGAAGAAAGAGGGTAAATCTAATTTAAAGAAACAAAATATACGACTGAAAATTTACATACTCTTTTTCTCGTTCCCAGTTATTTTCAATAATAAAACTGACAGTAAAAATCCTCTACGAATAATCAAAACAAATAGACATGGGGTCAATTTCATAAAACCGGAAGAATAAGCCCTAATTCTTAATTTCCTCCCCTACATGCAAAGTTGCTTACCGCGATACGACTAGAACACAATTTCCGTGTGAGTTCTCTTAACTGTTTCCACCCCGACAAAAAACTCAACCGAAAGACTGAAACTTGATGACCAAAGAGCACAAACAAGGATCTCTACGAACTCAAAAACCAGAAACACCAACTACTTCTACATCAGATTCTCTAGAACTAAACCACAAAGTCACAAAGAAACGCAATGAAAAACCTCTGTAGAAGATCAAAACAATACCTAAAAATGCGAAATAAATTAGTGATCTGAACTCAGAATTGACGGATTTAAGCGAAAAGTACCTCGATCGAAAGCGCTTGACTGTGCGATTCCGATGAACGAGTCCCGAGACGATTGAACAGAATAGGCAGCGAGATAAAGCCGCGAAATCGAAATGAGTTCGGTGTTGTGGCTCCCCTTCGTTGATCGGAAATGGAGACGAACAGAGAGAGAGAGAGAGAGAGCAGCAGAGAAGGCGAAGAAAGAACAACAACAATGAATGATGATGGTCTTCTTCTCTCATTTCTTTTTACTGGGTATGACCTTGGGTGTGATCGCTCATACACTACAACGATCATAATCTTTACACGTGGCGTGTTTTAGATGCGGGACCCAGCGATGGAGTGGGGTAGCGGTGATCTTCGGTTTCTGGACCGTTCGATTTGAATGCGCAGAGTTGGAGAAGGTGGAGATGTGATTGGACAATCATGATTCCTTTTGGGGACCGGAACTCTTTTCTAAGTGGGCCACCGGTTTGTTTATACAGCCAATTAAAATTTGCCACGTTTTCCACATGGAGGTGCTGTTTGTCTTAAGGTAGGCATACGTTTAGCGGAGGGAATACTAGAATAAAATAATTTATTAAAATAATAATAATAAAAAAAGCTATGCTAATCGCCAAACATTATGCAGCGGATAATAAGGTAATAAAAAATTAAATTTATATCAATATATTTCTAGAAATAAAATTTATTATTTTTATAAATATTAATATATTTTGTATATATATTTATTTAATTTTTATAAAAATAATAAGTTTCATATTTAAAAATCTATTGATGTTAAAAAAGTATTTTTATTAGACTATTATTGATGCATAATTACTCGATATTTCACTCATTAAGACATATGGCCATCAAAAAATTTAATAATAATAGTAGAGATGCGGCCTAGTATTAGCGGATTGGTTTAAGAAGGTTCATATTTAGTTTTAAAAAATTTTAATTGTTGAGCCAGTCACGGGTTACTCAAGACTTGTAAATCTTAACCATTCGATTGAAGTTGATTTAATCTCGATCGCTGAAATTCAAAATGTATATGCTATGCTAGTCTTTATTTGCACAGGCTTAGATTGAGTCGAAAGAAAATTGACCATTAAAGTGTCTCGGGCTGTGAGCCAAAGTTACTGTTGCAAAGTAACAAACATGGCTCAAGCCAAATTATTTTTGAGTTATATATTGAATATACGAGCCGAGCATCGAGCTCAGGTCAATCGACCAAGTTCAAGGCGGCTCGGGAGCTTCAGGGATAGGCTCAAACCTAGCCCACACCTCTTCAAATTTAGGCATTTGGTCGAGCCTAGTTTGGACCGCAACAATAACAAACTCGGGGCCAAAATTACATTTTTATCTCAGTTATAATTTTTTGGTGAAGAGACCATTTTATAAGACTCTTGCCCTTATACATTCGGATCGTGAATTTGTTTTTGAAATTTTAAATTTAAAATGAATCGGTAGGAATTCTTAGGCCATCTAAGGTTTATAGTTTTTTTTTGTTTACAACAAATATATTTTAAATTTTAAATTTACATTTTATTGAAAAACAAAAACACCGTTTGGCACATACATATATTTCTTTATTTTTATTTTAAACTATGGCAAGAGAACAATGACTTAAAATAATGTCAAAAGTGAGAGTATTTATGAACTATGATGATAGGAAGTGGTGATCAATATAATTATATAACTGGATGCAGTGGACGTGGGAGCACCTAGAAATAGCAGCATTACCAATGACAGTCATCCAAAATGATGGTTAGAAAAGACTGCAACAATGGTGGCTAAAGGCCGCATGTAGAGAATTGAATGTATTCGTATTTTTGTTTTATTTTTTTGAAGGTTAATTACGAAATTTAAACATTTTATGTCATTTGGGGGGTGTTGTAGGGGTTGTTTGGAGCTAAAAAATATAGCAAAAGTGAGCCCAAGAAAGCAGTGGCCGTAGCTAATTTTTCTCAAATTTGGGCCCATCAGTAGAGCAGTGGTGAGTGTAGATCGATTCCGCCATTTGATTTAAACAAAACCAATGCGACTCTGGATTAATTACAAAGTATTGAATAAATAATGATGCATAAAGCCCCATTTGAGAAAATTAGAATGAAGAAGTTAAACCACACTTAGGTTTCGTTTGTCAATCGACTTTAAGTCAAATTTCTTATTTTGCTTAAAATCTAAAAAGTTAAAAAGTCTCGTTTGGTAATTTAGAGGCTTTTAGTCTAATATTTTTTTTGTGTTTTTACATAATCTTTTATATATTTTTTATAAATATCACAATTTTTATTATACATATTTATTTTTTATAAAAATTATATTTTTAAAATTTACTCGTCAAAATCTATCAAATAAATTCTATATTAAATATAAAATTATCTAAAATTAAATTTTTAAAAATTATAATAATTTTAAACCAAGTTTTTTTGTTTTTAGACTTAAAGTCACTTTACGCTAAGTTTTTTCGCTTATTGCCTTTTAGCTTAAAGTTATTTATACAATTTACCAAATAAATTTTTGCTTACTTTGTTTAGCGGCATTAAACAAAAAATCTAATTTAAAGTTAAGTTACCAAACCACGCCTTAGCCCTTAGAAAAGGTTCCAAAAGCTTGAAATTGATAAAATAAATTGATTTCAACAAAAGGATTAACTGCCCTCCGTGACCTCTAAATGTCTGTTTCATAATGAAGAATTATTTAGTTACATTCAAACCTTGAATAAATCTTTATAAAAAAGTTAAAAAACAAAAAAATATACAAAAAAAAACTAATCCAAACACACGCTTACTCACCCAAGACTTGCGACCAAGAAGAAGGTGCAGCGAAGTCAAAAACTTGTGAAAATTTGTCAGCATTTATACAAATGAATGAATCCTTATTTTTCATCTTTTTTTTTCTAGGGTTCATCTCTTTGAGCTTTTTTTTTTTATGGCATTATTTGTCATAAATATGGTCTAAGCTTACATAGTAGATTACTTTTTACATATTCATCGTACTTTAAGAAATTTTTTTATACTTGTGAGCTATTTTAATATGTTTAGAAGTATATCTCTTTAAGTCATTAAATATATTATTTTCTTAATTAATATTCGTGTTGTGAGATTTTTTTAAAATTTTTTGAGTATTTTATGTTACATTTATGGTAACACTATAAGAAAATTAGTTTTTTTCAGCCGTTTTTAAAACCGCTGTTTTAAATTATATATACCAACGGTTATGAAGCGTTACTAAAAAGTGAAAAATATAACATTGATTTTATACTAATCCGCTGGGATATAAATTTTTTTTGCAATGATTCATTTAAAACGCTGCTATACATCAAACCCTCAAAATATCCCGCGCAATCTGAAGCAGCCGTTGCTCTCCCCTCAAAACCCAAACAAAAACTAAACCCTAGTATCTGATCAAACCCCAAAAGCAACTAACGCACACGACCTCTCAATCGCTTCCATTGATTGTCGCCGTCGGTCGCTGCTGCTTGCCGTCGGTAACCCCAAACGGAATAGTGGGCCCGAATCAGTGTGTCCACAGTGCTTGCCGTCGGTCGCCGCTGCTTGTCGATCGCCGCTCAAGTTTGTTCTTCTATTTTTTATCTTCTTCGTCATCTTACTTCTTCTCTTTTTTTATACTTGTCTTGCACAAGTTTTCTCTTTCTTCTTGGGATTTCATAGAATCAGTACGTCCACAATGCTCTGTTTTTTCGGTGTTATCTCATCTCATGCTAACAGGAATTCTCTGTTTTCAAATTAATTTTTTCCCAATTCTTTTTCTGATATGGAGGTGATTTATGGCATAATACACTTAGAAGTGCCAATCTCCCTACTCTAGAACCGATTGAAGTTCTTTTTTTCTTCTCTCTAAGACTATGAACTTAAATCTTCCCTACTCTCTAATTTGAACGAACTTGTCCCACGAAACTCTTTATTTTTTACCAAGCGAAAACCCTAGGCTACTCGCAACAAAACGAATCAATCCTCCCTACTCTCTAACCAATCGACTCCAGAAGCAGTAGCCTTGATCTGAGCTGTAAGACTCGCCGGAGACTTCCAATCGACTCCGTGACTCTACCGCAGAACAGAGCAATGGGCGTAGTGAAACGCAAAGGCAAAGCTGAAGGACCGATACTGATTGGCTAGAAAAGGCGACGACTGAGCAGGCAAAGAAGCGACGACGGATCTATTTCTCTCAACACGATGATTTCATCATCACCGATCTCTCTTGCCCTTTTGTTCTCTCTCAGCAAAATGAATTTCTCCCTCTCACAACAAAATCGCCATCGATTGATCTCTCTCGGCGCGACCAAGCGACATTGGCAAGAGTTGTCATCGATTGGTAACCGATTGAAGTTCTTTTTTTCTTCTCTCTAAGACTATGGAACTTAAATCCTGCCTACTCTCTAATTTGAACGAACTTGTCCCACGAAACTCTTTATTTTTCACCAATCGAAAACCCTAGGCTACTCGCAACAAAACAAATCAATTGTGGGTGTAGTAGGGTATGACTGATTGTCTTCGGATCAATTGTCAACTCAAACGACTCAAACCCCAAGTTTTCGAGTTTGGGGAAGGTAATTTCCCTAAGTTTTGGAATTGTGACTTCAATCTTAAAGGGGAGAACCATTGGTTGGATCATCGTGGATTTGTGTTTCGGTCTAATATGAGTTCATCTTATGAATCTAATCCCATTTGGCCTCCCCCTAATTTAATAGAAAAGGCACATTAATATCAGCAGCAACCTCCTTCTTCTTCTTCATCAATGGTTAGTAAGTGCAAGGTAAGATTCCTGTATTTTCTCTAATCTGATTTGGCTGTAATTTTTCCTTCACTTGGGAAAGATTCACTTGAACAAGTACAATTTGTTAAGAAATAATTTATCTATGTTGTTTACAGTTTTTTTTTGTCCTTTTTGAGTTTTTCTTCTTGGGCAGAGCTTAGTAGAATTAGGTTTTCATGACCATCTTTTGATGAATTTAAATACATAAAGTCTTTGGAAGATGTGAATCTTTCACATTTGATTATTGAATGACAATGAAATTGTGCTTATGATGGGAATTTTATGATGCATCTAGGTTAGGCACCAAAATCAGACCTTTAAAAAAAAAAACTTTTTTCCCTTTATGTTGTTGTGTGTGTGGGTGTGTGTGGAGGTTCAGGTTGAGAAACTCTTATTACTATTCTTTTGTGTCAATATTAGGATCAATTCATTCCCTATTGATCAGTTTACAGAACACAACCATATTTGATAATGAATTCATATAGGGAGCACTTCACTTGGTTGCTCGTACTTGGGGCTCAAAACAAACACTTCTTCTAATACTTAAGTCCACATGTTGTCCACATGTTTTTTCTTTCCCTTTCTTATTCTTCCTTTTGTTTAATGATTTGGAATAAACTGCGAAGAGATTATGTTCATATAATCAAAATGCATGAAACATTGGGATATGTCTAGAGATGTGGCTTTTGATGCAACTTAAAGGTTCTAAGGACAATATGCTGAACTTATGTGGTCACTATAGTGTGGGGAGCATAATTGCCAATAAATGATTCATGTAGTTAGCCCTAAGCAGTTGGGATGCAAACTTTACTTGTTTGAGTGGAGTTGTCAGCTTCCAATCATTGTGCAGCAAGGCATGGTTTTGAAGATGATTCATATTTGTTAATTTATTTTTCACGCACCCAACTTTTTTTAATATTCTTATTTTGCTCTAATACATTTGATAAGCTATTTTTTTACTTATTTTGTTTTATGTGTCCTCCATTCCATCACTTTTGAGTTTTGGGGTGGGGGTGGTTATGCATACAGCGTGCTGTATCTCACTATTTGTTTATTTTTTTTTGGACATGCAACCCCATAGATATGTACTTCTGTTGTTTGTCCACTATGAAAACTGATTCGGAATGTCCATCCTTCCAATATTCTGCTTCATTCTTTAAAGAGTAAATTAGTAATGCTATAAAACCAAAAAAGTTTCTGCAGAATTTTTATATAGAATGATGTGGCCTTATGTGATCCTTTCATTTAAACCAAAACACCTATCATTATGGTTAATAACTTCAAAAATACCACTACCACTTCATCCTTTATTTAAATGTATACCACCGTTGTTTGGGACTCAAACAGGTGAATGAGGCCCCATCGTTTCTTCTTTTTTGTCCTCAAACCTCTCAATTTAAAAATTTAAACCAATTGATTTCAACAGACAGACCATTGTTTCTATAGTCCTGGAAATAAGAAAGGCTTTTCTTAAATGCAAAGGAAGCTCCATGGGCATGTTCCTACCCTGCTTGAAATATTATTTAAATCACTGGCTATGAACAAGGAACTAGAAAGTATTCCAGCACTATTCAGGTGTATTGCATGAACATATTGCATTAGTTTAAAAATCTTAGATACAATTTTAGTGCCTGAAATGACCTTAGTCCTTTATGTAGTATGCGTCCCAAATAGTTGAATATGTACACTTTAGGAATATTTCTTGATCAGACACTATGGACGACAAATAGTTGAATATGTACACTTTAGGAATATTTCTTGATCAGACACTATGGACGACGTGTTTTTATCTCATAATATGTTTCACACTAAGATTACCTGCTAAATCCTAAATATAGTATCTTCTAAACATATTTATTGTTGATATTCTCTTTTAATTTCCCTTCAGCTACCTAAAGACCCTTTTTTGTGTCACTTTAGTTACTAAGAGAGCTAAATGATTTTCAGTTCCACTCTTTTCTTTTTACTGTGATGCCATGTTGTCTTAATAAAAAATGAAGTATTGCACTACCAAATGAAATATTTCAAGTTTTGAATTTAATGTTGATTGCCTTAGCCTACAAATTCCCTTGTTAGATAAACCTTCTGCCAATCCAAATCTGATGTTAATTATGTTAAACAGGATAGGACCACCCGTGTGAACGTTGGAAAGTGAAACGAGAATATTTTGGTGTAGATTCAGAGAGAGGGAATCAACAACAGTGACACTTGAGAAGAAAACATGGCAGCTGGAGGAAATGTCTACCACGATGTTCTCGAGTCTCGCACTGCATTTGCTGATTATGGTATATTCACAAATATATAATTTTTTTACTTAATGTTTGATAGTCTTTTTGTTATAAAATACGAAATTAGCATAAGAAGATAAATTGCAAACTCAATCGGGTGAAATAAGCACATTGAAAAAGCAAATGGCATTCTTGCTTAGGCAGTTGCATGGTTCTACCAGTTCACATGTTATGATTGTTTTTACTTTTAAAAACATTTGTAATGCATTATTCTACTTAATTACTTAGGCTTTTCTTAAACTTCATGAAGATTTGTTATTATATTTATTTAAGTTGCTTATTGTTTAACTTAAGTTCAAGATGAGTCTATCACTGTGTCTACCATGAAGATTCTTTTTTCCTAGAAAAGAGGTTGATAAGATAAAATCCATAGAGAAAGGTAATTCAAATTCAGCATCCAGGGAGGAGAACAAAAGAAAGCTAGATCAAAAGATCAGACATCTTTCGATTAATCGGAAAAAAAATCTTTGGTAATTTTGGATAGTTTTTAGTTTTTGGGAGTTTTGTCTTTTGATTCCGGTTGTCCTTGTGTTTTTGTAACTATCTTTTTTGAGACGTGCGAATTTATGTTGCTACGATCCTCTCTAGCCTCTCGGGTTGTGAGAGTTTTCTATTCTGTTTGTTGGCTAGGATGCGGTTTCTGTTCTTCATTGTAAACTTCTTTTTGGGTATAATATTTAATTACTTATCCAAAAAAAAAAAAAGTTCAAGATGAGGTTAGTGTCTCACTTGATCAGGTTTTTTCACAATAACGCCAAAGATCATCTTATGGGAGTCATGAAATAGAATGTAGGTAACAAGACAATATAAAAGCATTTACCAAACTTGTTCGTGGTGATCTTTGCAAGGGTGGCATATAATAATTGTAGTACTTCAACTTTTATGCTTAGACAGTACATCTTTTGAATTGTGGTGTTGTAACAAATTTATTAAACCATTTAATTTATTTTTTAGTTTTCAACGATGAAAGTTTGTATAATGAATGTTGAAAATTATTGTTGATTATGGAAATTTGAATTTCTTCGCATTTCAATTTTTGAGTTATTAAATTTTTTTAATATTATAGAAGATGTAATACGCCGTAATAGTAGGTATTTTAGTGTCAATTTAAAAAAATTATTGTAAATTTTCGCCAATAATTATAATATGAATTAACAGCACCTAAAAGTGACACTAAAAAAGAAGTTTTAGCAGTGTTTAAAGACTTTTATCCAGCGATAAAAAGCGTTGCTAAATGGCAGGCTATAACAGTGGTTTAATTTTTTTGGTGGAAATAGAAACGGTTAAACATCCGTCGCTATAGAGTTTTTGAAGGCTTTTATCTAGTGGTTAAAAGCGCTGCTAAATAACAGGCTATAACAGCGGTTTCAATTTTGTGGTGGAAATAGCAACGGTTTATATTCGTCGCTATAGAGAATTACTAAATTGTCAGCCGGTTCTTTACCAGCACATTAACCGCCGTAAGAACTATACCAGCGGTCTAAAAAAGCGTCGCTAAACACTTTCACCGACGGGTATGTCCTAACGATTTGGGCGACGGTTTTAAACTGCTGGTATTAACAGTTGGGACATTTAGCAGCGGTTTTGAAACTTTATAGTGGCGATAATAACCGCTGCTAAAAGGCTAAATTCTTGTAGTGTAAGGGCGATTTTGGTTGGATAAAATTACCAGAATCTGTAATTTTAGGCTTTTTGAAAATATTTCAGTGTATGGTATGGTGTTATAGTCTTTAGTGTTTCAACATATTCAGATTTTATTAGGTATACGAGCATTGTGTTTTATACTTTTATGCATATTGTATTTTTTTTATATGCACATACCTCTAATAATTAACCAAAAAATCATTTTATATTTATGAAAATTTAGATATAGAATGTTCACTGAACATCCCTAGTAGTAATTTACTAAATATCGCTAGAGATATGACATGCGTTAGAAATCATTGGTTGGCCACTGAACACCACCGGTAGTGAAAAATTTTAAGGTTAAGTAACCCTAATATCGTTAGGCATCACCTAAGGTTCTGATGTACAAGCAAAAAGGCAAAAAAAAAAAAAAAACAATTTTTTAAGCTCTAGGCTTTCAATCCTATACAATACGCTAGGTATCATACTATATGATTTTTTTCATCATTGCATATATGATCTAGGAACGAGGTTATTTCATCTATAAAACCTTTGTACACAATTTTTTTGACCACCATTATTATTATTGTATATGAAAATAGAGCAGTTAAATATAGGGATCCAAGTAAAAGTTTCATGATTGTTTTTGTATCAAGAAAGTTAATGGGATCAGCTTTACTGGTGATAGATAATAAATTTGTCGACTCCTACGGAAAATGTTCAGAGTTAAGTATATCGAGTCAGAATTAGTAATTTCTAAGTGTATAGAATCGTGTGTCCTTTTTATTCAATAGTAAAAATTATTAGTAGGTTTAATTATATATTATTTTTATCTTGTGAAATATTTTTCTTATACCGTTTAATGTAAATCTCATGTCCTTATTGTTGGTATTTATTATGGTTTAATTGGATCTTTACTTTACTTGGAAGTCTTAATTAGTGTTTATATTGCAATTAAGCCTATTCACACTCTTCTAGAAGCAATTCATTATTGATTTTTATTTTTAACTTATTATCGGGGCAAGGGTTTAACCACCTGAGTTAAGTCCTTGTAATATTTTTTATGGAGTTTAGTTTTTCAAGAGAGGGTCTGTTTTGTGTAATTAGACGTCGACCATGATTTGATGAAAATAATTATCCATATTGAAAGACTAAAATGAGAGATTTCATTAAATCTATATAGGAACTTGCACATACGGTTTTGTCTAATTTCGGCATAAACTCCTTATTCCCACTAACTCAATCGCAAAGCAACTTAGGCTCATTCGCATAAAAAATATAGGTATAATTCCAAAGTATTATATGCCATCTTTAGTGCGATGAGTTTTCAATAGAGAAAGTATTGTTTGAGGTAAATTGTTAAAATCATTGATTTGAATACGATTTTTTGATTAAAAAAATTAGACAGATAATTGCCGAAATAGGCTCTAGATTAAATTTTTTTTAATGTTGAACAATCAAAATAAAACTCGTGCCATCATAGTTAAGTTAGATGAATGCCTTTCGATCGTTTTCTTTAACTATGAATTTTGATTCTCCGAGTTGAAGCTCCGAACATACCTTCTACTATATTTTCGATGCGATTTTCGAATATAGTGTGAGTTACGGTCATTCGAGAATTGGTATCAATAGAACCTGATCAATCTTAGTCTTGAAAGATAGCAACACAAATTGATTTGGCCTACCCACATATTTATAGGCTCAGTAGGAACCTGTGGAGTAATTATGATATAAACTCCCAGTGTGACTTAAATACCTTTATGACAGTTTATGCAAATGTATAAACCTCTCAGCGGTTTCTGTAATTATGAAAACCTTGCAGCGGCTTCTACAATTTTTATAAAACACTAAATTACAGTTCATACAACTAAAGAACTGTAACTGCACTTCTAGTCATAATCTCAAGACCAGTTATATTGAACTCCTGTTATTAAATACTTAACTCATCTCCTCACGTTAATATTTTTGATATCTGCCTATTAAATTTAATTATTGACAATTTAATTTAATCTGCTTCTTAAAATTTCTTAAACCTTTTCGCTTAACTTATTTACCGATCGGATAATTAAATCCACCTATAAGGTTTGGTCCGATCAAAACTTATAAACTTCCTTAAGGGGATATCATCAATCCCGAATAATCGGGACGTAGATTCCGTCAATAATTAATATTCACCATATAATTAATACCGCTATCCAATTCACCAGGACTATTGACCCATAAAATGTTGCATCATCTAATGAATCAAAATAACAAATATTAAATATACGCAAATAATAATTATTTCAGAATTAAGAGTATAAGCACTCATAATAACATTGGAGTGTGAATTAATTTATATAGTGAGTATAAAATTAATTACTCTAATGTGATTCTGTTCAATACACACAAAGTGTACTACCATAGAGAGTTGGAATAATAGATAACACTATTATATGTTTCCCGTAATCAAGACAGGTCTACTAAAATTCTGTGTTATAGTCATACCGATGGTTTGTCTAATTCCATCTAAACTGTGAACTGTAAACTTATATTTTGTAAGAATCTATAATCTGCTTTTCTGTGTGTAAGCCAAACTCTACACATCAGATTAAATACTGTACAGAATAAAGGACAATCATGTATAATATTTAAAAGTATGATATTACATGCATTGTTCATTAAAATTCTCATAAAATAAAAAAAAAATTTATTAAAAAAATAAAATTAAATACTAAAATTAATACAATTTTTAATTTTTAATATACAATTCTGACATATATAATTGTGGAAGAGCATCTCTTTTAACATAACAATCTCCACAAATCAATCAATGAGTCACACCCTTAAAAATTCTTACAAAATTGACAGACCAAACTTGTTATATATATTAATTGAGAAATGAAACTTTTTGCTTAAGGAATTAATTTGCTACTATGGTATAACTCAAATAACTATAAATAATCAAACAATCACAAGAGAAACAATCAATTTTTATTGTGAAAAAATATCAAGATAAAAAATTGCATGTTTAGTCTAAAAAATCAACTACTATTATCAAATGATAGTTAAAAGAAATTTTACAATTAAACTGTGAATCTATACACATGTCATAAGAAAATTTTTGTCAAATTCGCGATCACCGTCTCTTTAAAACTTGATCTCAGTTGATTCAATTTCAAGAATCTTAAATTTCTTTAAAAATCTTTAAAAAAAAAAAACAAAACTATCACTTGCCTTAAACTCTTTCAAATTACTTAAATGCTGTTGAAGAAATAAATATCAGTCTTAATAGTCTTCTATCTCAAAAAATAAAAAAATAAAATATAAAAAATAAAAAGATCATGATTTGTTGATAATTCCTCAAAAACAAACAAGCCCACTTCTTGAAGATTTGGGTCGGAATGGTTTAATTCGTGGTCCAAACTTCAAAAGGGCCCACCCAATATTTAAATACACTTTAAACTCCTTTTTAAAAGTTAATTAGGAAATAGGCACGTTAACCATGTGTCTATGTTTAAGGGTTTCTTTTGGAAAATGACCAATTTACCTCCTGAGTAGTATGTTTTATTCATTTTCTTGTCCAAACACTCTTTGTTTATATACAAAAAAATCTTTAAAATTAAAAATTATTTTTTTTGCTCGATTCTTTTCGCCAAGTTGAATTTATATAGTAGAACTTATCAAATTAAGAGACTTAATATGTGTTATTACTCAAGATGTTATGACTCTTATACTTTGTTGTGATATAATGTACAGTTAAATTTAAATTGGAAGTCAAGAACGAAATTTTTTTAAAATGTGAATCCATCTTATCCCATATTTGAAATATCTAAAAAATTTGATTTTAGAAGTTTAGTTTTTTTTTTTTTTGAAAAAAATTACGTTATTTGGGATGAATTAATCTAGAGTAGCTTTTTTTGTTTTTATATATATAAAATATCCTTAGTTTTTCTCTTAAGCTATAGTTTGGGATATATAGTGCACGTTTTTTTATTATTGTTATTTTAATAGTGAAGTTGACTTTTAGAATTGAGAGCATTTATGGTATTTGAAAATACTACTGTTAGTAGTTTATAAATTGTAATTTGTAGTATAAGTTGTGAGTGTTTAGTAAGAATTATAATTTATAACTGAAATAAAAAAAATATTTAAAATTGTAACAAAAGTTGTAAGTATTTAAAAGAAATTATAACTTACAACTAAAATTAGTAACAAAAAATTAAAAGCAAAAGTTAAAAATTTTGCCAAACATCCCCATTAGTATAAGTTTCTTTGCTAAAAGAAAAAGGTAAAAATATTAATATACTTTTTTTTAGAGATACCAAATACTCAAGCTTAAAAGCTTACTGTTTTTTTTTTTTGTTTTAAAAATCAACTCTTTAGAGATACTTAATTTAAAATTTCAACCAAGCCATTTTGAGTTCTCATTTTAAGTAGTGGTGCAAATGGATTGAACTTCGGTTAAAGCAAATTTAAGAATTGAACCCACATAAACAGTTACAAAAACTTTGAAATTAGAATCGGACCATTATAGTTGTAGAACCGAACCATAACTAATTCATGAAATGGGCCGTTAAGGATTTTTCATTCTTAAAATTCAAAATTAATTTTACTAAATACATAATCTAAATAAATTTTGCCTAAACTGTTACTTAGATACTTAAAATTAAAAATTAAATATATATAAGGGATATACGCTCATCAAATCAGCAGTAGTCGATCACAAAGCAAATGAGCAATCTTCTTCTCGAAAAAAATTTCTGTAGTAACGCGTTAATCGTAAAATATTCAAGTTTTTGTACTATAATACAGTAATTGTAATTTTATATTAATCTTTTTATTTTTTTATACTATTTCAAACTAAGCTATTTTTGTTTTAATTAATATATTTGTTTGGATTAAAATTATTAAAATGACTTTAAAAAATAAAAAATAAAAAATAAAAAATATATAAACTATTAAAAAAAATATCCAATTTGGTTAGAACGGTTATCTTTTAATAAAAATGGAAAACTAGATTATATATAACGATTCTAAAAAATTAAAAATTAGAACCAATTCGTTTTTATATGGAACTGAACTAAATTGTATGGTTCCAACCGATTCAGATCGATTTACAAGTTCTTTTGAAATTTTTGTGTACTCCTATTTTTAAGACCTGGTGTCATATTTTTCACATTCAAAATTTGAAAGATATGACCAGCCGTAAACTATGAGCCTTGACTCAATAATCACAAAAACCTAAAAATTAAAACATTATTCTACGAAATATGCAAAGTTTTGGCCTTGTTAAAATTTGAATAAAATAGTGCTTCAAATGGTAATATATATTATGCGGGACATAATAACTTACGAAAACAACCAATGATTTTGACCAATTCGATTTTCAACTAAAATAATGATCATTCATGAAAAAATAATTTAAGTGTCAACTCGTCGCCAAGATACTGACTCATTAAAAAAATGCAAAATGAATTTTTCTATAAGGTCATCGATGCTGGGTCTTAAAACACAATAAAATCCACCAGTCTCTTTTTTTATCGATAACTTGAAAATATTAAAAACAATGTCAACCAAACCAATGATTTAGTGAATGACAAGCATACGTAGTAAAATACAGTTCTAAAATGAGATATTTAAAATATTTATAATTGAAACACATTCATAACATATATAATAAATGAGGGTAAAATCATGTGATTTTACAAACTGTTTTTTTTCTTATCAAAATTCATATTTTCAGTGCAATAAATAACTCACAGGATCTCATAGTAAAAAAATGAATAATCAATATATCACGTCTAATCATAAAAAAAATTAATGCCGCAATGGTGATAAAATATGATCATCTATAAGCATAGGACCATAAATAAAATAAATATCCAGTGTCACATATAAAAAAATTCAGAACATCCATAACCCGTTGGATCCAATATCAAATTTAGAAATAAAACAAGATGGCGTCTGAGTTTTTTCTTTAAGACGAATCAGTTTAGAATAACCCGGAATACCAAACCCTTTTATCTAAAATTGTTGAACACTAAAGTTATTACGAGCGCAAAGTTGTGGTCTTTTTCCTAAAGGCTAGAGTCACCATAGAGGATCTTTTGGACTTTGAACGTAGTCCCAAGATAAAGTCTCATAACATCACACCATATAAATGTGTACAAAAAACTCCGTGAAACATATGAATGAATAAAAATAATTTTTATACCATGAAATTTACATCATAAATATTAATATATTTTTATACAAAAAGAATTCTTGAAATTTTTTTTACTTTTCAAAAATCAATTAGAGATATGGGTGATTTTAAAAAATACGTAACATGCTAAATCACTCACTTGAGATACAAAAAATATACTATACGTAAAGAAAATTAACCAATCACCATTTTGAATTATGCAAATATAAGAATCTAATATTAATAACCGCCATGTTGAACAAATATACAAATATTTAGTTCGTAATGCTTATTATTTATTATTTAATTTATATTAATATTTATTTTTTATTTATTATATATAATTAGTCCAATTAAGACCGTTAATTCTTCCAAATTGTGCTCAAATAATTTTATATTAAAATATTGTAATAATCAAGTTAATTTTCACCATTTATTATTTAAACCCTTTTTTACCACTTATTTTATATTAATATTTTATAATAAAATAACACCACAATCAAGTTCAATAATCAAATCCTATGATTTAAAAACATAAAATAAATACTTTAATTTCCAAATCCCCTCAATTCCCTGGTTCCAAACTCATCCAAATTAATTAATTTTATTATTGTTATCTATTATTCTTGATAGGACTAAATTTATATTTAATATATAATATTTATTCAAATCAAGGCAATTAGGTATTTAAATCTTGATTCAGCTAATATCATAATGAAATATTATAAAAGCTAGGTTACGCTTTACAGTTGATTTTACTAAATAATATATTTTAATCTTATTATTTTTGCTATTCTTGATCATCTTAATTTCAAGATATTTATTTATTTAATGATTAATATTTAATGATATCAAGACAGTTCATTATCTCAATCTAGATTCCAACAATCAAATATTAAAATTTTATGATAATCTATCAATTAATTATTTAACTTATATATTTTTATAGTTTATATCAATATTTTCATATAATAATTGAGTATATTACACTTACACTTTCTCTATTTAAGAGTTATATCACTGTTACACTATCTATTCTCTGAAATATCATTGCACCCCCTTACTTTTTAATTTTTGTAATACTTTGGTCCAAAAGTTAATTTTTCGTTAACTTTTGGACAGAAAAATATTATTTTTACAATTAAACCGCTTGATTTCTTTGTTTTCACACTTACACCCTGTGCTTTCTTTGTTTTTTATTTTTTTTAATTACAAAATTTTATTTAAAAAATTTTAATTAAAAAATAAAAAATTACTAAAT
>JAOTRH010000022.1:9678651-9699911 GCA_034768845.1 Heliamphora exappendiculata
GGGAATGCAACACATGCCAGGACACTTGGTGAAACTGGAGAAGCAAAATCCCCTGCTTGTAGAAAAAGCTAAAAAAATCAATTATTTCCTCAAGCTTCTGCTTTTATTTTGTGTGCTTTTCGGTCAACTTTACTTTGGTTATTTTTGAGCCTTGTTGATTTGGGATTTACTTATCAAAAAGAAGAATGGAAATGAGCTAAATGGAAGAAACATTGTGCTGATGCATGTTTTTCTCTTAAAGATAAAAATCGCGAGAACAACTTCAACCCAGTTTTGTTTTAAGCACCTTTTGCTCTGTAAATAATGGTGAGCATTACATATTTCCATAGCCAATTGACTGGAGTGCTTTGTGAAAATTGGCCGTATTAGAGACAAAGAAAACTGAAGTAAATCTAAAAGCAGACATTCTTTATTTCTGCAAACAAAAGTGACCCTTATAGAGACAATGAGAGCTTTAAGTAAATCCATTCTGTTGAAAAAAGGCACATTGGTTATTTTTGCAGACAAGAGTTTTTTACCTTATTCTTTTGTGATTAAGGAAAGTAAGACTGTAAGAGTAAGAGAACGTAAAAACCTCATGGAAAGATAAAGAGTTTTGCAGGAAATACTGAAAACGAATGGTGACCTTTTCAAGTATTTAGGCCAATCATACCAGATAATCTGTTAAGGTAAAATATTGCTCACATTCTATTTATCACATTAGCTTTGTGCTGGTAGGAGTTTGTGCTTCATTAACGTGGTCAAGAAGAATGAAGATTGCTTTAGATGCTGCCAAAGGACTTGCTTTTCTTCATGGTGCAGAAAGGCCTATCATTTATCGGGATTTCAAGACATCCAACATCTTGTTAGATGGGGTTAGTTTTCATACTTGTGATGTTTCAAATACTTGTAGGAGTTGTTACTTAGGAATGTTTTCATCTGATCACGAACTTGCTAAAATATCAATTTTTTTTTTTAATGAAAGCCCTGCTGAAAATGCCAGTTTTATTCTCTTTGTTTGAATAACATATCATTGAACTAATAGGCTAGCTCATAAGCCAAAAATACCCGCACTGGTGTGTGGGTCTTGTGATCTTATCCCATTCATATTTGTTTTGGGTTCTCTTTCCCATTTTGGAGTTTCCTTGTAACATGAAAACTATGCCGAGACAACACAAACAAGAACCAATAATCAGACATGATATAGATTGAAGCAATAGACCAAAGAAGAACAAACCAATAGTAGGCAGGCACCAAAGAAGGATCCGGGAGCAAGAACAAACCAGAACAAACCAAAGAAAGAATAAGAACTCAGCAGCCGAACCCTAGAAGTTGATGACTAGAGTTGAGAACACGATCGAAACCAGCGATTCAAGTCGAATTAGAAGAAATAAGGTCCAAAACAAGTTTATGAGCATTGAAACAAGCATCTAAGGTGAAACCGAAGCATGTTGTGACCAAAAACAGCGAAGTCGATGCCTAGGGTTTCTGCCGCCAACACGATTGAGCCTCGAGTCCTTGTCAATGAACCTCGAATCAACTAATGGAGGTACAAGAAGTGTTGTATAGATGATTTCGGTACCCTTTGAAGAGATTTGAACAATTGAAAAACAGATCTAGAGCTTTAATCAACGAATCGCGATCTAGGGTTCAAAAGTTCCGAAAAAACTTAAATAATTTGAAAAATCCATCAGATGGCTTCAAAAAATTTCACAAAAATTACTATAAATCTCATATGGTGCCGACGAGTCGATTTGTGTAGACGAAGGCGACGTTGGTCCATATGGATAATGACGTCATGCTGACGCCATTCGTGCAAAGCTGACGTCAACCCTTCTGGTTTACTCTGAATCATGTCTTAGATGTTTTCGGCGTGTTCTAGAGTGAGGTCGAGATGCTTTGATACCAAGTTGAATTGTAAACTAACAATTTAAGGTTAAGGGAGAAGAGAAAAGGGAGAGAAGAGCAGAGTTGAATCTTATTATGAGAAAATAATGAGGCTTATCATAAATCTCTACACTACACCGGTATTTATATAAGAGAATCAAAATAATTACTAAATGACCATAACAAACAGAAGTAATTATCTTACAATTGATATATTGTATTTAATTATTATTTTCATTCTTATGGATTGGCTTCGTTGTTATATCATACATTAGAACTGGAAAAAGGAAAAAAAGCAACATTGTATCATTTTCGATTTAGTAAATGGCAATTCCAAAAAGAAGATAATTGCTATGCACTATTTGAGATTTTCCAGGACCTTTTATAGGAAATGATTCCAGACAAATAACCAATTTCTTTCAGAATGAAACATTAATAAACGTTTTCTTAGTCACATGACAAGTAACATCTATCTGTTTAGCTAGTACAATATTAAGGAATTCCCCAACAATGAGATTCGTGAAGAAAAAAGTCAACTGCTCAGCATGCATTCTTTTTTATTACATTAGAGCTCTCCACTTGAACAAAGTCAACTGTATGAAATAAGTACATAGCACAATAGTGGGACTCCTATCTCTTTCCCAGACATATATATATTGGCGCAAAATAGCACATCCCTTAAATTTATTACCCAAGTTTCCTTACTATATGTGTGAACACCAGCATACAGCGCCAACATTCGCTTTCTATTTATTTATTAGCCATATTTAATAACTGTTATTGCCAAAATGAAGAAGTAATGCAACGTTCTAAACAACATAATATTTAAGAAATCTTCCTCAAAAACTGGATTGTGGTATGAGTTTGGAGGCTTGGAGAGCCATTTAGCAAATTGTAATTCGGTTATAAATAAAACCAAATGATCATGAGACAATCTCTCACCACAAACTTGCTAACAACATAAATGCAAACATATATATTCTATATCTGTATGCCGCAAGGAGAATTGAACAGATACATTTGTATAAATGTCAAATAGACAAAATATTAGCCTAAATTACAGTCTGGTTGTCAACTTCACCTGAACATGAAAAATATGTCACGCGTGGTCAACGTTAATAATAAGTATCCCAGTTCCCTAGTGAAACAAGTAATTTGACAGTATTAATGTTGTTTTGATACTTTTTGGTTAATAACGTAGTTCCTTGAAAATATGTTTTCACCGAGAACATTTCTCACATCCAAGACACCAACTAGTGCAGAATCAACATCTTGTGAATATAAAATTATCAAGTTTTCTGCCCTAAAACCAAAACTTCTGGCTTATCAAAGATGACACCTTCCTTGACTTGTTGCCTCCACGTAATTGATTACATTAGAGCTCTCCACTTTAAAGAGCAATTTCTTAAGGAAAACATCAATAACATAGAATTGAATACCAAGAGAATGAATAGTTGGTTCTAGAAAAGCAAACAGACATCATCCAACCAGAATAAGAAAACATATGGTAACATGCAACCACGAAGCACAAGCCAAAAAACAAATGAAACATGTGGATTCTTGCTTACTTTAATAGAGAGATAGTATCTAGATATAAATAGTGTTTGAGTCGATCTCAAGATTAAGAGTTAGTGGCAGAGGTATGACAAAAAAGTTATATTATATATACCCAAGAACTTAATGGGATTTGCTGAATCTTGTTGAGATTCAAGTTTTGTTGCCATCAATAATTATTATACGAAAAAACACTTGAACTCAAATATTATTGTGTAGTTTGTTCCTTAAGAAAAACTAAGATCATAGTTCAACAATGTAACCTCCACTTAAATACATGCTATTGTAGGGGAAGAACAAATTTGAGGCTCAAACTCCATAATTTGGAGAATAAAAACCAAAAAAAGAAAATAACAAAGGCACTCTCATGCTAACCATGTAATTGTTGATAAAGCTAGTAAGAGAAGGCAAACATCTACTTAACTCTCTCCAGATTTTGTAATTAATTCACAATTTTTCTAAAAAAAAGGAGTAAAATATTACACCATAAATGACCTATTCTTAAATGAGGCATCTTGCTTGGACCTAGATTAGATGAAATCAAGATGTCATAGCATAGCACAAAAAAATAAAAAATAAAAAATGACTGATTTTCTTCTTTTGATGCATAGAACTTCCTCAAGGATGCAAATGATGCAGCATACTTGAGGAAGTCACTATGTCATAGCATAGCACAAAAAAAAATATAAAATATAAATATAAAAAAATAAAAAAATGACTATTTTTTCTTCTTTTGATGCATAGAACTTCCTCAAGTATGCAAATGATGTTGCATCACCTTATTATCCAATCAAATTCTACTTTTCAACAAGAAGGCACGCATCTAACATAATTTTCACAACACTAGTGCAGTAGTACCTTAGAGATTATAATTTCAGTTACAGTGAGGTGGTATCATTAGGAAAATTTAAACCACTGAAGATTTAATATATGAATAGTTTTTCATTTCCTAATAGGTTACCCATTACTATCTGGCTTTCCTTATGCATTCAATTTGCTGCCTATAATATTAACTGGCCTTCATCAATGCCAACAATAACCAATTTCTAGGTTATCAACAAGTTCTCATTTGAACATAGATGAAAGGGAAAAGTACAGTAACCATGGAGACTACCACAATTTTGGTTTGCCTATAATGAGAATATGAAATTTCTTCCATGGTATTGGATATCTGCAATTATCAAATGAGTTTGTATTTTTATAAAATAAGACTGGCCTGTGCGAAAGATTTAGGGCAATCTCCAAGCATCCCACAATTTTAATACAGTAGAAAAAAAAAACATATACGAAAAAGGAACGATAATCAAATAAATAAGGAAGAGGAAATCTTGACAAAAAAAAAAGAAAGAAAGAAAAACATGAGTAACTTACTGCATTATGGGAAGTGTCTCTCTTGCACGTATTAAAATTTGCAATCTAATTCACTGACTGATCTCCATCAATGCAGACAAAAACCAATTTCTAGATTATCAAGAAGAAGTTCCATTTGAACATAGAAGAAAGGGAAAATACAGTAATCATGGAAAATACCATAATTTTAGTTTTGCCTAGAATAAGAATATACAATTTCAGCCACATTAATTGATATCTGCAATTATCAAATGAGTTTGTCTTTTAATAAGATAAGATAAGGATGTGCAAAAGATTTAGTGCAGTCTCCAAGCATCTCCGTATCTGTAATACAGTAGAAAAAAGCAGATCTTAGAATGAAAGTATAAAAATATAAAGAGAGAGGAAATCTAGTCAAAAAAAGGAAGAAAGAAAAACATAAGTAACTTGCTGGATCTCGAGAAACTTGTACGCTATACCTTACGATCGAGGCTTTCAATACACCATGCAAAACTCGATTTGATCCAATCCATACTATTTACTACATTGTACCTCCAATTTTGCTAATTTTCTTGTCTAGTTTTTATCTTTTTCAATTTTACCTCTTGAACAACGATTTATAGTAATTAATCAACAAATGGTACTACATAAACTGAAACTTAATGTCAGTTCAGGTGATTTATGAACTTGCTTGATAATCACAACGGCAAACTAAAACTGCAGGAAGAAAAAATAGGGGGAACATTATGATATTTCAGGTTAGGGAAGTTTGCAACATTATATACCTGCTAGATAAAGAATCACTTCTAGCCATCAAACAAAATGTAATAAGCCAATGGAGAAGTTAACCTCATATGCCAACAACATACACCAACTCTACTTCACCTTATTTAACAATTGTGTAATACATTCTATTATGCACCACTTTATTTTTATGCTATTAAGTTCTATTTTTTAGTCTATTGGAGATTGGATGAACATGTTCTCACTTTATTCTCAACTCTTCCTACCTTCTTGGGTAGATTCAAATCTTTTTCTTCCCACACACTTGTTTCACCTTGTTTGTTAATGATTGGTATATCTTTAGTGAACAAAAGGCAATGGATTTCTTTCTTCTGTATTGAACTACTCTTTAGTTACTTTCTTTAGCTCATAGAATTTGAGCAAGAATAAGGGTTTCTTATTCATTTAAGAGGGTCAACAAAGAACAGGACTCTGTGTAATAGATAGTTGCTTCCAAATCTTACCTAAGCCCCTGTTTGGTATAAAAAAGCTATTTTTTTTAGCAAAGAAAGCTAGCTTTTAAGCCATACTATTTGGCAAATAAAAAAAATAACAACTTTTTTTCATTTCTTTTTCCAAGAAAAAGACCTATTCACATCCCGAGCAAACTAAATTTTTTGAATGAAATGACTTTAATACCCTTAATACAAAAAGTCAACCCTACTCTCAAAAACAAAAAATGTCATTGTGTTCTCCCAAAACACTAATGTTGAAAAAAAGTCATTTTTTGAATGAAGACTAATGGCCAAGTCTCCTTAGTTATTGGGCTAAGTTGCCTCGATATGCAAAAATGTTGACATGACGATACGGCTGGTATACGTGCATACTCTCAATAGAATGCAACAACATCCGCTCAAGGGGAATAATGTAAGCCCCATCTTCAAGTAGTGTGGCTAGGCAATCCAACATAGCAACCATGCGGCTCATCAGCAGTGTTCCTTGCGCAGTGATTTGTCCGCAATTGTGCCACGCACGACAATTAAAAATATGTAGCCTTCTGGAAGATCTTCACCACGCAGGACTCCATACCACCAGGTATGCAAACTTTTGGAGGTTAGATTTTAGAATCGTCAACGCCGCTCGATGGTACCATCTACCAAAGGAAAATCCTCACTTGACTGCAAATGGAACATTGATCATGACTAACACCTTTGGGGCTTGTATTTAAGGCGATAGAGACTTATCACACCTAACGCTAGTCCCCAGCGATATGGTTTTTGAGAGAATTATCACACCTTTTGTTTTGGCAATAACATTTGTTAAATATGGCTAATAAATGAATAGCAAGACAATGTGTACGGCATGAGTGTCTCTCTCCTAACCGGGGGGGTGAGGAAGCCTTGCTAAGTACAAGGTGTGGGAGTGAGTGCACGTGTGTTTACCGATTAAAAAGAAATTATGTTCTATTAAAGAGGTGCAGGAAATGAACATTAGGGCTGTGTGCAGGCGTTTATGCATACAATAAAGAAAGTTGGGTAATAAATTCAAAGGGTGCTATTTTGTTAATAGATATGTTTAGAAAAAGATAAGAGTCCTAGTGTCTCACTATTATGCTAAGTGTTTATTTCATATAGTTGACGTTGTCCTTCAAATGGAGAGTTCTAGTGTAATCAAAAAGATTATAAGGTGGACATTTGTCTTTTCCCTTCAATAATCTAATTGTTGGGATATTCAGTAATATAGTACTAGCTAAATAGATACATGTTAGCTTGTCACGCGACTAAGATAACACTCGAAGCCCCAATTGGTAATATATATGTTTATTCTTCTTTTTTTTATGTTTATTCTTTTTTTTTTTATACAAATTTTGTGACCTGAAAACCAAAACACGTTTGCTAACTAATTTTTTTTCAACAAAGTGACACCAGTTCTCAAAAGTTACTAAATTTTAGTAAACAAAAAAAAAGTGTTTTCATTTCCTTTGTAAACTTCTCTTTCCCTCTTTTCTCCTCCAAAACCTCTAACCACCCCCATTTTTTGCTACTATTATTGGCAAACACCTTCAGCCACCACCTTTGCCCACCACATCCACTTACCGACTACCACCTCCAGCCACCGGCCAGCATCGTTGCCACCACCTACAGCCACCACTTCTACCTACAAACTGCCACTTCCACCCACCACCTTCACCCCACCGGCCAGCATCGTTGTGAGGTTTTTGGAATTGTGTGATTTTGAAAATTTCCTTTAGTGCTGAATGTTTAGTAATAAATTGTGCAGGATTTTAATGCAAAGCTTTCTGACTTTGGGCTTGCGAAGGATGGGCCTATGGGAGACCAGACCCATGTATCAACACGAGTCATGGGCACTTATGGGTATGCAGCTCCAGAATATGTAATGACTGGTGAGTCTTGTTATAGCAAGTTGCAATGAATCACATTTTGTTCATTGATATTTTACATCTCCTAAAATAGCATTACTTTTTTCTCTGAATGACAATGGAAACTTTTATATCATCTCATGGGTGTCATTTCACTGTTTTGTGACCTGAATGACTTCTATTTTTCATTTTTTGTTACTGAACCACTCTTTTCAGTTATGTTGCTTCTGACACATTTCTCTAATTAGATTTTGGTTTGAATCTACCATTTCACATGCTTTTGGTTCTTGAAAGAAGGATCATGAAAAGGAGCAATATATTTTATTTAAATCTTGGAACTTGTTATTTTTCTCGAGTACGTTACTTGCTAAATGAAGCAATGGAACTCAACTATCCATTTTTTCTTATCCCGTGGTATCAACTGTTGTACCTTGAGCAAAGTGTTCGTAATGGATTGTATATAAATTTTCAACGGCAGTTTTGAACCTCTCATTTGCAATATATGGACCTATATCATAAGTATATACTTATGTAACTCTAAACAATGGTAGTTCATGAACTAATTTATATTTTGTCTATCTGGATAGGCCATTTAACAGCTCGAAGTGATGTATACGGATTTGGGGTTGTGTTACTTGAGATGCTGATTGGAAGGAGAGCAATGGACAAGAGCAGGCCTAGCCGAGAGCATAACTTGGTCGAGTGGGCCCGTCCGATCCTAAACCATAACAAGAAGCTTCTGAGGATCTTAGACCCGAGAATGGAAGGGCAGTACTCGACTCGAACTGCCACAAAGGTGGCCAATTTAGCATACCAGTGCCTCAGCCAAAACCCGAAAGGGAGGCCTGTAATGAGCCAGGTAGTTGAAATACTTGAGCCTCTTCAGACACAAGAAGGAAGCCGAGAAGAGGCTATTATGTTGCAAAGTGGAGGCGGCTGTATAACCCTTTATGAAATTCCAAAGGGTACTACACCACCTGATCCTCCAACAGAGGAAAAGAGATGTTCACTTAGAAGTGAAAGTGAAAGGGAAACCGGGGTGCCTGGTAGGAGCAATCCAGTGAATGGAAGGAGCATGAGCGAGCCTCCAAAGGAGCTTGATCTTTATAGTCCCTCTCCAGATCTTGGTCGAGATGAGGAATCTGCTTCTACTCAAAGTTGAACCTAGAAACCAAATAAGAATGTGAGTTGATTTGTTGAAGATCTATCAGCCATATAGTACGAGTCTCCCTTTCTTTTTCTTTTTTCTTTTTTCTTTTTTCTCTTTGTGAAATTGTTTTGTGCCCCCTAAATTACTCACTCTCTTTAGAGGAACTATAGATGTTCAAGCAACTGTAATTTTTTTGTTTTTGCATGTAACCATCTTGTTTCTGAGTTACTTTTCTTTTATGAATTATGACAAATTAGGGTACCACCCTAGCTAGCCTTTGTACCATTACCAGACCCACCTTGAGGATTTGGATTGAGAGTGGTTGGACAGAAGAGAAGAATGCTTCTTGGCATCATTACTTGAAAAGGGAAGAAGAAGAAGAAGAAGAAGAAGAAAAATAAAAATGAGGTTAATGATCAACATCTCTTATGTGGAAAACATTGTTTCAAGTTAGTTGATTGATGACCTGTACTTGGATTTCCATAACATTATGTGAAAGAACCTTTAAAGAAGAACTTGAGACAGAATGGATATACAATAATAAGATTTTGAGCAGACATTGCACATCTCTGGTTATAACTTATCAATCTAACATTTTCATCTTATGGATACTTATACTTTTTCTTAAAAAGGTGTAGTAGATAAGAAAGGCTACCTGTTTATAACGTCTATGCATTTCTTTTTCTAAAAAGAATATTGTTTTTTGTGGTTTTTTATAATATAGATTCTTTTTAGAAGATTTTTAAATTTGAGGTATCAAAAAGAAGAAAAGTTTGTCAAAGATTGGGAAAAAAAGGAAGTCATGGAAGGAGAAAAAGATTTCACAAAATATTGGGCTTTTTTCGATACAAGAAAAGGTAAAAATAAATAAATTAGCTTCTAACACGTTGTACTTGTTTGTTTGGGGTGTATAAGGAGGAGATTATGGACGTATAACAGAATATAGGAGCGTTGAAAAATATGTGAGCCCTAAGATTTAGAATTATCATGATTTTAACATATACATAATAATGCGAAAAATACTTAGCATAGATGAATCTGTTTTTCAGTGGAGATCTATTGATTCTAATAGTAGATTAAAGCTCTCTTGATTTTGAGCTTGATCTATAAAATATATTTTTTTCCTGTTGACCATTTAATCTTGCTTTCTGTACAACCTAGCTCTAAATGATGCGAAGGCCCAATGTATTTTAAGTATGGGTAGAGAGGAGCACCTCCTCCTAAACTAAAACTCAACCTACCATCATCAATCGGAAAAAGAAATGCAAGACAATGCAATCATCAAAATATGGACTCTATGCAACTAAATATATATGGATCAAAAGCATGAGGCTCATTCAATAGTTAGGAGCCATAGAATGGGTAGAGTCTCCATGGTCGGCCCCGAAAGATTTGGGGTCTAAAGCGGGCGATAAGAAATGAATTTTATAATTTTTTATACATATATAGTAATTTGATAAAAAATCATTACAAAAGTTTCCATGAATTAAATTTTTTTTTGTTATTTCACAATTCAATAATATTCAATTTACACATTATATTTTTGTGTGCAAACTTTAAAAAAAAAGCAAACAGAAAATTAATTAAAAAAAAAATTATCCAACAGAGACTTTATACATACAATAAACAACTATAATAAAATACAAATAATGATATTTAATCACTCAACCATTTAAAAATAACCACAAATTAAAAACATAATAAAAGGTATGATAAAATTAGAGTTCTAATTTTTACTAAAAAATTGGGAGTCCAAAACCATTGTCTTAGTGGCTTTACTCCAAAATCGACCCTAACAGCGTTATTGAATAGTAATAAATTGTGTTACCCAAAGTCACAGTTGGACCATACTGTAAATTTTTTTCACTTAACCCATAAGATAACTTATGTTAAGCATTAATGTGGTAACATTAAGTGAACAATAAAATTGTACTTAGCCTCACTTTAATTTAGTTATCATCATCATACTATTGTTGAACAAATCATTAATGTGAATCATGATGGTTCTAAATCAATACGTGAGATAGTTCCTTCCATGAAACTACAAAACTAGTTACCTATATATTTAACATAGTTATAAATAAGAAGTGTACTTTATAGGTATAATGACAATGTCCTTTTTTTTAAGATTATTCATATTACTATTCATTATTCACATACATTACGTACACATTTAAACAATAGGAAATATTATAAACACATTTAATAACATCTCAATGTGTTAAATAACAAAACTAACATAAAGCAGTCCAACAAAAAGTAATCATTATGGGTAACATTAAAGACCCAATCTTCTGACATGTTTCTTAAATATTTTTTGTTATAAGCCTTTTGTCAATAGATCTGCGATTATAAGTTTATATGCTTATACATTCTATTGATATAATTTGATTCGAAACTTCTTCTTTAACAGCAAAGTATTTCAATTCCACGTGTTTAATACCTTTAGACTATTTGTCATTTTTAGAAAAAAAAGTTAAAAGTGTAAAATTATCATAATAAATTTTCAATGACTTGACTATAGAGTCAGACAATCTCAAATCCTGACATAAAATTCTACAACGACAATCCATGAAATGTAACCTTTTACCATGCCACAAATTCAACTTGCATAGTAGATGAAACAATAATAATTTGTTTAGTACTTTTCCATAATATTACTCCACATAATAGGAAGGAATATCCAAAAGTATACTTTTTTTCTATCAAGCATCCAACAAATCTGAATATGAGTAGCTAATCTACTCAACATTATCAAACCTTCTAAATGTGAGTATATAATCTTTTGTATCTTATAAGTATCCCATCACTTTCTTTACAACTTTCTAATGATCAATTCTAGGATTATTTTGGTATCTATATAGCATACCTACTGCAAAATTAATATATAGTCTAGTACAAATTTGTGCATACATTAAGCTTTTTTCTACATATGCATAACGAATCATCTTTATTTATTTATATGGACTAAATTTACCCTCTTTCTAAATAGAAGCATCAACAGAGAAACACTTTTTCATATCGAATCTCTTTAAAACTTTTTCAATATATGTTTTATGAGGCAATCCTAACAATCAACGTGATCTATTCTAGAATTTTCTATTCCTATCATGTAGGTTGTTCTTTGACAGAAACTTCTTAATTTTATGTAATAAACCAAGATCGCTATTGGCAAGTAATACATCATCAACATACAAAATAAAAAATATAAACTTGTTCCTGCTAACCTTTAAATTTATACACCGATCAACTGTGATTTTTTTAAATCCAAATGAAGTAAGAGTATCATTAAGCATAAGATACCATTATCGAGAAGTTTGTTTCAGCTCATATATTGTCTTCTTAAATTTGAAAGTCAAGTGTTCATTTTCTTCAGTTAAGAAATCTTCAGGTACATCTATATAAATTTTTTTTCATTATTTTTATCTTAACTCCCATTTTAAAAAGTAGTTTTCATTTCTATTTGATGCAACTTTATGGAGTCTTTGCTAGTTCTAATATCAAAATTACATTCTTATAAATACACCACATATTCATTTGAAAATAGCTGATCTCTTTTCACTTTGAGATATTTTCTTAATGCTACTTTTTGTGGTTCTACAATTTCTTCATTAGTAACGATTTCATTATGGATTGATTGGTCATTAATTTGTTGTTGACTTGTTGTATATCATTATTTTGGTTAACTGCAGGAACAACTTCCTTCAAACTTATTGGATAATCGCATTTAGTAGTTTATCGCTCTCATTGATTTTACCAGTTTCAATGAATCTGTCATCATATTTCTACTATAAAATTTGTTGTTATCATGTTGGGTGAGAAGATTACGTGAACTTGTCACATAATCTCCTGGAGCAACGAATAATCCCAACTTATTAAATAATCGCATTTAATAGTTTATCGCTCTCATTGATTTTACCAGTTTTAATGAATCTGTCATCATATTTCTGTTATAAAATTTGTTGTCATCATGTTGGGTGAAAGCACTACGTGAATTTGCCACGTAATCTCTTGGAACAGCGAATAATTACTCTTAGTTTTTCTAGTACAAGTTTTTGAGTAATTGAGTTTTTCCCAAACCAAAGGCAGTTAGAAATGTTGTTTGGCATCACAATGACCAGGAAAAGCATGAGGAAAAAAATGGCTTGAATGGTACTATCCTTTCGTCATCCCAGAATTAAAGGGTGATCTCGTAATTCTTAATCTATAAAGATACATTGTTAAGTGCTCTATTTTTTTTCCTATTGAGACCTAATCTAAACTTGTTCTCGAGGATACCCATAAGGAGAGCCTTTCCAATGGGAAAAGGTTTAGCTTTTTAAAGAAACCAAATAGGGTCGAAGTAGATTACGTTGCGTTAAAGAATGTTTTAAAAAGTCATCTTTTTTTTCGGAATCTTTGTTTGTTGTCTTTAGTAAAGTTCTTTTAAATTTTGGTATGATGTTTTCTATTTTCTAAATTTCTTTAGTTAGATGGAATCAGAACAACTCTTGATCAAATTAGAATGAATAAAAAAATCAATAAATACAGCTCTCGGCTAAAAAAAACTTTTTCTTTTAAAGTTTTTTTAAGTTTTATTAGGTGCATAAACACCGAGACACAAATTCAAACACTCCTTTTACATGACATAAAGTGAATCATGTAAAATAAGTGCATCCAAATCTCTGTTCCAATGTCTTGTACGTTGTATCTTTGGAAGCTTTTTGATTACTTTTAACATAATTTTATTTTTTTATAAAAAAAAATAAGAAAAGAAAAGAACATGGGCTATTGTTTGCCCACATATTATACATGCAAGCAACTCGTAAATGAGGCACTGTTTGGGATAACTTTTTTAGTGGTTTTTTTGTGTGATTTTTTTTCATCTTTTATGAATTTTTTAAATATGTTGGTTTAATGTTTTTACTTTTTCAATTTTTCATAATAAAATGAATTTAAAAGTATAGCCTTTTGACAAAAATTGAAAAAAGTTCATTAAAGTTGAAAAAAAATCATATAAAAGCCTTAAAGTAGCTTTTTCGTCTTATGCTAACTTTTTTTATTTTTTGGTCAAATTTTTTACTTTTTTAATTTTTTATGGTGAAAAATTTTAAAAACTTCATCATTTGAACTATTGTAATTTTTTTTTACTAAAAAACAAAAAAAACATATTAAGAAAGTTATCTCACAAGGTACTTGATACTCTTGTCAGAGACTTGCCAACTTTCAAGCATGAAGAGAGCTAAAATATGACTAATGAGTCTCATAAAAGGCTTTAGACCATCATAAAATGATCTAAAATACAAAAGAATGTTTTAACATCCAGAAAATTTCAAAGGGGTCTAAAATATTCTAAAAAAACTTATAAGACTCTAGAATTATCTACCGCCTATAAATACGTAGAAATATAAAGAATATTCTAAAATAGTATAAGATTATTTAAGTATGGTAGTGAGAAAGTTTTAAAGTAGATCCTAAAACTTTTTTAATTGTTGAATCATTGACACTTAATTAAATTTTAACCATTCATTATAATTCTAAGTGTCTATAAACAAAAAAGAGTGGCCTTATTTGGCCCAAGCACCAATCAAATCTCTCAAGTTGTAAGCTCCTCTCAACTTCAATATATTCAAGTGCTTAGCTTCCCTCTCTTCTTATCGGTGCAGTCTTAAACTTTAGGCTTACTTAGGGCACACAAAGAGTCACAAAGAGTCAAACGTGAGTATTTAATTGCCAGGCAATTTGGCTTGAAAAACCCAACAGCGTGCCACTCCGCTTCCATCCCAACCCTTTGTATTGGGTATACAGAGGGCAAAAATAAAAGTAGTAATAGCCAATACATGCTTTGCACAGTACCGTGTGATAATGCTAGTGTTCCGATTGGCAACCTAAAAGTTTGAATTTTTTTTCTTCTCAAATTTAAATTATATAAATGATAGAAATTGTTTAATTAAAAGTACCTTTAAGCTGTAGGGAAAAAAAATTGACAGTTGGTTTTTTTTAAAAAAAAATAAGCTTTCAACAAAACTTCTAAAAAAATAAGAGCAGACTTTAAATCTCATGAGCAGTGTAAAATGAAAATCTCATGCACAATTTTTAAATGAGAAATCCTTTTCTCAACTCCTACTCACTTCTTACCAGCAGGCCTTGCTTACATAATACTTTGGACAAATAAAAATATTTAATAAACACTAAGTAAAGTATTTTTTATCTCTTATTTACTCAATAAAAATGAACTAATATTATTCCACTCTAAATATTTTTTGCTACATCATTGAATAAGAATACTATCTAAGCAATACCACGTGACATCTATGAGATTACAACAGAATTACTTAACATCACAAATTCCCAATTTCTTCCACTTAGTATTAAAATTTTTTTTTGAGATTTTATTAATTCGTGTATAGAAAAGTGGCAAATCTTAATAATATAACCAAACAATCATCCCCTTAAATAATTCCTTCTTCCTTGCTCTTTCTGACCAAGTATCTATGTGAAGTAGAAACTAAACAAATGAAATTCCATTCTCACACAAACAAACGCCAACTGGGAAATAATAAACACTGGATTATAAGAATTAAATTGACCCACGCACTCTACTAGCGACCTTCATCCATCGCATCACTGCGCTTACAAGTCTGAGATCTTAAATCTTTTTCACCTTGCGTAGACTCCTCATAATCTGACATTCTTGACAGAGAATCTTCAAGTGCCTCAAGGAAAGATAGAACAGTCAACTTGTCTGTAAAAAAAAAAAAAGGAAAACAAGAGAAAATTATTTATCATGAAAAGAATTTATATATACATACATATATAATGAGTGTCGACTACTGAAATAAATACAAAATAAAGGACTCCTTATAAAGATGCTACCAATTCCCTAGCGCTGGCCGCTATGGTTTTTGAATTTTTGTCTAGGAGAAATAAAATGAAATGGAAATATAGAAAGAGAATGAAGTTAAACAAACTGAGGTTTTTTCTTGTTTCGTTAGATTAGAAAAATTAGAAAAAACAATGAACAGAAATCTGTCAAAAATTCCTTTCTTGTTTAGTTACCCGTAAATAATGAATAGAAATGAGTATTTCGCTTACGTTTGCCTGGACAAATCCAACAACTAAGCACAAGATTAAGAGGCACCAAAAAACTAATGGGATCTTAACAAAAAATTTCTCTGCAATCTACAACTTTTTAGAGCATATTTTATCCCATATTGGTTAAATTAAGAGGCTTTCCATGTGTTTATAAGCTACTTGGCACCTTCCCTTTATAAGCCAATTTTCAGGAATAAGTTCTATCTAAGGGTTTGTAATAATTGGTATCAAGGCATGCGACCACCATGCCAAAAGTGGGATTGGACCCAATCTATTCAAGAATGGGATCGAATCGAGAGTTGTTGCTACGTAGTCGAAGTTACGAAGGGGGAAACCTATTACTCGGATTAAAACAATTTTATTTTCGAATACTGATAGACGAGTAAAGCTACCAACAAAAAAAAGAAAAACTTCAACCAAAGGTTCAAAAAAATAAATTTTAACGCGCAAAATTCATAAATAAAAAAATTTAATGCACAACGCGTGATTTCTCTAAAGAAATATCCATCAAACAGATAAATTTATCTGTTAATTTATCTGTTTTGCATACAAAACAAATAAATTAATAATCTGTTTGATATTTATCTATTTAATATGCAAACAGATAAATTTATCTGTTTGTATATTAACACAGATAAATTTATCTGTATTCTTTATACGTAATTTCAGTAAGACAGATAAATTTATTTGTGTTCTTTACACGTGCTTTCAATAAAATATAGATAAATTTATCTGTATTCTTTATACATATTTTGAAAAGACACAAATAAATTTACTCATATTCTTTATACGTGCTTACAATAATACAGATAAATTTATTTATGATCTTTATACGTGTTTACAATAAGACAAATAAATTTATTTGTTTGATATAAATTTATCTATTTGCATATCAAACAGATAAATTTATCTGTATGTGTCAAGAATAAATTTGTTTATCTATCTATCTGTACAGATAAATTTATCTGTGTTCTAAGATATTTTTGTCCTAAAAATTTTTACACGCATCAATAGAGGACCTTGCGCGTTAAAACTTCTATGATAATGGACCTTACTCGTTAAAAAATCTTATACTGAATGAAAAACAGTAAACAGCCTATAAATTGAATTGTTCACCAATTTCTCATAAAAAAAAAACTGCCATTAAATTAGCGTCGATAGAATGGATCGTTGGGACTTCGAGTTTCAGATCGTAATGGTATATTATGTTTCTGTCCCACATCAGCTAAAATAAGGGACTTGTAATGTGTTTATAAGCTCCTTGAGCACCCTTCCTTTGTACGCCAGTTTTTTGGGTGAGTTCTACCAAGGGGGTTTATAGTAACCTGTGATTCAACCAACCAAAGCCTTACATTACTTATTAAATTCCTTTTCCTTTGCTGGGACAAAAGAGAAAAAAAAAATTCCTTTTTCTCCACAAGTGGCCAAATCTGGTTTTTCTCGTAAAACACTACAAGCAATATGGCCAGTAAATTAAATAACAAATATTAAGAAAAAACCCATTGCTGCCTTACATTTACTTGGGTCAAGTCCAAACTGAGTCAGATCTATCTGTCCAGTTCGAAGCACCTAAACAAAGAAGAAATCAAAAGGCTCAACAAATTGGCTAGCATTATACAGAAAATAAAATAGAGGGATGACAAAAGAAAAGGGATATCAATTGCTCACATAAGTAAATGAATCCACTTGTTGGCGAAAAGGAGGGCTTTGCAGTAAATCCATTAGCTCCTCTGGAGTCCATTTGCCCTAGAGTATGACAACAATTTTCAGAAAAAGCAGCAAATAGAAAATTTAACAATCCCGGAGAACTCAAACAAGAGACTTACCTCAGGTAAATATGACGCCAACCGCTCTTCCAATGGAAGCATCTCCAGTAAAGGGAATATCAAGTCAGGCTTCAAAATATCTCCCAACCCAAAGCCTAAAGACCAGTAATGAGAAAAGAGCCATATACATTAGCCAATGCACGGGAGGTATGTATCTTTTCACTGAACATGACTCAATTAAGTCTTAAAACCAATTTAAAGACTATTTGACAGGTCATAACTCATAACCCAGAGATTTTCCTACAAAATTATTACCTAGTTACAATCTAAGGTCACATTTCCTAATGCAGGATCTATGACACATGGATCGTGATACGGGTGTCCATTGCAGTTCTACACCTAAGCACCAGATCCGTCAAACTCCCAACTCGCAAGACACAGGATCCAGCTAAATATCTCTAATTCTTAATGCTATTCTCATATCACCAGGAAAAATGGCGTTCTCAGGTACCACAGAGAGCAAGCACTTCGCGCCTTTGAAGCTCCATCTCATGAATGCCATCTAATGAGGCAACATGATGGAAATTAGTAACTACGACAGCGATACATGATAGCCCCTGCATGTCTAACTAAAGTTGGACTCAAACCCATTACCTAATCAAGTGTCTTGTGTTCAGCATGAACACTTCAATGCATTTCAAAGAGTCCATGCAACATGATCATGGTGTAGGACACAAAAAAATGAACATAGATAGCACACCAGCTTCTGTTGCAAATGACCAATTTTCAATGTTCCGCACTTTACTTTGTGCACGTTAGCCTGAGAAAGTGTTCAAATGATGTTTTACTGCATAACTAAAATTTCCTTAGTATTGAACGAGGAAGGAAGAATCTGTTAAACTATAGAGGAGGGAGCTTCCTTATCCCGATGATATCTAGATGCTTAAATCATCACAATTAAGTTTCAAAGCCTAAAACAGCAGCCGGTGGACGGAAACTCATATGGTGGAATCAACCCTGAATAATTACTAATTTGGCTCATAGTTGCAGTTGCAATTAAAACAAAGCTTTTAAGTTATTTCCACATAATTCACAAAATACAATACACCCATTGTGCAGGTAACATTTACACCATATCAAATCCGTCAAATGCATGAGATAATGAAACAAATTGTGGTCCTAGAGAATCACAGAACTAGCCCATTGATTACAGTCCCAAACAGTGGAAGTACAGTTCCTACATCAATATATGTCTAGCTGACATCCTCATTATTTTCTAGTTCAAAACATAGGCAATCAAACAACATAGTAATGTAAACTATTACCTGCATCTGGATCTTCAACTTCACCTACACGTCAACAACCAGGGAAAAACAGTTTGTCAGAGGCCAAGCAATCCAATGATCCGTAGCAAAAGAATTTAGAAAAAAGCTTTCCTTTAAAAGGAGAACTAAAACACACCTGCAGGCCCAATGTTACTCAGTATTCTTTGCAGATCTGCCAATTTTACAGGCCCAGAAGAAGTTACATCACTAGATACTTCAGCGCCCATGCTTGGGCCAACCAAGTTTCCAGCCCTACTCAGAAGAAAATCAAAGACTGAATGAGATAGTTTACATCAAAATGCAGTCCAGAGAATGATAACTCCATATCTTGAGGGCGGGAGGGGAATTCATGCAATATAGAAAAGAAATATGCAGCTTAGGTATGTAACATAAAATGGTGAATATACATCAGGAGACCCAAACTGGAACATTACGCTACACCTCCATTTCACAAGATCTTGGAACTCAAGTCACATAAATTAACACACTTGGATATATCAATCAGTACAATATGAACAAAACTAAAAATACAACTAAACATGTTATAGAAGTATAGAGAGAGAGAGAGAGAGAGAGAGAGAGAGAGAGCATGGCAAAGCTTTGAAAAATATGAACCCGATGTTATAGCATCTACAACAGATAGCCCAACGGCCGTTTCTTAGAGCAGATAACCCAACAACCTCAACCTAAGTCTCCAAACACGAGTCAACTAAGTTGAGCAATATTTTGCTTACAATCACTGTAGTATAACACCACTGGGGTGCCTTGAATTTTGCTTTGTGATTAATTAGTTGTAAACATAAATTAATTAGCATACTCTTCTTGATTAATTCAAGGAGGATGAGTGATTTGGTGGAAGAGATGTATGTGACACCTCATACTTGGGTGGAACACCAACTCATTCTTCATCTATCAGTTGTAGCAAAGATGTGTCAAGACTAGGAACACCTCATTCTTTGATTCATTACGCATCATGCTTCTTATATTCCAATCACATGCTCATGGTTTTGGACTCAGCATGCTTAGAGATACCTTTTGCTGGGGGTGAATCACCTCTTACTTGCATTTGATGTTGAACCTCCTCCTTACTTTCCACCTCATGCTTATGGAAGTATAAATATGGGGAGGGAATTTTAGTATAAGTCATTCATTTTTGGGTATCCACCAAGAAAGAGTGAATGTAAGGTATAGACCCGGTACCGTCGCCCACACCTAGCAAGCTTTAGCCACATAGGATAATCCCAAAATCATGACATACCTAGGCTCAAATTTAACAAAATGACAGAAATACTGCATTCATAAATCCACTTGACATGCAATTACTTCCCCTGATATATTTACGGAGAAACACTCCTCCCAAAAATTAAAAAACCTAATAATAGTAGAATGAGAGGAAAGTAATGTTCACACTCCTCTTTTCTACAAACACACTCCTTTTTTTGGGTAATTTCACTTAATCAGGACAAAAGGGGTGTATTTGTACAAGATGGGAATGTGAATATCACTTCCCAAATGAAAACATTGAAAAACAATGTTAACGAATAAGCTGTTTGAAATCATAACAGCTCTTCTTAAAAGCACTTTGCTCTTTTGTGACAACACCAAGTGCAGGAAGCCTTTCCACCTTCCTCCAAGTGCAAATCCGAAACAGCACAACCCTTCTAAAATGGTAAAATGGGAAGACAATAGCATTCAGGCAATCGGTCTTCCAGCTCCACCACCAAAGTATAATAAAAAAGCTGACTACTGTATTTTTTTTCTTTTAAATGCAATTAATTTTCTATGAATCAATGACAGCAACTGATGAAATTAATGAACATTTAATACCACCACATATGAATTATTTTCCAAAGATAACATATAATGCCCTGCACTAGCAACTCTACTCAATAATGCTTACACTCCCAGTCTCAATACTGAAACTTGGCCTCACAAGTGTGTCACAACTATAGGAAAAGTGAAGAAAAATAAACCAGCATCCAGACATCTAGTATTAAATGCCAGCCTATGAAGCATGGACACGCCAGAAACACGGACATGCTGGGGACACGCCAGAACACGTGTCGGACACGCCATGTGGTCCGATTTTTTTT
>JAOTRH010000022.1:9732687-9742889 GCA_034768845.1 Heliamphora exappendiculata
ATAATTTCTTCTTTCACCAAATTATAGAAAATTTTATAATTTGGTTTGAATGCCGACTCACTTCTTTATCTTTTCACAAATGCTAAAAGAAAAATTCGTCATTTAACTCATAATAAGTTGTCAAGCCCTCGAATTTCTTGAAGCGAAAATCATAAAATAATTATTTTGTATATAAGTATCTCAGAACTTCTCATTTATTTAAACTGATGGATTTACATTTGTTAGTCTGTTTCTTGTGCCTTTAATTTGTAGATGAGAAATTCAATGAGAATCCTAAACTCATCATTTTATCAGTCCTAAACATTCTTAATTACACTCAAAACACCAACATAGCAATCAATCTATCTTTGTCACTAAGGTTGTCAAAATCGGAATCCTATATTGAATCGTTGGAGGGATTTATAGGATTGGATCGTATGATCGAATTAAAAATCATAAAATTTTACTAAAAAATAAAAATACATATATAATTATTTTTATATAAGTATAATTTCATAAAAGTGGACACACAAAGAAGAAGTAAAAAATTTTGAAAACTTATAAACCAAGTAATATCATAAAATTATAAGAATTAGAATTTGTACACTACAAGAAATAAATAAAATGGAGTTTTATGATAGAGCGTTTTGTATTATATAATAGTAGTACCCAAAAGAAAAATCAAAAAATGCGCAAAGAGTTGAATTTTTTAATAGATTGATAATAAAAATTAAAATAATGAAAAAAAGTTTGATGCATCATAAAAGTAAAAGAAAAAAATATAGTTGCAATTTGTAATAGCAAAAATGCTTCAAAAGGAAAAAAAAGAATAAGAAGAGTTACGTGTGTTATAAATACCATGGTATTATTAATACCTCAAATTCTGTACTAGTAATCCAAATATTAAGGGATAGTATTATTAATACCTCAAATTATGTACTAGTGATTCAAAATTTATTGACTTATTAAATCTAATTAAACAAGATAGATAAGGGATTGATAGTCCGAATAGACAAAGTGAATAATTCTTACAAGATGAGTTTTACTTTTTACGTACTTTTTGACTTAATTCAATTCTCCTAATCACGCGTAACAAAATAAGGCCTAAAGCTACAATTGTAAAAATAAAAATATTTGGGCACCAAAACTAAGTTTGAAATTGAATCAATCGGATTAGGATTCCACAATTCATTACCACCGTAGTGGAACTAAAATTGTAAGATTTTAATTCCAATGGATTCTCTTCATGATCCGAATCGATTTTATCAAAATAGATCGTTAGATCGTAAAATTCATATCGACATTTTGACAACCATGTTTATCACTAACTCAACCAATCTTATCTTACCTTGTTGTATTTTCTTCTTTCTTTCTATTTTTATTAAAAAATATCATAAGACCTAAATGTAGTGTAAATCTGTTATAAAATTGAATAACGAAATATATGGGTGTAAGATAGTTCTGTAATAAAAAGAGAAAACTTTAACTAAGGGAGGATAAAAACTCAACGCAGAGAAGAACCAAGCTTTAACGTTATGGAGAATCATAAACATTCACGTACGGAGTCATTACTAAAACACACTAAAAAATAAAATTTAAAAAATAAAAAAATAAAAATCGTCATCATAACTCCTAAAGCATCGCTCTTCTTCTACAATTAGCAAAAATAGGATTGTAATCTCTACCTAATTCTCATAAAAAAGACTTATTGAGGGTTGAAGTGCTCACTCATGCTCGACTTAGCATTACCGTCATCGATCTATTTATGTTAATCTAATAAATGTCCAAATCTAAAAATGCTACAATGTGAAAACAAAGTAGTAGAAAATATATGATGAATGCAAAAGAAAAATACTTAAAAAACAAATTAAAACACAAACAGAGTTGAAGAAGAAAGAAAACTCGAGGGAAGAAAAAAGAAAAATGCATTTCCTATTATTTGAACCTACTTTTATATTCATAACTATTTTTCAAAATAGGGACAAAAATCTATTCCAAACCATCAATCAAAGTCTAAAATCTTGCATAATTTCTAATACTTTTAAGTGTCATTATTTGGAAACTCTCTCAAATATGAAATATTGATAAAAATATTATTTATAATATGTAGTAAAATAATATAATTTAATATAATATTATAAATTGATAAATTTATTATTTACTGAATTAACAATTGAAGAGTCATTCGATTAATAATATTTAAACCAATAGCATTTTGTATAAAATAAACTGTTAAGTTTATTAGTAATTTCATGATGAGTGATAAACAACATATTTTAATAATTTAAAAAATATAATAATTCCTTAATAGATTGTTGTCACGTAAAAAAAAAAAAAAGTCAACAAAATATAAATGATATTTTGTTATCGCATTTACATCGCGATAATTATACGTATCAAAATGATTATTTAATTCTAAAACTAGTTTGCAAAGAATAAAAAAAAAAAAAATTATTATACATATAAATTTAAATTACAGATATATCATTCAAAATATATAAATTTAGTGAAATTAATTCTCTTACAAGATTTCAAAATAAAATTAATTTTTAATTAATTTTATTTTTAAAATTAATTCGGTTAATCCGTAACCGTCAATCCAAACATGCCTTTCATCGATTTAACTTCCTATCTTCTCATTTATATTTGTGTTTTTTCCTTTTATAAATATCTTTATAAATTTCCAATACAAAGAAAAGAATAAAACCAGTTCATTCCTTGCCAGATCTAATTTATCTTCACGTCACGGCTAGATCCGATCTAGTTTTTGTTCACGAGTCATGATTACTTCCGTCATAACGTTAATTCTCCAGTGGCAAGATCGTAAATTGAAATAAATTGTTGATGAAATTATAATTCAAAGCAAAATTAATTTCCACAAAATGTTTTATTTTTTTATCATCCGCATATTCTTTCTATCCTCTGTTCTCTCTTTCCGAGGAGAGCAAACCACTGTAATATAAATATATACAGACACACACATATATATAGATATATAGATACATATACACGCAAGAAAAGTTGTACGTAACATTGAAGATGAACAGAGCTCCCTATAATTCTCCGCAGTTTGATTCGCGCATGGTGGAAAAGATCATCAGCTCAGATCTCTGATCCTTGTAATTTCTCTTATCTTTCACACCTTTTTATGTTTATATGCATATATATTTATGTAGTGTATGTATATTTATTTCTGTATATCTGTGGCTTCGATCGATTTTGTTGGATTATGCATTATGATATTTGAGTGGTTACGGTTTCTCTGATCGATTTTTTGCCTAAACGGTAGTGTGTGCGATGATTATGAAGTTGTTCTTATTCTCTAGTTTGATCGTTTGCGTTTTTAGATTTGTTGATTTCTAGGGTTTTTATTTTTTGAGGATAAGGAAGATGGATGTTTCAATTTGAATGTGTTGCTCTGGGAGAGATTTGCTGATTTTTTAAGCTACAGTAATTTTAGGGACAGAAAATGGCTACAAAATGGGTCACAAAAAGTACATCTTGTAAAGTTCTGACCATTTCGTGTGGTTTCTATGTTCGTAAAGTTATTCTCTGAGCTATGGGTTTGCTTGATATCTTGTAAGTTTTCGTATCTGGTAAAGATGTTGTTTGACCTTTTCTTTTACCTGACATTCTTGTTGTTTTTCGTCATTTTGACATTCTTGTTGTTTTTCGTTATTTTGTTGTTATAGATTTTGTTTGAGATGATCTTTACAGAGATTGATCTATGAGGATAATGATTTACTAATAGAATATTTCCTTAAAATTTGAATGATATATTAGTACTTTTTCTTGTTGTTGGAGAGATTGTGGTCATAGGGTTGGTTGTTTTGGTTTGAAATGAAAGGCCATGTCTTTCTGTGCAAAAGTGTGCAAAGTAGTTGAAGTGAATTTTCTCACACTATATCTTATGTGCAATAATTCTACCAAAGGCAATCCACAATTTTTGCTGCCCAATAAACAATTTGATATCAAGGTATGGAATAACCTGTTCCGCCAAAAGATACAATCATCAGTATCATCATTAGAATCATGAAATACGTTTAGTATCATCATTAGAATCATCATGCTTCTTGACCATCCATGAACTCATCAGATTAACGACCAAAGTTAGCATGAGTCATTATGTATTGAATAGAAGCAAAAGCCTCGGTAATGGTGGGATAATGGTGTTAAGTTATATTAATCTCCTGGAGGGATATTTATGTAACTGGGCTCCTTTTAATATAAATGCGTGTAAGAGAGGGTGTTAATCATAATTTTGCCTCTCATTTTTTTCACCCACATTATTTTATCTTTTCTTTTCTTTTCTTCTTTTCTAATTCTATCTTGGTATAAGAGCATCAATTCATTGCTCAATTTTTCTTTTTGAGCATTCAAATGTAATTTTTTATTTTTCATGTTTGTTCTTCTCGCCTGCAAAAAAGGAAAAAGAAGAAAATATTAAAATATAAAAAACTAACTTGAATATGGTTGATTGAGCTCCTTCATATATATATAAAAAAATTGTTTCATGTTTTTATAAATTGATCTTATACATTTTTCTATTTTTCTTTAGGTTTATTTATCTTTTGGCGAGGCTTTTAACGTAAATTCTATCTCTCCTTGCCGTCTTTGCATCAGTGGCATAGACACTTGGGCCATCCATCTTTTGGGATTCTGGACAGACTTTTTCCAAGTTTAGTTAGGCATTTTCCCAGGGACAGTTTTGTTTGCGATGGTTGTGAACTTGCAAAACACAATGGTCCTTTTATCCTTAGTGTTTTTTCATTTTGGTGTTTGGGGTCAATCTCATATTACTTTTATTTCTTAGTAGCAGTATGTATGTCACTTATATTTATTTATATTCTTGTGTCACTTGAGTTTATTTATTTCGCACTAAAAATGAAATTTTTTCTTATTTCAAGTCTTTTCCTAAGATGCTACAAACCCACATTGACGCAAAAATCAAGATTCTTCGCAACGATAATGGGACAAGAGTATATATATATATATTTATTTATTTATTTATGACGGAAAAATCACCTCAAGGTAGGGCCTTTTGGACCCACCCTTAAGGCGTAAAATTTTCGGATACCTGCAATCACCCGCCAACCATAGGTATCGGTTAATTCAGGACGCTTCCAACGGAAGTCGAACACAAAACCTCTGAGTTTACGGCTGGTCCCAGTGATAACCTTAAACCGCTGGACTACCCTGACGGGTTGACAAGAGTATATTGATGGAGCCTTCGTGGCCTATCTTGATAATGAGGGCATTTTGTTTTAGACAATTTGTGTAGACACTCCCGAATAGAATGGAGTGGTTAAATGCAAGAATCTCCACCTTTTTGAGGTTGCATGCTCCCTCTTATTAACTATGAACGTGCCTAAATATTTTGGAGTGAAGTTGTACTTACTGGAACCAATCTTATTGATAACATGCTTTCTAATGTTCACTTTAAGACTCCTTTGGAGTTTCGTTTTAGAATGTCATTCATTTCCTCTCTTCCATCCAAAATATTTGGTTGTGTCTGTTTTGTTCATGTTTATTCTCTCTCTCTCGTGGGATATTAGACCCTTGAGCTCTTAAATGTGTGTTCATTGCCATTCAAAAGGTTGTAAATGTTATGATCTTCATACGCGTAAGGTATTTGGTACTATGGATGTCACCTTTCGAGAAAATTAACCGTATTTTTCCCTTAGGCATCTCTTTAGGAGGAGGCTCAATGTTATGGAGAGATGTTGGATCCCTCCTATCCTCGGCAGTCTTTGATGATGCTCATTTTCATTTTGTGAAAAAGAAAATTGAGGTTTTTTTCAAAATAGATATTGGAAGAAATCCCTTTCTTATGCCTAATCCTACTCATAGTGAGGGGGAGAATGAATCATTTGTTGAGAGACAACGAGCATGATATTAGTGAACGATTAGAAAAGGTTGATCTTAAGACCTATTCTCGACGTCAAAATGATCAAACTACTTATGTGCCACCTTGCCAGTCCTCATCACCTGCTCCAATTTCAGATTCATCAATTGATCCATTTGGTAATGTTCCTCAAACTACTACTCTTGATGACTTTGATCTTCCAATTGTTCTAAAAAAATGAGTTAGAAAGTGTACCCAATATCCCATATCTAAATTTATCTCACATAACTCCTTGTCTTTTCCATATTGTGCGTTTGTTTCTTCTCTTTCTTATGTATTTATTGCGCAGAGTTGGGAGGAGCTTTCGTTGACCGAAAGAGACTATGGTAGAGGAAATGAAAGCTTTGAAGAAAAATGGCACTTGGGAGTTGGTATCTCTTTTTGAAGGAAAGAAATCAGTGGGCTATAAATAGGTGTTCATTGTGAAACACAAAGAGGATGGTACAATTGAGAGGTACTAGGCAAGATTTTGGTCAAAGACTTCACTCAGACCTGTGGCATTGATTATGATGAAATCTTTGGTCGTGTAGCTAAGATGAACTCTATTCATTCCTATTTTCATGTTGTAAATCTTTATTGGCCTCTTCAACAGGTAGATGTGAAAAATACATTCTTTTTTGTGACTTGGAGGAAGAAGTGTATATGGACGTTCCACCAGGTTTCTCATCTAGTACAATAAAGGAAAATTTTGTAGATTGAAAAAGGGGCAATATGGGTTAAAACTCTCTCTCAGAGCTTGGTTTAATAGATTTTACAAGGCTATGATCAGAATTGGATACAGATAGAGTCATGGTTGTTATACTATTTTCGTCAAGTGAGATAATAATAAGATAAATATCTTAATTGTTTATGTTGTTGACATTGTGGTTAATGAAAATGATACAAAAGAGGTAGCTACTCTCAAAACTCTTTTAGTTTGTATCTAATCTCAAAGCTCTTTTAGCTAAGGAATTTGAAATTTGAGAATTGGGATCAATGAAATACTTTATTGTGATTGAAATTGTTGATCTTCTAATAGCATCTTTATATCTCAACGTAAGTATGCTGTTGATGTTTTGGAAGAGACAAGACTGCTAGGTTGTAGACCAGTAAATTCACCTTTACAAGCCAACCATTAGCTTTGTGGTGGCATTAGAGAGCTAATCGACAAAGGAAGGTATTAGAGACTTGTTGGAGGACTTATATACTTATCCCACACAAGACCTGATATTGCATACATTATATGGGTTGTTAGTCAGTTTATGTATGATTCTCATACATTACATCTTGATGCTATGTACCACATATCTTGAGGTATCTTAAATCTCCGCTGGAAGAAGGAATTTTGTTCGAGTTATGCCCATTGGAGTGTGAAAGCTTTCAGTGATGCAGATTGGGCCAACTATGTTGACGATAGACGATCTACTACAAGCTACTGTACTTTTATAGGATGGAATTTAATTACATGGCGAAGCAAAAAACAATCTGTGGTGACTAAATCACCTGTAGAAGCCGAATATAGAGTTATGGTTTATGTCATTTGCAAGCTTTTGTGGCTCCAATTGTTATTGAATGATTTGGGGATTGATGGTTGTGGATCCATGTGATAATAAAGCTACATTAGCATTGCTCACAATTCAATACAACATGACAAGACTTAACATATAAAAGTTGACAGGCACTTCATCAAGGATAAACTACACAAAGGTTTGATTTGTATGCTGCTTGTGAAGTCTAAGTGGCTGATGTATTCATTAAGGGTGTTAGTAGTGAAGTGTTTTTTATCCTCCTATTGTGTGCGAGTTTGGACATAACTGACATCTATGCACCAACTAAAGGGGGAGTATAAAGTTATATTAATCTCTTGGAGGGGTATTTGTGTAATTTGATTTCTTTCAATATAAATGCACGTGGGAGAGGGTGTTAGCCCTAATTTTACCTCCGATCCTCTCTTACCTACATTATTTATCTTTTCTTTTCCTTTCTTCTTCTTCTTCTTCTCTAATTATAACTGATAGTAAAAAGAAGGTACAACAAACTCCGGAGCTACCTGCACTATGAAACAAGTAAGCATAGTTCCTGTTAGGCAATAAAATATGTTGGCATGCACAAAGATTCTGATTAGATAGCAATAAAGGACCCATTGAGCCTGTGTGCACATATGTTTTAACTTATATGCATATATTCATTTAACTTGTTTGAACTGATTGTTTGATGAGTGAAAATAAATCTGTTTTAGCTTGTATGATTTATCCATGTCAATTGGAACGGCAGATTGTTCTTTAGTGTCATGTATAGTTTCCACTGCATCCATCTCGTGTTTGTGTGAGAAAAGTTCACATCCCGCTGCATTCTATTTGATATTGCTTGTTTTTCTTCCTTTCATTCCAAAAGGAGTGTCTTCAAACTTTTGCACTGTGTGTCGGCAATGTAGCTTGTAGTAAGTAGAACAGCAAAATTGAGTGGCATTTTGAGAAGTACTTTTAATAATGTCTGTGTGGGTATCTCTCTCCTGGTTTTTTGAAACATGACAAGATTCGACTTGGCGTCAGCCACATGGACTGCTCATGTGGCCCTACTGTTCCTTAACCCCAAGCAGGTACGCTAGGATTCTGTCTGGCCACCTTCGGTCACGGGTGCACTAGTTACATTATTTTCATCCTAATCATATCAATTTATCCAATTCAGTATGAAAACAAGGTCAGTTAGGAATTAGGATATTGGCTTCTTCTACCCCCCCATCCCCCCCCAATAATCAGATTAGTTCAACTGTGTGTTTGGATATCTCTACCTTTTTACTTCTGCCTTTAACAACTGTATCATTGGGTTTGGATTTGAGTATATTTGAAAGGAGGCATTTATATTATTACATCAGTTTGATGTGTAGGCATGGTTCCTCTATTATTTTGGGGACCATTGTGAAACATGCTAATGTATTAGTTTTTTTTTAAAAAAATGAACATATATTTGACAACTCTAGAGGCCCTTTAGATCAAATGATGCCAGCCTTACTCATAACTTGTTATGCCAGGTGGTTGAGATCTATTCAGATGCAGTCAAGTCCTACAAAACTTACCCTTAGGGTGCAAAGGGGAGAAAATGGGTTCAACGGTTCTACTCTCCCAGATCACCAGGATAACACTTTTCAGAAATCCATAGATGTAAGTTGTTTGGCAGAGGAAGAAGAGCATACTGCAGAGGATGAAGACATTCAGTCTAAGGAAGATGCTCAGAAGCAATTGGTGGTTTATGATCCTGCTGCTAATGGTACAGGTGAAATTGTAGCTGTCCCTGATCCCAATGAGTGCCAACATCTGCCTTTCCCGAGAAACTCTTTCCCATCTCAGTCTTCCAGAGTGTTGCCATCTGTCGGGGCTTTCACCGTCCAGTGTGCTAACTGTTTTAAATGGAGGCTCATACCAACAAAGGAAAAGTACGAGGAAATACGCGAACACATTTTAGAGCACCCTTTTTTCTGTGAAACAGCTCGTGAGTGGCGGCCTGAAATATCTTGTGAAGATCCACCTGACATTTGTCAAGATGACAGCAGGCTCTGGGCAATTGATAAGCCTAACATTGCTCAGCCTCCTCCTGGGTGGCAGCGGCTTCTAAGGATCAGAGGTGAAGGGAGCACTAAGTTTGCAGATGTGTATGTATTTCTTTCTCTATTTATTTCCAGTCAAGTAATACCACCTGCATAGAGTAGCTTTTCTTTGCTCACCTTGTTTCTTTATTTATTCGGATTTTGTCTGGTAACATTAATTGTAAAAGGAGATGGATAACATCTTTTAATTTCTATACAGAGTGCTCATCAGGTTTGGAAGCCACCAAACCTGAGCAAGTAAACCCATAGGTCCTTCACAAGTAAACCCATAGGTTCTTCACAAGTAAACTCATATTTCCTTATGGACCTAGCAAAAGTTTATTTGAATATTTGTTTTTGATTTTGGAAATCAGACGAGAAACTTACTGCACCATGGCTTGGTGCACCATGCCTGTACGGCATGGTTTGCTTACCAAAGAAAAAAAAATTGGGGGTTTGGTGCACCATGGCTTGACATGATATCCTCACCTTTTCTTTCCTTTCCACGAGGGGCCTCCACATGGAAAGATGCCAAAGGATGAGCGGAGTCCAACCGTAGCTTAATGTTTGGCATACAACATTTCTCGTAATATGCGTGATTCTCCCTGAAAAGCTCTTCATGTTGAACGCCAAACTTCTGATGACAATCCCTACTCTTTAACCTTAATTCCTGTTGCCAATATCAGCAGCTACTCCATTTTGGATTTGGATTTGAAAGCATCCTTGAAGAATTAGCTCTCTCCGTATGTGCGTATT
>JAOTRH010000022.1:9742989-9795216 GCA_034768845.1 Heliamphora exappendiculata
AATTTTTGAGTGGAACCATCCATACGCGAGAGGTTTATACTAGATGTCAAGAACTCACCTCCAATTGCAAAAGGCTGCTCTAAAATTGTTCCTCCAAGAGGCACTCCATATATTTTACCGCCTTCATATTTGTCCCATCCCCCAACAATCATGCCAGTTTGTAGCATATTCTGTAGAGTTTAAACAAATGATGAGTAACTAGAAGTGCAGGAAAATTGCAATAAGATACTATGCTATATATTAGAAATTTAGAATATAGCATTCCATTCTAACTAAAATACAAAATTAATACCAACGAAATAGACTAATAGAAGTTACAGAACTGCGATAATGATGAGAATCATAATATTATTAACTAAGGAAAGAGATGCGAAACAACCAAAAGAAGAAAGGTACAAATCTAAAACATAAATATTTAGAATAACTCAACAAAAGAATTTTTTTTTTTTTTAAATTCTCACCAGCCCATTCAGAATCTATCATGGTGATTGTAAAATCTAGTATTGTATCTATCAGAATATTTTTGCTCCTTCACAAGTGCACTACAAAAGAAACCAAGCAACAGGAAGACCTTGGCTCCATATAAAGCAACTTGATAGATTGGTAGGGAATTCACTCATCCAAGAAAGGCACAAAGGTGACAGTTGTTCAAAACACAGAAGTGTTGATCAAAATGCATGAATGATAATTTTTCATTTGTTCATTACCATTGATATTGAGACATAACTAATTGTCCCTGACGCAATAGGATCTATACACCAAACCAGGCTCAATTTGATCTTGCAGTTGTATGGATTCTTTTTGTTACAAACAATTTATGAATTCAATTTAGTGAAAGCACTGTGAAATTGTGAATGTGGCATGTGCATACTACTATTATTTCTCTAACAACAGCTGGTGGATGATGAAATGAAACATAATGCCACAAACCTACAATCAATTGAGTTCTAATGTAAGTTCATGGGAAGCCCTTCCAGATATCACACATTCACCGTCTAAACATAGTCTCGCTTTTTGATGATGAGATTCTGATTCTTTTTCCCCCACCACAATCCCATTTTTTTGGCACCTAAGGGCAAGGTTTTAAGTAACGGTAGCAGCTGCAGAAACGGTCGTAGAACTGGTGACATGGAATCGGGTCGAAACGGATGTTGCACGAAAGATATAACTACCAGATACGCAAATTATTTCTGGATCACACAACAAATAATAATGATACACATGTTAGCTCTAGTGATCTAATAAGCTTGAGTTATAATTGTAGGTGTGTGCTACATGAATGGACCGGAGTAGTGGAGTCTAGAAAGATGGAGTGCACAACAATGGCTGGGAACTCTTGGAGGTGGACATGAGACCTCACAGTAGCCTAAGAGAAACAGAGTGTCAATGGAAAACTAAGCCGGAGATGAGTTGCTTGAGGGGTTTGGAGTTGCTTGAGTTGTGTGTATTGAAAGAACTTAGGGTCAGCTCTTTATAGGTGGAGCACCTTGAGATAGGTGGGCTCCCTCCTTATCTCGACAAATAGGATGTCTCAATCTATTCAAACTTTTGGGTATGTATTAGGGGACTACATGTAGTAGGTATGATTTGTGGAGAGATATATCATATGCAGACCGTCAGATTGGTAAGTATGATACGAACTGTCAATTGTTAGGTGTTTTGGTTAACATCTCTCTCTATAACTGGTCGAGTGAAGACCTTGGGGGCGACTGCATTAACGAACCCCTTATTCTAGCCTCCAAGCTACATGTTTCCTTTAGTCCCAAACGAAGGAGCCTAAGCCCTGCTCCAAGCCTAGGATACCATGTTAATGCTAGAAGCATAGAGATGCCTCTTACCCAAGCATAGAGTTATGATGAAGCCAAGGCAGTAAGGCGGAGCAACGATGGCTCGCTTGCTCAGAGGCAGCACGAAGGAGGGGGTTCGCATGCTCATGGGGGCAAGGTAGCTCGCTCGTTGGAGGCAAGGAACTCATAGGTGATACGTGGACCTCTGTGGTGCCACGTGGTAGAGAGATAACCAGATACCTACAATTAAAAAAACTACATTAACTCTTTTTCACTTTAACCATAATCCAACATTACTTACCTTGGGAGAAGAATGGGAAAAAAATAAATACTATAAAACTGCAGAATCAATACAAAAGTTTAAACTATTAATTGTTAGTATTAAGAGAAAAAGATGAAGATGAAAAGTTGGACAATAATCTTTATGCACAATATGAGGTAGTTTTTTCTGCATCTTTACTGCAGCTAAGACAATTGAATCAGGTACTATTTTCTCTTCCTTCTTGCTTGTTGATGACTTCCATTTCGCTTCTGATTTTTTGTTTCTTTTGTCTGTTTATTCTCTTCCTCTCCATAGATTATGCTATGTAAGCACTATATCACTGTACATCATTGCTCTCTTCATTTTTTCCCAAACCTAACCAAACAAAACCAACGCATGCTAATATCAAAACAAAAGGATCAATATTAGTAGAGCTCTGTTTTATGCGTGTGCTTGCCAGCAGGTCGTGACATACAAGCACGTCGGCTGTACTTCGGGTCACATAGTTCAATGCAGCTTTTTTGGTAAAGATTCCACTAATATATCAAGAGTCAAGCATAATACACAACTGTAATATCAATTCCCATGAGATCAACTATATTAAAAATATAGATATCACTGGTGCACACATATCCCCATAAACTAAGTGACCCAAAGCAAGACCGAGCGATACATCTAGAAAAACCCAAAACTACTAATTCACTCTTCACTCTTGAAATACAAACAAAAACAACCATCTTTAGTGCTGTCAAACCGGAAGAATTCAAACAGATTTGTATGTGTGAAATGGCTAAACAAGCATGAGATGTCCTTGAAAAACATAAAATCCAACATTGCATACAAACAACATTAAAAGAGAGTGAGTCATACATTGGGGATCTTTGTTATTTGCTTAAATTATAGCTTTCAGCTTATAGTTCAACAAAAAAAAAACAAACAAGTACTTATATCTTTTTGCTTATAACTCCTGATTCTAAATCAACAAACACAAGTTCTATTATTTAAAACTACAAGTTTGCAACTATAACAAACATTTACTTCTACTTAAAATCACAATCATATCTTTTTAGCTACAATTTATAAGTTCAAAATTTCAACTACAACAAGCACCCCCAATGTTGGCTTTAGCATGGGCCATGTTCCCTCTTCAACCATTTTTCTTGGGCTGAAACACGAGATTAAATTAGTCCAAAATGTAAACCCAAAAAACTCTAAAACCCCTTTATTAAGCAAAGGAACCCAGCCAAATACCCACTTTGTGAATACATTATTGACACAAAAACAAGGCATTGGCATATTTTCAACATGCTGCTGCCAACTCAATATTTTAGAAAGTCTAACAAATCGAGATATAAAAATAATATTAGACACAAACCTTGTTATTGTATGCTATTAACCTGACAAGGTTTGCAGCAACCTTGACAGTTGCAGGCTGCCCAAGCTGTATCCTGCACAAAGTATTAATATTTTCGCCATAAGAAGCTTAACAGTAAGCATAAAATATTTGTGGAAAAGCAACAGTAGAAATAGCATTAAGATCTCAAAATAATATAAGTTTGGAATCTTATATGTAGAGACCAGAAAAAATCAAATCCGAACATCCGTGGTTGAAAATTACTACACATATACATACGAGCAACAAGCCAGCAACTACAAAAGGTCTGTTAAAAATAAGAGAAGCTCTGGAAGATGTTAAACAAAAAAGGCTTCAGAAAGTTTGCACGTGTTTCAAAGTGTACTAACATCTATTTAATAAAATAGGGCCAGTTTTTGTAAGCTTTTGTAAAAATGTCCTAAGACATATTTTGAATCGATGGTGAGGATCAGCTTCCCGCACAAATTAAAAAGCAATCCAACGGTGCAAAATTCTCCTCCCTTTTTGCTCTTTCTTTTAGCAATTACTGGTGTGAACCAACGCTGCGTTCCCTTCTTCTTTTTGCTCTGCTTCTCCCTCCCTCCCTCCCTCCCTCCCTCTTTGACCCGCCGCCCCTCACCGCCCAACATCCATGCGCTCCCATCAAAGGTCGTGTGCTTTCTCTCTCTCTCTCTCCCCCTCTCTCTCTCTCTGCAAACTTATGTCCTAACTCTCTTTGTTTTGCCATTTCAGGTAGCTCAACGCCGCTCACCGCCGACCATCAGTGCGTTCCACTCTCTCTCTCTCTCTCTCTCTCTCTCTCTCTCTCTCTCTCTCTCTCTCTCTCTCTCTCTCTCTCTCCATTTTTTGTCACTTTGTTCGATTTGGATACCCTTACAGATAGTCCCTGTTTTCTGCATAAATTTGCATTTGAGCATGTATGTGCGTGTTTGGTTGTCAAGGAAAAAAAAGTAGAAGGGGAATGAAAGCCCCATCTTTTTGAAGATGAATTTCCCAGCTTGGAAACCGAAACCCTCATCTTTATCGCCAACCTAATGTTTGGTTGTTTTCATTTTATTCCTTTCCAGTTTGCAAATTTATGTCTTCATTTATTGAAAATTAGCTTATTTTGATTATTTTGCTTCAATAGTTTGATGTTGATTTAGCTACAAAACAATCATTTTTTCTAGTTTTTATGGCGATATATGTGTGATGTACCAATCAAGTTCTCTACACATCGGTTTCATATTTTGATTATAAACAATTCGAATCAACATCTTATTTTTATGCCTATTGAAAAAACAAAATGAGAGAAAATTATTTGAGTGTGAATTATATAATGTATTCCACACAATTTGATTCAAACAGAAAATTATTTGAGTGTCGCAATTTGATTTTTGACAGGGTTTGTTTTTTTAAGACCTTTTTGTAAAGAGTTTCATGAAATTTGTTAAATTTTTGACAATGTAAGTTTTTCAATATTTTGTTACTCTTAGTAATTATTTTATTATTGATTGTTGTTCAAAATTAGTCTTGATATCAAATTGTGTAAAAAAATGCCTTCAGGTACGGGCAATTTTTAATGGTAGGTGTAGAAAAGATATTCACGTCAAAATGACACATGTATAACAAGTTTTAATGGGAGGTGTAGAAACAAACATGTAATAAACAATTTTTTAGGTTCTGTTATCGTTTACAATTTATATTGCAGGCACCACCGCCCTGAGTTTTTGTTCCACGGGTGATTTTTCAATTCGCAAAGAACAGAGTAAGGTAAGATCAAAATCTTTCTCTATTTTTTTGGTCCAATCTTCAATTTTTTTGTTCTATCTATATTTTTTTATTAGAATCATCTTATGAGATTGATTATTGATGTGGTCACTTTGTTTCTTTTTAAAAATATTTCATTGTTGCCTAAATAATCAAAATTGTGAAGGTTAATTGATTGACATATTTCATGTTTGATTGATGATATTTAAACATCTGCAAGCGAGAATGAGAAAAGGCAATATCTGCAGACAAGGAAAAATGTAAAGAAAATGTATGTCGAGTGGTACGACTTTTTAATAATTCCTCTTAAAGTCTTTTTAAATATTTAAAAACTAAATTTAATTAATCTAAGCTATGATCCTAGACTTTTTAAAGTGTACAAATTACCTTTATAGCTTTTTTGCTTTTTGTTCAATTTCAACAGTTTTGCCTTTCTATGTAGTTGATAATTCCAATTATATGTAATTTGGTAGTAGTAGTAAATAAGTTATGAATTATAGATATCATTATCTTTTAAAAGTTGTGGAAGTTTGAATAAAATATTTTAAGACTATATCTTTTGATTTAATTTTTTGACTTTTTCTTTTTCTTTTTCTTTTTCTTTTTAGCAAAAACAGCCCATTTGGCTTTTTGGCATTGTTAGCCAAAAAGCCAATAAGCAAGAGTTGCCAATAGAGTAAGAAGCACAAACATAATGCCTAATCATAAAGTATTGAAAAGGGATATACTTCTATCATTTTAAATGCAAACAGTGATATACTATTTATATCTAAGGAACTTAACGATAATATAATATCTAAAGCTACATTAGCCCAACGTGCATGGCGCAAACGAGAATTAAATGAAAAGGCTTGCGACCAGAGCAGGAGATATCGAGAGATTATATTCAATCTAGATGACCTAAATGCTTTCCTTCTCTAACACCAAGTCGTCATCACCAGGAACAAGAAAGTTCTTCCTAGAACAATCAACAAAGATAACCGATGTCACTAAGTCGTTACAAAAGCGCCAGAAGGTTTCACGTCCTTCTAGATGTTCGTCCTCTATGACAAGCACATCTTCAGCTCTACAAAAGAATTGGTAAAATTACATGATTGTGTTTTAAAGTACGTTATCTTAATTTTATCAATTCATCACTAAAAAAACATGAATTTGATATTATAAAATAACTATATTTCTTGGAATACGCACTTTGAATTTATGAATGATAAATATTTGTAGGCATACTCCTACAAATCTACTCCTTTAAGAGGATATAGAACTACACTCTCACTAGCTATAGAAGTGTTTAAGAGGGAAGAAAATACAGCTGGTTGAGTCTCAAGACCATGGGGTCTTCATTACAGATCAAGGAGATGAGGCAATTCTTTTACGCATAACACATTCTAACCTCAAAAGCAACTCTGTTGATTTTCACTTTACACTTCAGGTACTGAAGGAAAAACTGATTTCTTTAAAGATTCCAAATGAGTGTTGACATACACAATCTTTTTCAAGTCCATTAGTAGTGGTTTGCTACATTGCATTTAGTTCATTTGATGAACGTGTATACGTATATTTTTTAAGTTTATTTGGCATAGCAATTTGTTTGAATATTGTGCAACAAAATTTATTTGATTTACTTTTGAACTATATCCATTTTGTATGAGGAAGTTTTGTGTGACACTTGACTGTATTCTTTTGTCTTCTTCGTTTTTTGTGTTGAATAATTTTATTTCATGATTTGTTTAGTGAGTAATAGACTATAATATATAATTGAGTTGTAATTTTTTTGTTAGGATCTAGACAGAACCTTTGTATATTGCGTTGGTTGCTTTTATTACATGTTATTTTGTAACTAGTTAAACCGTTGGATTATCCGAAAAATAAGAGAAACTATTGCAATTTTTTTATAAAAAAAAAATTAATACTCAAAATATTTTTTTTTAAATCATTGAAAATATTTTTCAAAAACCTTTGGCAAATTGAGATCAGACGATATTTGTTAGATTAATACATGTATTAGTGTACTAGATGTCTTATATTCAATCTGACTAAACTTTAAGTTGTGTTCATATTTTTGTTTTATATTTGTTTAAGATGCTGGTGCTAAATTTATGTCTTTTCTTGAAAATGAACTAAACTACTCTACCAATTAGGTTATGGCTAGGATAAATTGCCATGTGATGAAGAGTTAGTTCTTTGTGTTAGCTTTATTATGATTATTAGTAAGCTGACTGACTGATAGCAAGTTAAATGGATTTTCAAAAATATGTAAGACATTAAGTAGGGTTAAGGACAGCGTAGGAGTAGCAACTCCACGTCCCTTAACTGGTAAGGAAAATTCATTAACCATAAGAACACCATGATGTCTAGGAGTTACATGATAGTCAGATAAGATACATGCAGAACCAGCCATATAGTAGAAGGCATCTGAATTAATCACCCAACCAGACAGAGTAGTCGCTAAACAGGCACTAAGATTACCTGCAAAGATAGCAGCGACAGGAGAGGAAGAACTAGCAACTTGAGACTGAATATACTGCTCATATTCTGCGGAGGTCATCTCTACAAGCTACTTCTGAGAAGAGGAGAATGAGTCTGCCTGAGAGTAATCAACAGTAGTCGCAATAACGGGTCTCATGAGCACCTCCTTTGCGCCCCCCACCAGTTCGACCGCTATCACGGCCCCTACCACGGCCACAGCCAAGGCCCTGAGTTCCATTGCCACCACGAGAAGCAACAAGAGCAGACGGATCACTAGCATCAGGGGTAAACCTGGTGTTGTCGTAACACATCAAACGACTCACCCGACGGAAAGTCTCAGATAAGGTAGGAATGTCTGTCCCAACAAGAATTTGTGAACAGGCCGTATCATATTCAGGATCCAAACTGGCCAAGAAACACACGACTAGAATCTGCATCTGCTGTTCCTGAAATTTACTGAGAGAACTGGTGAATGGAAGAAGCTGATCAAACTCATCAGCAAGCACTTTAAAGCTCATAAAGTGCTCCTGAAGGGGACGATCAGCCTATTGCTAGTGGAAGAATCCTCGCATCACATCATACAAGCGCGATAAGTCATTTGTGGAGGAATAAATATCCTCTAAAGCCCCCAGATTTCTTTCACCGTATCGGCACTTGCAACCAAAATCTTGACTCTACGGTCCATTGAATTCATAATCTAACTGAAGAGACAAGCATCGTCTCGTACCCAGGTACGATAATAGAAGAACTAGGATCAGAGGCATCCTCAAATAAGTGGGAATCCAATTCCATGCCTTACAAAGATTTCAACACATTCTTCTGCCACAAAAAATAAGCAGAAGCACCGTCAAGCTTCTCATCTACAAGCTGAGTAGAAGAAGATAACACCTCAGTTCTCACTGGTCACCTGGTATCCGTCAGAGACTCAGCAGTCCTAGAAGTCCAGGTAGCAGACCTATCGCTTTCCGATAACATTCTTGTTCAAATACCAGATAACCCACAACCAGGCAACCCTCACTACATCAACAAAAATCGGATAACACATAACTACTTGTTGAATAGAAAGCAAGCCATTGCACAAATGAATGAAGGGACGCAATGAGGGAGACGGAAAAAAACAGAACTGTTGAGACCTGGGCGACTGTTCCGGCGACCAACGACTTTTCCGGCGACTCAGCTAGGTTTTCGGCAACGGTTTAAATGGTTTACGGCTGATTTTAGGACACGATCGGTGACTGGCGAGGACTGTTTGGTGGGTTTCGGCGACTGTATAGGTGGCGCGACTGGTTTAGTACTGGTTTGGGAGGTTTCGGCGCTAGTGGTGGAGGCTGAGGTGGGTTTCGGCGACGATGGAGGTGGTTTGGATGGATGTTGGCGCTGGTGGAACTGGCTTGGGTGGGTTTTGGCGACTATGTAGGTGGTGCGACTGGTTTGGTACTAGTTTGGGAGGTTTCGACGCTGGTGGTGGAGGCTGAGGTGGGTTTCGGCAACAATGGACATGGTTTGGATGGATGTCAGCACTGGTGGTGGTGATGTTGGTGCTGATGGAGGTGGCTTAAACGGTCGGCGGCTAGGGTTGGAGTCAAGGAGAAGCTGCCGGTGATTGTGGCTCTAATACAATGTTAATTAGGTTTAATAAAGGCGTTAACTCTAATGGGGCACACACTAATTTATTTATAGATAAACAAGGATATACAATAAGATATAGCATACCCAACCACACCATATAACAATTATAATAAATCTAATAATCATAATAAAGCTAACACTTTGGTGTCCATAGACAAAAGACGGATTGAGTTGTGAGTGATAGTCTATTACATATAATTAAGTTGTCTAGACAAAGCATGTGTATATTGCGTTACTTGCTTTTATTACAGGTTATTTTATAAAGATTAAACCATTAGATTATTCGAAAAACAGGAAAAATTTTGCCAAATTTTTTTCAAAACATTTAATACTTGGAATATTTTCTAAAAAATTATTGAAAATCTGATGTCTTCATTCTCTGCCCCCCTTTCTTTCTACTGTTGTTCTTGCTGCTTTAGTGAAATTATAAAAATACATGAGTAATCTCAAAAAAAAATAGTGGGAGTGTCTTTAGGCACAGTTCAATCCCTAGTTCATATATAACATATGATAAACCTCAGCCGAATATCAGCGTAGCGATGCCAGAATAAACTAAAATCGCTTGGCACAAATTGCACATGTCAAATGTAGAAAAAAACAACTTTTAGAAGGCCTCAACCATCCCCCAATCCCTCGAGCCCACTTGACAGTGAAAGACTCTTAAAAGTTACCCAAAGAGGAATCATAAGATCTCCCTTGATAATGTTTACCGATGATTCCACCCTCCCCGCCTTCTCCCCCAAAGGGGAAAAAATACTAAACATAAGTTTGTCCATTTCCCAAGTAGTCCAAGAACGAAGCACCTAATAGCTTTGAGGCCCGATTAGCAACTAGCTTAAAACCTAGCTTTTTTGCGTTTTTAGCTAAAAGGCTAAATTTTGGTTCAAAATAGATTGCTTGATAACTTAACTTTGAAGCTAGCTTTTTTAAAGTTGGTTGTTTGTGCAAAGAGCTAGCTTTTTTACTTTTTGTTCAAATTAGACAATTTTGTCCTTTTATATATTTGATATTAATAATTATATATAATTGGTAGTAGTAGTAAATAAGTTATGAATAAGGGATATTATTGTATTTTAAAAATGGTTGGCGATTGAATAGAATATTCTAGGAATTAGTGTTTTGATTTGACTTTTTTGACTGCCAAACAGACTGTTGAGTATTTTGCATTTTTAACCAAAAAATTAAAAAGTTAAGATATACCAAACGGGCCCTGAGTATCAGTTTCAACTCGAAAGTCAAAAACAATAGCCAAAGCAACTAATTGTTGTGAAATTCGAGAGATTTGAGGTAAATCTCACAACACCCAAGCAGTCTATGGTCTGTCAGGTTAGTGTGAATAATTATAGGTTGAAAATAATAAAAGACGTGGAGTAGGTTGATGGAAAAAAATGAATGTAGAAAATTCATGAGCTAAATTTTATTACACTGGAAAAAAATGAATGTAGAAAATTCATGAGCTAAATTTTATTACACAAGTCGTAACGGTCGTAACGGTGCCATTTCGATCTATTACACCCATTACAGAAATTTTCTTCACACCGAAAAATCAACCGTAAAGGGTAACGAAGACTACCAAAACCGTTACGTGCCGTTACGTAATGGTAACGGCCGCTTTTAAAAACTATGGGTGTACCTAGTGTTATGTTCTACTCCATCCTTAGCAAGTTGGGAATTCAAAATATTATCTAGTAAAAGGGATATTATTTTAATAACAAAGTGGTTAACTCAATCCTCTTCCTCATACTCCCTTTTCGTGCTCCTTTTTATGTAAATACGATAAAAACATCAAAAAAATTCCTATAATAGCAATTAGATTATAAAAAACATCACATTTATTGTAGAACTTTATGTTTACATGACTTATATTTAAAAATCCACTATTTGCAAATGACATCAATTGCCAATAATGATTCATATCGTAATGCATACGTTGACACTAGGTTAAAATAATTCTTATAGTATATTAAGGTGTATTTTATTTATATACAATACATAAATGCTCCTATAAGTGCTCCCAAGCTGTAAATCTTCTATGTGCTCCCTCCCCTGCCCATGCTTCGTACAACTATGACCAATTCATCTCAATATTCCCATTTAGACAACACTCACCTTCTAAATGTGCTTTTTTCCAAAACAACCCAACACTTGGTACCACACCTTATACCAAGTCTTATATCGGTTCTATAACACTCACCCTACAACTTAATAAGAATCCTATGATCACACAATACTTCTAATGCACTCCATTTCGTCCTTGTTCCTCAATGAATAATTTCTTTAAAATATTGAAAATTATAACTCCTAGGTATCCCTTTTCTTATCAATTTCTGCTTAATCTTCATCCATATTTCTTGTTTTGCTGAAGTTGCACTTCATATATTTTATCTTAGCCTAAACTCCATATATTCTAAAGTATTTCTTCATAGTCTAACTTAAAGTTTACTCTTGCTCTTACTTAAAACTTTATCTTACCAACAACATAATAATGAAAATATCCTCTTCTAGGGGAGCAACAACATCTAAAGTCAAAGGGAAGAAAACAAGAGGAAATTATAAGACAAAATTGATAACGTGAAGTTGGCTTTGGAGAAAGCTTCTCCATCTCACTCGATTATGCCAACAAGGTCAAGCGATGTTTCTCGTGCCCCTCCTGAACTTTCTAGGCGTGGCAAAGTGGGAGCGGCAATGTTACTTAGCTGGCACCTAGCCTCTCAAGTTATGAAAGGCCTTAGTTTTCTTTTCTTGGTACATAGACTCTTAGGTTATGTGAGTTTAATCTTTTGTAGCGTCTAAGTATTGCTTTTATGGAACTTCTTGGCAGGAGATGTTTTGCTTGCCAGCATCTAATCTACACTGTATATCCTTTTCTTTTGGGTAATAAAAATCTCACTTCCCAAAAAAATATCATCCAAAGATGATCATAACAAAATTGTCATACCAGTACTTGCCAATCAACAACAAAAAAGTATTGAAGTGTGTATATTCCATTCCACAACTCTAGGTCATAATTAACCTTTATAGTGTTATGGTCCCACCACTTCCATTTTCACAATGAGCCCACACCAAAATAGAAAATGCATAGCCAATTTTCAAAGAGGCTCTGAGCAAACTAAATGATAAGGCAAGTGATCCAAACACATCTCCAGAGCAAGTGATCCAAACACATCTCCAGCTGAATAAAACTCAGAGGCTTGTTCAAGTAAATGAGACCTTCCACTAGGGGTGTAAGGATTTCTGTCGAAACCAAACTGACTGACCAAACTGAACCGCTTGCTCACAGTCGGTATGCACAACTAGTTCGGTCAGTTCGGTTGTAAAATATGGAGAAAAAAATGTTTGGTTAATTAGGTAGCTGTGTATAATCTTGGAGCACCAAAACCGCACGAACCGAGCGAACAAACCAACCTGTAAGCTATTTTCTCATTTTTTATCTAACAATAACATAATAACTAATATGCAACAAACAAAAAAAAAAAAAAAAAACTTCTTGTTCCTTAACTCGTTAGTTCTAAAACCATGCAACTTTGAAACCATAGAAGATAGAAACGAAAAAACCTAGCGCCACGCCGCCACCCCTCTCCTCTGTTGTGGTCCTCTGATCTGGAGCTTCATCAGCGCCGGCTCTCCCCTCCTCTGGTCTAGAGCTTCATCGGCGTCAGCTCTCCCCTTCTCTCGTTTGTTCTAGTCGATCGGCATCGTCGCCATAACCCATAATCCTCTCCATTGTTCTCGTCGATCGGCGTCATCACCATAATCCTCTCGTCTCCGAAGCCCTCTCAACTCTCATTCAATGACCAAAGTTTGTTTCAAAATTTCTTTTCTAGTTATATTTCTTTTAATTTCTTGCAAACAATGAAAAAATATGTATATGATGTATTGATCTCTACGACTTGCGATTTGTGATGCGATTCACAGTAGTCACTAAAAGTTGTTGCAATTTGTGATGCGATCATGCGATTCAAAGTCTTCACTCACTCTTCACTGAAATTAGTTGCGAATCCTACGTTTTGTGATGCGATTCAAATGATTTTTTTTAATCTTGTGGCAATTTGTGATGTGATCCAAATGAATTTTTCTTGTCACTTGTTGCTCACCACTGAAAGTTTGCTTGTTGTAGCCCCAAATTAGATTTAATCTTCAAATGAATTTTTTTTTCTTGACATTTGAATCTATGGATTGTGAGGAAAGGGGGAAAAAAAATCCAAGGTTTTTGGTGGTGTAGTGATGCTTGTCATTTGACTCATTTGTGATGCTCTTCACTGATCAAATTCTAATTTGTTGATTTTTTATTTTTATTTTTTTCATTGGTTTGTCAGATTACATGGATGATAATCATATGGATGAAGATACAAATGATGCTGGCAACATTATGGATGCTACTGCAGGCCCACAACCAACTGATCCTCAGGTGAGAGACAATTCGAATTCCACTTCAAAAGGTATAAAGAGGTCTACGGTTTGGGAGCACTTTACTAAGAACTTGTAATTACTGTGAGGCTGAGTATGCGTGTCATTCAAAATCAAATGGGATTACTTCCGAGTCATTTGGAATCCTAATGTAAAAAATACCCATTTAGTTCAAGGAATCAAGATAAGAGACAAGCAACCTAAGGTTTTAAACCCAAAAATGAACTCGGGAATGGTGATGGTAGCCACCTTGTATCTTGGACTTTGTGTGGAACCGTGTAGAAAAGCCCTTGCAGAAATGATTATAACCTATGAGTTGCCATTTAAATTTGAAAAAGGTCAAGGGTTTAAACGGTTTATGAGTGTTGTGCAACCAAAATGGCTAAAAATGCCAAGTCACATTACTGTTGCAAAAGACTGTTTGCTACTATATAAAAATGAGAAGAAACTCTTGAAGAAAGCATTAGCTTCCAAAGGTCAAATTTGCTTTACCACGGATACATGGACATCTATTCAAAATTTAAATTATATGTGACCCACAGCACATTACATTGATAGTGATTGGAAACTTCAAAAAAACTTCTCAATTTTTGTTTAGTTACTAATCACAAAGGTGAGACTCGTGGTAAGGCCATTGAGTTGTGTTTGCTTAATTGGGGTGTTGATAAATTCTTAACAATCACTGTTGATAATGCTAGTTTGACTAATGGCGCAATTAAATACTTGAAGAGGAAAACCAAAAATAGGAAGGTGATTGTCCTAGAGCATGAGTTTTTGCACACGAGGTGTTGTGCACACATTTTAAATTTTGTAGTTTGTGATGAGTTAAAGAAAATTGACAATTCTATTGTTCGAGTACACAATGCAATAAAATATGTAAAATCCTCACCATCTAAGTTGGCAAAGGTTAAGTTGTGCATTGAGAAAGAAGGTATTCAATACAGGGGTCAAGTCCAATTAGATGTGCCAACTAGATGGAACTCCACATACTTTACGTTGGAGAGGGCAATACAATTCCAAGCAACTTTTGACCAATTAGAGGAGGAGAATATAAAATTTCTAATTAGCCAGGATGAAGTTGAAGATGGAAATGAGAATGGCAAAGGGAAGGAGGGAAGGATGATCATTGGCTCAGCGACCAAAGGGATTGGGACAAAGCTAGGTTGTATGTTTGTTTCTTAAAACTTTTTTACAATACAACCTTACGCTTTTCAAGTACTTTATTTGTTACCTCCAATTCCTATTTTATGGAGATCGTGTTAATTAAAAGCTTAATTAGCAAATTGTGTACAAGTAAGAATGCAACTTTGAAATCAATGGCAGAGGGCATGAAAGCTAAGTTCGAGAAATATTGGGAAAATTTTGAGAAGATAAACATGTTTATTGTGGTGGTTCTTGATCCACACTACAAATTGAAGTATGTTAAATGGTGCTTTGAAAAGGCATATGATGTTAACAAGGTTAATGAAATGGTGAAAATATTGCATGAGGGCTTGAATAATCGATTTGGGTGGTATGCTGCAAATGATTTAAATACTAGTGTACAATACCAAAGTGCAAGCCAACCATCTAAAACTGTAAAACTAGATGATAAGGAACAAGATGTTCGTGCGATGTTTGCCTCCCAATTCAATAGGCACTTAAAGGAAGATGATGATTTCAGTAGCAAGTCAAAATTAGTCAGAATTTTGACAGAGGGTTATGTGGATGATTCAACAAATTTTGATGTGTTGTGTTGATGGAAAAATAATTCAACGAAATATCGCATTCTGTCCCAATAGCACAAGATGTCTTAGCAATTCCAATTTCAACGATTGCATCAGAATCTTCTTTTAGCACCAGGGGTCGTATTCTTGATCCCTTTCACAGTACATTGTCTCCAAATATGGTGAAGGCTCTCATATGCACACAAAATTTGTTGCGCTCTCTATTAACTCCAAGTTTCCTTCGAGATGCTATGGATGAAGTCGAAGAATATGAAAAACTTGATTCCGGTAATTTATCAAGTATCCCAGAGTAGCATTTCTTTTTATTTGTTGAATTTCTATTTTCTAAATCTAAATAATATCTAATCTCCCGTATTTTGGAATTTTAGAAGTTATAGGAGGAAATTCTTCAGGAGCTCAATGTATGTTAATTTTGGAATTTTCTTCAGGAAATTCTTCAACGATAAACACTTACTAATTATTTATTTCGCCGCAATTATGCAATAAAAAATTGTGTTTAATTCAAATGTTGGTGGTGTTTTTGTGATTCAGATTTTGTTAATGGAAGACTTGTTGGTGGAAGACCTTTTGGCGGAAGACCTGCAGTAATTTAACTAATTTCTAATCTCAGTTTTTGGATTTGAATGTTGAGTTTTTGAATTTCAATGTTGAGGGAATTGAATGTTGGAGTAATTTCAATTTTTGGATTTTTGTTACAGGGGCCGTTTGGTAACGTTTACAGTTTTCTATTTTTTGTTTACAAAAAAATAAAAAATATGTTTTTGTTTATTTTTATAAAAAACGAAAAATAAAAACATGTTTAGCACATAAATGTTTGGAAAGTGTTAGTTGGAGGTTGTGGATGAATACAATAGTCGGAGGTGGTGGTCGGAAGTGTTATCCGATGATGATAGCAAGAGATAGAGATGGTGGTCGAAAATGGTGATCAGAGGCAGTGATCGGAGCGGGTGATCAGCAATGGTGGCCGGATGGTGGTGATCAAGAGTGTCAGCCAAAGATGATAGCAAGATGTAGCGATGGTGGTCGAAAGTAGTAGTTGGAAATAGTGATTGAAGGTGTTAGCCAGAAAAGATAGTAAGAAGCAGCGATGGTGATCAAATGTGGTCAAATGTGGTGGGTAAAAGCCGAGACGATGATCGGATGGTCGGAGGTAGTGGCCGAAATGGGTAGCCGAATGTAGTAGTCGAAGGCGGTGGTCGAAAGCGGTAGCCGGATGTAATAGTCGGAGATAGTAAAAAAAAAAGATACAATCAAAAACGTGTTTACAAAACAAATGAAAACATATTTTTTCTGTTTCTAAAAATTTTGTAAATTTTGAAAACTGTTTCCAGTTTTTTGAAAACAAAAATAATTACCAAACATGTTTTTGTTTACAGTTTACAAAAAATTTAAAAACAAAAACAGAAAACATAAACGTTACCAAACGGGGCCTTAAGTACTTCAGATTTTGTTATTGGATGGACATCAAGCTTTTTGTTGGTTAAGCACTTAAGTAGTTCAGATTTAGTAATTTCCATGTTATTGGATTTCAATGTTGAAGGGCATCAGGCATTTTGTTAGTTAAACACTTAAGTAGCTCAGTTTTTTTGTTATTAATTTCCAGGGTTTTTGGGCTGTATGGACATCAGGTTTTTTTAATGTTTTTTGCTTTATGGATATCAGTTTTTTTGCTTTATGGACATCAGGTTTTAGGATAACAAACGTATTTTTTGCTTTAAAACAAATTGACCCACAATAAATGAATTTGGCCCATAAAATCTGACCCAGCCCAAGCCAAACCCTCTTTTTTTTTAAAATGACCCATAGCCCATAAATCTAGCCCAGCCCAAACCGAACATTGAAACCGAACCAAACTGTAACCGTAACGGTCGGTTCAGTGGGGAAAGTGTTCCAACAACCGACCGAACAAATGATTTTTCACCTCCGCCATACATTGTAACTATCAGTAAATTATATTTCATTTACAGGTTTTCTTTCTCATTGGATAAAAACTATACGAACAAAAATCAACTTTTGACTAGTTGGTAATAATGTAACATTTCTTCCAAAGGGAAATCATAAATGGAGAAACATCGATTATGGACGTGTGCTGTAAGGAACATGCATGTACTTACTTTAAGAGAAAATAAAATTTAGTACATGAACACAGAGAAAGAATCATATACATGATGACAAGTTTCAGCAACTCGAAATTATATGCAAACAGTTACTCAAAATGAGAAAACTGCCCAACATAATCGAAAAACATAGAAAGCAAGCAAGCAATGCAAGAACAAATGTTCACTTACGTATGTTGATGGAGATAGTAACGCACATAATCTGAAACAATTTGCGAGTCCGCAGCCTGAGAAAGAAGACATCATAAATAAATAAATAAATAAAACAAACAACAAAATATTTAAGTTATTGTTCCAAACTCCATATTAGTTTGGACTGTTTTTATGTCTTCAAAATTCCTGTCGCTTGCTCATGTTTCAAATAAATGAAACCCCAAAAGAAAGGTAGTAAGTTAAAACGTATCCTTGGAGTTAGCCAAAGAATGCCCGTGCATTTCTGATTATGGAAATAACAGTAGACGCAGGGAAAGTGGAGGATGTGAAATTGGTGTTGGTTAACATTTTTTTCTAATGACAGTGGTGTTAGTTAACATGATGTGGGGACATTAGAGATGGAAGCATTGGTCAAATACTCTCAGGTAGCAACATCATAACCAAGATATTGGAGAGGTGGACCGGGTGGTAGTACAAAAGTGGGCCACCTTGTACAAATTTTCTCCCATTAAAACAGATTGGCAGGATGCTAAAAAATCAAAATAAATGTTCATTGTTCACTTTTTGGGAGTGTAGAGACAGAGAAACGTGAAAACGGTCATTGTTCCAACCTTTGCCACAGAATGTGAAATGGGTGGGATAAAAAATAAAACTTAAAAAACAAGAAAATCCATTCACTTTTTTCCAGAACTAATACAAACAACCCCACCCCGGATCTGCCCCCTTTCTCTTTTTTGGGCATAAACAGCACCTTAGCATTATTTGAGAAAAGTGAATGGATTAGAACACTGAAATGAATTTAAGAGAGGAAGTAGTTCGAATCCATGTCACATAGTTGCACAAATATAGAAATGAATTAGAACACTGAAAACATACACACAAAGCAGAGCCAGTTTAGCACTCAAAAACTCCATAACCATTATAAAGTATTAAAGGTAAATCTTTATTACCACAATACTCTAACACCGCAGTAATTTACATTTTGAAATTTATGTTCCGAAACACGGTACATCTTCGTTCCAAAACAGTGAATTTAGCATTCCCAAGTGGTCCTCCAAGTATTTCCTATTTATTTTCTTAACAATTTTCATATGAGAAAACATCAAGAGAAAGTAGAGCTTTGACTAGGAAAATGTAAATAAGATGGTTATAATGCTTCTTCAAAATGTGTTTTACGTGAATACTTTAAAAAATAATACTCTATTTTATTGGATGATTATCACTCGAAATAAATACATTCGCTTTTGTTATCTATAAGCCTACCCGTATCGTATCACAATTTAAGACAGGTGGTGAACCAGTTCTCGTTCGTCGTGCGAATGGGTTTCGCGTTCCGATTAACACAGGGTAAAATACGCTAACCTCCCTTGGGGTTCATTGCTAATACATCAGTGTCTTTGTGATCTACAAATTGCATTCCTCTACTTGAGGTTTCTAGTCGCATTACAATTTTCCAATTCTATTCGTCAACCATTAGCCAAAAAAGATAAAATATCAAGTTTCCCTCTTAAACCCCTCACCTACCATAGTCATCTCGTTATTCTCCATACCAACCTCCCAGACCACCATGAGCCACAACTGCAACCCTCAGCCATGCCATCACACTACACCATCAAACTGCATTTATAGATGTATATATAGGGAAATAAATACATATAGGAAATAAATATTTCTCTTGTCGAATTCTGCATTTTTAAATTTCAAATTTGCATATTTCAATTTGACTTTGTTTCCCTATACATACATCTATACATGGAATTTGATGGTACAGGGAGAGTTGTTAGGAGAGAGAAAATAGGAGATATAGGGGGTAAAAATAGAGGTGATAGCATGGTTGACGTTGCAGTGATCGCTGGCAGTGGTTCAGGAGGTTGGTATGGAAGAACAAATAGGTGAATATGCTACATGAGCTGCTTAACTTGGCTAAGATTAATATTTTACCTTTTTTTTTACATACAAAAAGTTGGCTTGTGATTGACTAACTAATTATTTAAATTGCAATGCAACTGGAAAACCCAATAAGTGAAATGTAATTTCTAGAACCAAAGAGTTGGGCATTAATGTTGTTAAAGAGTTTGATACACATTGTTGGCCTTATTTTCTAACAGTTTGAGTTTTTAGGACAACTAATGACTTAACATGGTATCATACCCTAGGTTCATTAGGTCATGAGTTCAAGTCTCGTAATATATATTTGTTTTCCCTGTTATGCCTATTAATTTTGCATTGCGTGTCTACATTCTATGTGTATTGCTACACCTATTCAGTTCTATTTAGTTTAATTTGTTCACATCTCCATTAGGTCATGAGTTCAAATCTCGTAATATATATTTGTTTTCCCTGTTATGCCTATTAATTGTGCACTGTGTGTCTACATTCCATGTGTGTTACTGCACCTATTCAGTTCTATTTAGTTTAATTTGTTCACATCTCCACATGCAAGACGGAATTGCACTATGGGAGTGTGTTAAATAACTTGATATACATTGTTGAGTCCATTTCTTAACAACTTAAGCTTTTAGGACAACTGTGACTTAACAAACGTATTAGCTGTAAACCTACGGGAGGTCAGTGTCTTTTCCCCAATCATTAACATATATGTATATAAAAATATATGTATAGAGAGAGAGAATGAGTGAGGGGGATGAGGCCGTACCGATCCAGAGCGACACAGGTAAACATTATCAGTCAGTTGGGTGATCTTGTCCGATGCCCGATTCGCCACATACATACCTATTCTCGACAACAATATTAACGAACACAAAATCATCAAAAAAATATCCAATTAATCTTGGTTTTCTCTTATGTAAGGCAACCCCCAAAAAAATAGTGCAAACATTAAAAAAAAACGCGATGTTCATTTTTCATTTTCTTCCCTCTTTCCTCTGTAATCTCAGATACGAAATAGTGGTGCTAATGTCGGGAAAATAGCAAATTACCGGTGCTGGTGCGAGAATCAGCGCCGAGGACGACGCCGCCATTGTAAGTGACACCGATGATCGTGGTCCCCATCAAGTGAGGTGAGTTGAGATCACCCATGCTTGGATTCATGTCAGCCGAGACAAGAGAATCACGCAGAGAAACTCTAGAAACTACAGCGACCCCAGATATGCAAAGTATAATGAATGGAAGAAAGCAACGAGACCAGTTTCTTGTAGAGAAAGGAATGAAAAGTTAAGGGCGTTTGGGACCTGGGAAGTAGAGAGAAATGAAAGGAAAATCTCTTTCGAGTACTATATATGTTAGTAGTAAAATTAAAAAATGTGCTGAAGAAAAACTACTTTTGGGGAATATTAATCAGGGTTAAATTGGTATTCTGATAATTTTGCATTTTAAATTTAATTTTTTCCTAAAAGTAAAAAAAGGCAAAAAATAAACCGATAGCCTATATCTACTAATTATTTTGTTTTTTCTAAGATAATAAAAGACTTTTTGAAAACCGTTATACCAACACCGACAATAAAAAAACACTTCATTAATAACAAGACTTCAATAATTTTAAGTCAATTTTTGTACGTTATATCATTTTAAGTTAAATACGTAAAAAAAATTATTTGATCAATTTTAAGTATGATTTAAAGTACTTTTTATGCACGGTTGTAAATATTTAAAAGTGACTTTAAATTAAATAAGAACCTATACTAAATTATATAATTACTCATTGCATTAATTTTTTATTTTTACAATATTTCATATTTAATATAAATTTTGTTCAATATATATAAATAAGTAGAAAAATATAACTTTAAAAGAGTGTTATTATGAAAGTTGGCGAAATATATAAATAGTAAAATAGAAGGCAAAAATGCAACAAACAAAAGAATTATAAGCATTAGATTTGTCAAACAAAACAAAGGCCATTTCTTTGTTTTAAATCAAAAGATTTTAAGCCTTGCTTAAAACCACTTGCCAAACAAGGGCCGAGTGGTGTTAAACATATGTAATTTTTTATACTCAACAAACAAGAGTAAAGGTCACCTCTTTATACGGGCCTAAATGGGAGTGTTTGGTGCCGCTTCTCGAGCTAATTTTTAGTTTTATGCTCTTAATTTTAGTATTAAATTATAATTTTTTTTAAACATTCATAATTTCTACTTAGCATATGTTTGGATTAACTTTTTTTGTAAGTTTTTTTTGCATTTTGGCTATTTTTGTAAAAAAATAAATATAAAAATATATTAAAAAAAACAGCTGAGGCCAAACAAATATGCTTTTTTAGCTTATAAAAAAATTAGTCCAAACATAAGTTAATAGCTAATTTTTCTTCTATTTCAGCTACAATTTAATATATTTGCAAAATACTCACAATTTCTAATACAACTTATAATTTATAAGTTATTAATTTCAGCAATGTCACACTTCCTACTTTTCTTGGCTGTGAGTTTTCTGACATAATTAACTCAGTACATTGGAAACCGAAAAGAGGAGATAACCTCTTTAGATGAATTTAGAATTTTGAAATTGCTTGGCAGTGCCAATATATATATATGTTGCCATACCACTGCCATTTTTATTCATTGATTATGTTGTTCTTGAGGAACTGATCAATTGGAACTTATCTTCATGATTAACAGGATTGAATTTTAAAGTATACTTTTTATGTCTTGTGTCCATTAATAACTTTTACCATATATTTGTGCAGGTAGGGATTGATAGATCTTGAAAGAAAATCACAGTATTGTAGCCATATACTTGATGAGGGAAAAGTATTTGTCGAGTTAAAAGAGTGAACTAGCCTATTTTAATGTCTTTTTGTTGGAAAATAGTTGATTTTGAACAATTTTGAACATAATTTTTGCTAATTTTGAAACTAAATAACTTTAGATTAGTTTAATATTTTTTTATGATTCTAAATCCTAATATGTTCATCTCCGTGAGTAGTTTAATCATGAATTTTGTGGCGTTCAAAACCGTTAATGGGTGAATGAGAAATTGACTCCAAAAATGTGTCATGAAAGTTGACAAAATGGTGGTAACTATTTCCTATCCCACATTGGTTGCGAAAGAAAATTGTGAGTACCCAATTTAGTATAAAAGGGGTTTCAATCCCACATTGGTTGGAAAAAACATGTGTGAATGGTTTTTATAAGCCAAATTTGGGTCTAAAGGGTGTGCTCGTTTGGAGCACCCAGTTTTGTGGACGGGAGATAACCTATCCAACTGTGGGTTCGATCCAAACCTCACACGCGCTGACTACCCAGTCGGGCGAGCTTGGGCTCGAGTTCGCAGGTTGTGGGCCGGGTCTAATCAACCATTACCTTTTTGTTGAAAATTTACTTATTTAAATGTTTGAATTTAAATTTAGTTACTGTTACCGAACCGTTAGATGGTTCAGTTCAGGACTGTTGGAGTCAGTCTTGAACGGGTTCGCGCCTATTGGGCAGTCCAACCGCCAAGCCGAACCAGTTCCATGCCTGTTCGATCAAACCGAACAGACAATGTTGGAGCCTATTTAAAGGTTATTCCATACCCCATTTGAAACACTGTAATACACTAAAAATCATGCCCTCTTGTCATGTGATTCTGCTACCTGCATTCCCGAGTTCAAATAAAGAGTTCGAACTCAGTTTCGATTCACTAGAGTGACAGATTGTTGTGCTATTTCTGTTGCTCATCGATCGTTGTATCCTGTGAGGTGTTTTTCGTCAACTCGAAGCACCGTAGCGATAACAATTTCGTCTTAAAGATATCGTGTTAAACACGAGCCTCGATCAATCGTTTATTGTATCAGGTTCTTCATTTTTGTATTTATAGATTCTGCTTTTTGGTTTTGTTCGCATACTGTTTTAATTTTCCAGTTTTTTGTTTGTTCGCATATTGTTTACCTATTTTTAGTTTCTGTCACTGTTTTTATTTTCTAATCTATACTTAATCCACATATTATTTTATGAAAATAGATTGTTATCTATTAATATTTTTCCTAACACTTTTGAGGAGTGCTATTCATTTCATTTTTGAGTTTATAGACATTGAATAGAATATGTTACTTTGGTTTATACTTAAGGTTACCTTAACCATTCCCACTCAGGACCGGTCTCCGGGCAAAATCGACAAACTAATTGCTATGCAACACTAAATTTTGCTAAAAAATAGGAGCACGAATTTATATGCCATTTTGTAGGCCTAAACCTAAAAAATATAACGGAAGTTCGTAAGAATAAAAATCCAATCCATGTCCAAATAAAAAATTAAGAGCTCATCTTTTAATAAACATAAAAAACAAAATTTGCAAATCCAAACACATCTGATCTTTCTCTTGCGCCCTAAATCACAATATTTGCAATCTGCTGGGTTGATGTGACTTTTTTTGTTTTTTGTGGGATTAATTTATGTAACTCGAACCAACTCTTATTTGACTATTGATAAGCGAAACCAAGCTAAGTTACATTAGCATATTTTATTCGTTGTTTGACTCATTTAGAGTTTTTACTTCTTACTCTTTTAATTTTTTGTAATAGTTTTTTTTGAAATTGAGTGTGTAAAATTTATAAGAACCCCTTTTCAATTGTGCATTTAAAACCTCGTATATCCCATGGTGGACCCTTTTTACCTTTTCTTTGTTTTCAAACCGGTCCATTATAAATTTACGAAAGCCGATTGAATACACCTTTTACTTATTTTTAAGTCATCCATGGGAATCATATATCATATAAAGCACAAGCATGACTAACATATCCCTCAAAATAAACTCTATTTGCAACTTGACTTTCAAAATGTGGCTTTTAACATTCCATCATCTAATGAAGTTGTATGAATCTATTGCAATCACAGCATATGATGCATGTACACTTCTAAAGTTAAAAGAAAACATCTTGTAAAATAATCCCCATGGGGGATAAGGAAGTTTTCATTTTATAAAGTGAGTAAGGCTATGTTCCATTAATGACACTTAACTTATGCCGATTTTGACGAACTATGCTCCATCCTAGTGAACTCATGCCTAATTTCTTATTGGACCATATGATTACTTTTGGACATATGCGGTGATTTTCCACACGAGAGATATTGTGTTTGGATAGTAATCAAACCCAAGTAATGTGAATAGAAAAAACACGACCTTTGGTTAAATTACATCTTTTTATATTGGTAGTCTTTGGCAACTCTTCGTACACTTTGTGTATATATTTTGAGTATAGTAAATTATATTATTCGGTATGTTTAATTGTTTGCCGATTATTTCTTTTACTTTTTTTCCTTTCTCGTGCGATACCTAACCTACTGGTAGTATACCTGATTTTTTCAAAATCCAACACTTTTTCAATGCCTATAATCTAATTTCTTTGTCACTCTATGACAAAGAATGCACTTTGTTAAACCATTCATTTAAAGTAGTCAAATCCCATTTTGCCTTAAATCTTCCAAGTGGAGGCATCTAACCTGAGTGCTAGATATCAACTTTTGTTAGGGATCCAATATCTACAATATAGTATTTACTTGTATATATCAATATAACCTTAATTTTTCAAATAACTTATACTAGTATAAATTTTAATAAAGTTCTAAAAGATAATATTTATAAATTTATATCCGGATAAATAGACCAAGAGTAAAGTTAATTATGATAAAAGTATACATAATAATTTTTAAATTGTGTTGCCCGACATTTTGGACTTTGGACAATGCCTATAAGTGATAACCATATGTTTGAATAACTGCTAATCATCACAAACCTTGTAAATGTTTTGCTATACTTTTAATACATTATTAATACCTTTTTTAATACAATTATTCATACATGCAATTCTTCTACGAATATATTAATACATAAATGAAACTATGTAGCATAAACAAAACTTATTTGTTCCCATGATTGGCTATATTTTTCCCACAAATGCTCAACTAAGTCTGATTGGAGTTGAGAATGAGAATCTCTGTTTCAAATGCGATGATGGCGTTGTTGAATTTCACAAGCTCGGTAGTTCTCTCGTGTGATACCTCTACATGGGGACCAGCATCAATTGTGTCGTAGTTGAGGTTTTCAATTCAGTTGTTATCTTATTCGTCCTCAATGATCATGTTGTGTAGTATTATGCAAGGCATCATATACCTTTAAGTGTTTTCCGAATCAAAAAATATGTAGGTCCACACACAATTGCAAAACGTGCTTGAAGATACCAAATGCACGTTCTATATCTTTTTTTTATAGTTTATTGGGCTTGAACAAAGAGTTTTTTTTCTTATTTCCTTGTGGACATGGAATTGTTTTCACAAATGTTGTTCACTGTGGATATATATCATCTGTGAGATAGTATTCTATTGTATAATTGTTATCATTAATGGTGTATTTGACTTGAGGAGCTTGTCTTTGTGCAAGCTTAGTGAATAAATATGATCTGTCTAATATGAGACTCAGTTAATAAAAAAAAAAGCATGCCATATCCAAAGATCGAATGACACTTCAACTTTCAAAATAATCGTTGGTTCATGAGCGTGACTAGCGTACTTACCTTGTCATGCAATTAGGTAATTCTTCAATTTCAAATGCATAAAGTCAATGCTCCCCAACGTACGAGAAAATCAACGACTTTCACCAATTGCTAGCAGTGTAGCAATGTCGGTAATCACGGGCCTAGGCCTCCCCCTGAGCTCGTGGCCAAGCCCGAAGCTTGAGCCCAAGCCCGAACCCGGCCACTTTGGCCTAGTCCCAAGCCCGCCCAAAAACTATATATTGAATTTTATTATTTCAATTAAAATGTATAAAATTTAATATAATTGTTAAAATTTAATTTTTTATTAAAAATATTTATATTGCATTTTATTATTTCAATCGTTCAAACTATAATTGTTTAATAGTTTACTTACTATAAGTTTATTATTAATTTGGAAGCTTATAGTATATATTATTATAAGTTTATTAATTTATTATAACTTATAATAAATTAAACTTATAGTAAGTAAACTATTAAACTTATAATAAATTAATAATATAAAGTTATAACGAAAAATTAGTCTTAGGTCCTTAAAGTAGTGGCGATTTTATTTTTTATTCACCAACAAAACTTTTAACGTGCGAGATCCAATTGGATCTTATAACAAATAAATTTATATGCGCATTTTCAAAACATTTATAAAGCGCACATATGAATTTATCTATCTTGCATAAATAAGTATACAGTTAAATTTATCTGTGTGTGCTTTATACGTATTTTGAAAATGTACACAGATAAATTTATCTGTGTATTTTATACGTATTTTGAAAAAATACAGTGTTCTTTATACAGATAAATTTACCTGTTTAATTATTTATACAAGACATATAAATTTATCTGTATACTTGATATATGTTTTAAAAATGTATAGATAAATTTATATGTGCTATTTATATAGATAAATTTATCAGATAATCTATCTTGCATAAATAAGTATATAGATAAATTTATTTGTATGTTTTATATGTATTTTAAAAAAGCACACAAATAAATTTATCTGTCTTGCATAAATAAGCATACAGATAAATTTATCTGTGTACTTAATACGTGTTTTAAAAATGCACAGTGTTCTATATACAGATAAATTTACATGTCTGCTTATTTATACATGACAGATAAATTTATCTGTGTACTTGATACATGTTTTAAAAATGCATAGATAAATTTATCTATTTTGCATAAAATAAGACGATAGATAAATTTATTTGTACGCATTACATATAAATTTGCATACAAATAAAATTATCTGTTTGTGTTAAATTTATCTGTGTCGTAGGCAATTGGATCTCGCGGGTTAAGAATTTCGTCGGTGGACCTTGTGCGTTAAAACTTATTTTTTTGAACATTTAGCTGAAAGCTCAAGTTATAAACTATAAATTTGTAAAGTAATAATAAATTGTAAACTTAAAAACTAATAAAAAAATAAAATATAAACTTATAGAATAATAAACTTCGTAATTAATAATAAACTATAAATTATCAAAATTGATAAACTTAAATAAACTAATAAATTAATAATACATTATAAATTTATCAACTAGAACTGATAAAATATAACATCATAATAATAAGTAAATAATAAAATAATAAGTAATAACTAATAATATAAATTTATATAACTAATAAAATATAACAAATTAAACAAAAAAAAAAAAATTAAAATCCAGCGCGGGGGCCTGTAGCCCGACCCTAGGCCCGAGCCTGAGCTCAGGACTCCTAGGGCCTAGGCCGACCATTTGACAAAAAGCTCAGTTTGGCCCGAAAATTTGGCGCGAGCTCGTTGGATTCGGACCAGGCTTGGCTAGCTCGAGCGACGATCGGACCGGGCCAAAATTATACTCCCACCCTTTAACAAATCTTTTTAGGCTATTGATTGCAATACATTTTTTAATCCTCACATATTCATCCACGTATGCAGCCATTACTCCATAAGCAAGTATCCTAAATGCGGTAGTCATTTTCTGAAGAAAAGACTAACCAAGCTTTTTAGCACAATTTCATTTTTTGATAAAATATGAATCATGCGCTTGTATCGCATATTGAATACGAAGAAAAAAAGAATAACTCATTCGAAACATCCTCAAAAATAAAATTGAAATGATATACAAGTTGGTCAGCAAAATAATCGTTGTAAAGCCTATGCGACCTTCAATAAAATTACGATTTATGACATTGTGACGTTGAATATAACCATGCCGCGAGCTTGATCTTATCTCGCAATTTTGCTAAACTACTTTGAAAACCTTTAACTTATCATTGGAGTTAGAGAAGTCAGAGTCATCTATAAGCAAATTAATTAGGCAATTAAGAGTTATAGTGAGAAAATAAAAGAATAAAATGAGTTGAGATTGATGAAAATGAGAAAAGAAAATGCAAGTATTTATTATGGGAATATGACCCTTGAGAATAAGATTGTTAGAAATATGACCGTTAAAAATATGATAGTTGGGAATATGACTATTGAAAAATACGACCCTTGGAAAATATGACATTTGAAAAAATATAATAATTTTGAAAAATAAATAAATCAATGTTAATAATAAAAAATAATAATATTTTAAAAATATATCTAAATATCATTATTTATTAAATTATAAGTTAATTTATAAAATAAACTTATAATAAATTTTCTTTAATGTTTTTTTGGAACAAAGACAGCTAATTTAACTAGCATTTTTAAAGTGTTAAATTAAAAATAAATTAGTTAAATTAAAATTTGGACATTTTGACTTGTTAATTTAGTTAGGTATTGATGTAGATTCTCAAATAACGGGCTCGTCTGTGCGAATCGTGTTAGCTTCAGCAGAGAAGCCCATCTGGCGGCCCATTGCTTGGTCCGATTGGCTTGCAAATTCCAGAGACATTTCTACCTCTAGGTTTGTTTCGGGCAATTAGGGTTTCTAAGGTTTGAAATCGCACGTTTCAGTCCAGGGTCGCCGCTTCTCCTGTTAAAGGTCAGCAAATTCTGCCATACATATGTGGAATGTAGAATTTTTTATTCGTTATGCATATATTCACACATATGTATAGTTTTATTTGTATAATATTTAGCCTACAAACACTAGCTGTAGCGCAGAAGGGATTTTGGAATTCAGGGGTTTGAAACAATGCTGGTAAAAACCTAATTTATAAGAAATTAGGGTTTTACATTGCCTTACAATTCGAGATTTTGCATTCTTAACAGGACAAAGAGCAAGAGAAGCACTTATTAGCTTTCAAAAGGATAGATTTCGCGGCGTCTGTTCACATTGAACTGTGATTGAAGTATTCAAGATGAACATTGGACGCTGTTGCTATTAGGATTTACAAAGTAAGAAAGAATCTGAAATCATATTGTTTTGCAGTAGATTAGACGCCCCAAGACCTGGTGAATGGATGAGTCGGCAAGCCTTGGGAAACGAAAACTACCCGAAAAGGATTCAGAAGTTCCCAAGCAAGATTCTGCATTGAAACGGCGTACTTTGGCACGAACATGTGTCCACGAGGTTGCTGTTCCAAGTGGGTACGCGTCCGCCGTAGATGAATCTATTCGCGGGACATTGTCAAATCCTGTTTATAATGGTGAGATGGCAAAAACCTACCCGTTTACTCTTGACCCCTTTCAGTTAGTTTCAGTGGCATGTCTAGAACGAAATGAGTCAGTTTTGGTTTCTGCGCATACTTCAGCGGGGAAAACTGCTGTTGCAGAGTATGCAATTGCAATGTCTTTTAGAGATAAACAAAGGGTTATCTATACTTCCCCATTGAAAGCGTTAAGCAACCAGAAGTATAGAGAGCTAAGCCAGGAGTTCTCGGATGTTGGGTTGATGACTGGTGATGTTACACTCTCGCCGAATGCCAGTTGTTTGATCATGACAACTGAGATCCTCAGGGGAATGCTCTACAGGGGTTCTGAGGTGTTAAAGGAAGTTGCTTGGGTTATATTTGATGAAATACACTATATGAGGGATCGAGAAAGAGGGGTTGTTTGGGAAGAGAGTATTATATTCTTGCCGCCAGCTATCAAGATGGTTTTCCTTTCTGCAACAATGTCGAATGCTACCGAGTTTGCGGAATGGATATGTAATTTGCATAAACAGCCGTGCCATGTAGTGTACACTGATTTTCGACCAACACCTCTACAACACTATGTGTTCCCTGTGGGTGGGTCAGGATTGTATCTTGTTGTGGATGAGAATGATCAGTTTAGGGAAGACAATTTTATGAAACTACAGGACACTTTCGCAAAGCAGAAGAAGGGTGATGGTAACAAGAGTGCAAATGCCAAAACTAGTGGCAGAATTGCGAGAGGCGGGACTGCCTCAGGTTGTTCTGACATATACAAAATCGTCAAGGTGCGTAATATGTTATGAGTTAGTCTGCTTTATGTTCCATTGTTATTCATGTGAAGTTCTAGTTATTTATACTCGTTCTTATTTCACTGTGAGGATAAAACGGCCCGCGTCCCGCGGGCGGCCCGGGGCTCGTTACTGTGTGGGCCCGAGCCCGTACTATGCATTTTTGGGCCTGGGCCACCCCCAAAGCCTGTGGGCTGGGTTGACTCGGCTCGAGGCACAAAAGCCCGCCCACAGGCCCGCCCACAGGATAGCTATTGGGCCCGGCCCGGCTCAGGCCCGGCTCAGGCCCTGCCAACAACTAGTTTTGTTTTGTTTTGTTTGTTTTTTTTAAATTTACATATTTTTCCTATAAATAGGGCCCTATATTTTTCATCCAAACAATTTCATACTTTTTCTACTCTTTTCTCTCTAATTACTTGGTGGTTCGTGAATTGGCGATAATCGGATTCGGTGCAATTGTTGGCAAATCAAGGAGTGAAGATCAAGAATCAAGATCGAGATCAAGATCAAAACACAAATCGATCGAGGCCAAGATTAAAGATTGGAGTTTCTTAATTTGGTTTGTTTTATTTTTTGTAATTTTTCATTTATTTTTTGCTACATTTAATTAAATTTTGAATATATATTTTTAAATTATAATTAAATTTTTTTAAAAAATTTAAATATAAAATTTATATAATACCTTAATCAACACAACTTGAGGTTCGGACTTCATCTCGAAATCGTAACGATGATTGGTCTATAATAAAAACTAAGTTACTTTCTGAGGTTCATGGGAGTTCTATAATAGAACTCCAACGCTATTTTGATGCTGTAGAAAATTTAGATAAAGATAATTTTGATATTTTAGATTATTGAAAACAATACGAGGTGTCGTTGCCAGTATTATCCGCAATAGCTCGCCATATATTTGCAGTTCCTGTCTCTACAGTTACTTCGGAGTCAACTTTCAGTGCAAATGGATGGGTGCTAAACGATTACAGATCCAGACTCACTCCGGAGATGGTCCAAGTATTAATGATTACTTCGTAGTCAACTATCACATGTGGAACGCCTGAAAAATTATCAGGCTTAGATTGATTTTTCAAATTATTTATTGCATATGTAAATGTTGTTTCTTTATATTTATAATTTTACATTTCATTTTTTATATATTTTAAATAGAGAATAATGCAAATGATTGTTAGGCTTGTATGTGCCAACCTAATTGGGATGTACTTAATTTATAGTAATGCAATTTTTCTATTTTTTGAACATGTACAATACACTTATAATGTGTAAAATTGTTTACATTTGATTTTTGATTAATAAAATTTATATCGCATTTTATTATTTCAATCGTTTAAGCTTATTGCATTTAATTGTTTAACTTATAGTTATAATAAATTAATAAACTTATAATAATATAAATTATAAACTTATCAATTAATAATAAATTTTTAGTAAACAAATAAACAAATAAATTATAAACTAATAAGTTTTCTATAAACGATTAAGTTTATAATTTATAGTTTAATAACTAATAAAATAATAAAATTATGTTTATATAATAAAATCAACTAGTAATTAGTTTATAGTTTAACTTAAAAACTTATTATTATAAGTTTAATACATTAGTTTATAATATATAAACTAATAAATTATTAATTATAAACTTATATAATATAATAAACTTTTAAGTTTATAATTTTTAATTTAACTTAATATATTAAACTACAATTATATTATAAATTTAAATACAAATTAAACAAAAAAAACCAAAAAATTCAAGGCCTGGTCAAAGCTCGCCCAGAGGCCCGAGCCCGTAGCCCAAGACCGATCCCTTTACCCCTAGGGCTTGGGCCGACCCTCGGATAAAAAAACCTGGCCTGAAGATTTGACGGGAGCCCACTGGGCTCGAACTGGGCTTGGCCCGCCCGGTCCACGCCTGGCCCGGGCCCAGGCACAAATTACACCCCCAGCGAGGATGTACTTCAACCTATTTGTAATTATTCTGCATGATTGTTGTTTTTATGCGCACTGTTGTACTCTGGACCTCATTTTTGCTTTCTTTTCTGAGTGGTTGTTTATTGTTATCTTCCTTTGAGTTTTCTAGCAAGTCGTTGAGTATCATATATCTTTTCTTAGTGCTTATGTCAATCATTTTTTTCGTACTTCAGATGATTATGGAAAGGAAATTTGAACCAGTCATAATCTTCAGCTTTAGTAGAAGAGAGTGCGAACACCATGCAATGTCCATGTCCAAACTTGACTTTAATACCCAAGAGGAGAAGGTTGTTGTGGACCAGGTTTTTCAAAATGCAATACTCTGCTTGAATGAGGAGGATAGGAACTTACCTGCTATCGAGTCGATGTTGCCACTGCTTCAACGGGGCATCGCTGTTCATCATTCTGGACTTCTCCCAATTATCAAGGAACTGGTGGAACTTCTCTTTCAAGAGGGCCTTGTAAAGGCACTTTTTGCCACAGAGACAGTAAGATTATTTATGACAACAGTCTGTTTGCCTAGAATAACAATTTTTGGAACATCATCCCATCAATCTTTCATTGATATCTTATTGAATATCAAACTGCGTTTACATTGTGGTTGGTTTAATATTTTTGACAGTTTGCCATGGGTTTAAACATGCCTGCAAAAACTGTTGTTTTTACCAGTTTCCAGAAATGGGATGGGGACAGCCATCGTTACATTGGATCTGGTGAGTATATCCAGGTGAGTGAATATCACATCATTTCATGAAGTTTCTTTGCAGCCTATTTATTTTGTCGGTTTTTGATGGTCTGTCATCTGATTTTATGCAGATGAGTGGAAGAGCCGGTCGTCGTGGTAAAGATGAGCGCGGTATCTGTATTATAATGATTGACGAGCAGGTAGGCTTGTAATCACACCCTGTTTTCCATTATTACTTACCAATCATTCTGTTCAATCTGAATGTTTACCTTTTTGCACTTCTATGCAAACTATTGGAAGCTTCCTTATTGTTGGGAACTTTTTTGTGTGCTTTATATCTCACTGACCTATCATTCTTTTCAGTTTCCTATCAAAACTGAAGTACCAACCTTTTTTGCATGATATGTAGCACTTATTATTTGGTGTTCCTAATGTTTTGTAACATACAAGTCAATGGGCAAACTTGTTTTCCATATACAATTTTCACTACAATATATGTATATGTATACGTACACATGCGCGGGCACACACAAAAGCTGGGGGCTTTGCAATATATATAGTCCAATAAGGTATGCAGCACGGATACAAATACAAATAGGTGATATGGAAATAATACGACACGATTACGGCAATAAAGCAAAACCGAACGAAGTTGGACCCAGGTACAACTGGGATACATTTATAAAAAATTTTAGTTTAATAATTATGAAATTATATTTGGCATAAAATGATTCATGTAGCCGACCCCAATTGATTGGGATGAATGCTTAGTTTGATTAATTATAAAACTATATTGTGCATAAAAATAAATCGAAAGTAACATTACATTCATTTGGGTAATGCTAAGCATCCGGCACATGTATTTTTTTCCTCTCCGTAATGTTGTTGTAAATTTTCAATTATGCCAATCTAGATGATAGACTGTGGGTAGCATGAAAAGTAACAACGAACAATTGAAATATAAATAAGAAGTTTGAAAAAAAAAATCAAGATAACAAGATAAATAAACAAGAAATAGAAACAATGAACAATTGAGAAATTTCCCCAAAATTAACACAGTAGCAGTTATACCCAACAATCACACTAACCTCGTAGAAACTGGTTTATGGTTTATCACAAGGGATTGCATAAAAAACAAAGGTTAGAGAGAGCGCTAACCTTTGAGTTGAATGGTCGATAACTTCCTGGTCTTCTTCCTCTTCGTGTCTTCTTCTTTGAGTCTTTTGCTTCAAGTCTTCTAGTCTCCTTCGAAGTTGTTTCATCTACAGCTAGCCACTAGGAATTTTCTTTTCTTTTCTTTTTTTTTTTTTGGTTCAAAAAACGACTTGAATAGTTGGGAGACGTGGTTTGTTTTTTTTACTTCCATAAGGATTTCCTTTTTATAGGTCGATCTCAATAGAAATTTTAAGAAATTTGTGTTCTTAACCTCCTGGTATCCAAAATGTATCCCGTAGTATCCCTCCTATATCTAAAATTGCAAAAAATTTAAAATAGAATTTTGATTCTTATTTGGTGTATCCTATACGTATTGTGCCATATCGGGTGTAAAAACAACAATTGGAAAAATCAAGATAATGATATAAAGAAATAAGAAATAGAAACAATGAACAATTGAAAATTTTTCCCAAGATTAATACAATGGCGGGTAACCCAACAATCGGGCTAACACCGTAGAAATTGATTGAAAAATTTCCCCAAAATTAATACAATGGCGGGTAGCCCCAACAATCAGGCTGACATCGTAGAAATTGGTCTATCACAAGTGATTATATCAAAAATGTAGAAATTGGTGTATCACAAGGGATTATATCATAGAGAGAGAGAGAGAGAGAGAGAGAGAGAGAGAGAGAGAGAGAGAGAGAGAGAGAGAGAGAGAGTGGTGGATGAATTTCGAGTCTTGTTCCTCTTCGTGTCTTCTTCTTTGAGTGTTTTGCTTCAAGTCTTCTAATCTCCTTCGAAGTCGTTACATCTACAGCTAGCTGCTAGGACTCTTCTGTTTTTTGGTTCAATGAGCGACTTCAATAGTTTGGCCTCTACAAAATTTGTGTGCCGAACCTCGTGGTATCCAAAATTTATCCCGCCGTATCCCTCCTAACAATCAGGCTAACACCCTAGAAATTGGTCTATCACAAGGGATTATATCAAAAACAAAGAGAGCTAACCTTCGAGTTGAATGGTGGATGACTTTCAAGTCTTGTTCCTCTTCGTGTCTTCTTCTTTGAGTGTTTTGCTTTAAGTCTTCTAGTCTCCTTCAAAGTGATTTCATCTACAGCTAGCTGCTAGGACTTTTCTGTTGTTTGGTTCAATGAGCGACTTCAATAGTTTGACGTCTACAAAATTTGTGTGCCGAACCTTGTGGTATCCAAAATTTATCCCGCTGTATCCCTCCTCTATCTGAAATTGTAAAAAGTAAAAAATAAAATTTTAAAATTTTGATACTTATGTGGTGTATCGGATACGTATCATGCCATATTAGGTGGGTATCTGTATACGATACTCGTTTGGGGCCGTTTTTGGGTTGTCCATTCTTCATAGCCAATCACAATATATATTATTTGCTCTTCAGAATAGTAAATATAACTGGGAGGCATGTCAAAGCTTGGTGGTCTATATATAGTCTCAACAAACAACTTAATGAGAAGCTATGGGGACAAATATATGCTGGTCATCTGGAGATGTCGGAGTGGAGATATAATTTTCATATATCTTATGCATTTGATTTCATAGATGATTGAGGCTTCCTTGAGAAGTCAATTCTATCATGATGTTTCTGCATTGAAGTTTCCAGTAATGTCAGCTACGACGCGCCTTTAGTTCCTTTAGCATTCACTACATTTTACTTTGAATCAGGGATATACCACCGTTGTGTTGTGTATCTAGCTTTCTTTTGCTTTAATAAATTACTCCTTAACGACATGTCTATCTACTACTGCATGCTTGGTTTCATTTTCAGTTGGAGATGAATACCCTGAAGGACATTGTTTTGGGTAAACCAGCTCCATTGGTCAGCACTTTTAGACTGAGCTATTACACAATTTTGAATTTAATGAGCCGCGCTGAAGGCCAATTTACCGCTGAGCATGTTATCAGGAATTCATTTCACCAATTTCAGTACGAGAAGGTTTCTTCTGAAGTCTGAACTCTATTTTTTTGTACTATATTACTGTGTATACTGACTGAAGGTCCAACCGTGCTCCCTCTTCAGGCTTTACCAGATACGGGGAAAAAGATTTCAAAGCTTGAAGAGGAATCTGCCATGCTCGATGCCTCTGGAGAGGTAATACTTTCCCCTTATTTTTCTGAAATTAGTATTCTGATTGAATAGCATTCTGTAACTTTTTAATTTATAATTGTAGGTCGAGGTTGCTGAATATCATAAGCTAAAGCTTGATATAGCCCAGCTTGAGAAGAAGATGATGGCTGAGATAACAAGGCCTGAAAGAGTTCTTTATTTCCTTCTCCCTGGTAGGCTGGTATGTTCTGAGAATGGTCATTTCCTGCTTATTTGAGATTTCTTCTCTTTAGTTACCTAACATATTCTGGTCCATGTCTATTGCTTATTCTTAATGCCTTAGAATTTAGTTTAATTTGTCTTTGATGTAGACCAGTATGCGCTAGGCAATGCTTTGTTGTACATGCCTCTTAACTTTTTTCGTTTATTGCTCTTAAAGTGTATTGATGAACAATTTAATTTACCAAAAAAGATACTATTTGTCTCTCTGTTGGCATGATACTCACCTGGCCATTACTTGTCAAAAATAAAAAATAAAAAAGTGATATTCACCTGGCCGTAAAATATTTTCTAGGTTGTTTCTCCTTGTACCCGCTTTAATTATTATACATCTTTTTCCCTTCTTTTTCTTTCTTTGTTTTCCATATTTATTTATATTTTCTAGTGGATGGGGGAATGGAATGGGTTGGTGGTAGCGTTAGAGCAAAGGTTTTTTACTGGTTCTCGTTCGAATATTGATGAAAATTACTTCCTCATATTGCAGGTTAAGGTACGGGAAGGTGGAACAGACTGGGGTTGGGGAGTTGTTGTTAATGTAGTTAAAAAGCCCCCAACGGCATTAGGCAATTTGCCTCCAGCACTTTCTTCCTCACGCGGTATTAGCTATATTGTGGATACTTTGCTTCACTGCTCTCTTGGTTCAAGTGAAAATGGTTCTAGACCAAAACCATGTCCACCCCGTCCTGGAGAAAAGGGTGAAATGCATGTCGTGAGTTCACATTACTTTTTTGTCTTTTCATTTTGCTTATATGGGGTAATTATCTATGCAAATAAATGTTTTGGAAATCTCATCTAGAGGGAATGATATATATTGCTCCATTCTTTAGGTTCCTGTACAGTTGCCCTTAATTTCTGCTCTTAGCAAACTCAGAATATCTATCCCTTCCGATCTCCGGCCAGTAGAAGCAAGGCAAAGTATACTTCTTGCTGTACAGGAGCTTGAAAAACGTTTCCCTCAAGGCCTTCCAAAGCTTAATCCTGTGAAGGTATATGCAGATTATGTTTGGGTGCAGTGCTGCAACTTTTCATATTTTGCTTCAGTATGCATGCTTTGGGACACACCTTCGCAGTAAATTAATAGACTTGAACTCATTGCAAATTATTAGTTAATTGGTAGTATTACTGTATTTGCAATCCCTTCAAGGGAATATTTCATCTTGTCAATGTGGGTAACATAGCGGAATTATCACATGAGGACTAGATAGCAGTCTATTAGACTAAATATACCCCCGAAACCACGAGCAAGAGTTTTGAATCCCCAAAGGAAGAGATAAACTTTGAATATATTGGTGAAAAGTTGAATAGTGCTAAGGCTTAGACCCTTATTTATGCTAGTAGAATCCTAATTTTAGTAGAAGAAGGATTCCTAATTTGAATAGGAAAAAAACAATGTAGGCTATTTCTTTGTTTATCAAGGAGAACAATAAAGAAAATGAAAAATTAGCAAATTTGACCTGAAAAAATCAACGTGCCAAAACAAGGGGCAGTAGTAAAGCAGAATTTCCTAAAGAAAATGATTTCTAAAAATAAGAATTTCCATGAATGAAATCCTACTTAACCACTCAATTTCTTTTTTGACCTTTGTCGGTCCGATTGCTCTAAGAAATACTCAATCACTTGTTCTACATTAGTGTGCATCGAAACTTTGGATATCTGTGCAAATTGAATGGTTCTGTGATGTTTTTCCTTGCCTTTGAAGGTGAAAACATGATCCAAATTAAAGTTGCCGTCGACATGGAGTCGCTATTAAAGTTAATGATATGGTTTATGCTTTTTTTTTGAAATAGCATCGATGTGGGATGCTTGGGGATGCTTGAGTAAGAAAGTATATGACCTTGTTGAAAATTTGAAACCGACAGAATATATAGTACTTGACAGGCCAGAATGGTGAAAAACGATTTACGTAGCCAATCCCAATTGATTGAGATAAAAAGGCTTAGTTTGGTTTGACATTGTTTAAACATTCTAGAATACTTTATGGCGATGTCTGGCTGCATATGTTTCAGCATCACACATTCATAGGTTGTTGCATTGGATTGTACTGTAAACACATGGAGACATTTGTATTTGATTTCTGTTATACAGCAACTGTGAGATGCTCTAAGTTCTGATTATAGCTATGTTTGTTTTGTTCTGATTGGCTGTTTCATTGCCCCTTTAAACCCTTCCTAGTTTTCCCCAATACTAAAGCACTGTCCTCGCTAACTTTGTCAGTATTTTGTGCACATACTAGAATCATAGTAATATAGGTAATCATGATTGCTGTGGTTATTTTCTAAACATTTATACTTCCTTGGCAGGACATGGGCATTGAAGAGCCAGAATTTGTTGAGTTGGTCAATCAAATTGAGGAACTAGAGAGAAAATTGTTTGCACATCCGCTTCACAAGGTTAGGCAAACTATTATTTGTTAGATGTTGGCAGTTGGCCTCATTTAAATTGCATTGCAAAAGGCGTGCTGGTCTGTCTTCTAATTTGTCAGTTTTCTTTGCCCTTTTTTGCTACTCTCTCACCATATTTTTCATTCTGCAGTCTCAAGATGAACATCAGATTAAATGTTTCCAGAGGAAAGCAGAAGTCAATCACGAAATTCAAAAGCTAAAAGGAAAAATGCGTGATTCTCAGGTAATTATTCAATTTTTTAGTGCTGTTTTCTTAAATCAAACTGGCTTGTCTTTGAAAGGTTGTCAACTTGTTATGAACACGTTCACATAAAAGAAGTAAAAAAGGAAAAAACATGAACATGTGCTCAAACTGGTTGATTATTCGGCATCATATATGTATTCATGTCCTATGAAGCCTGGATTCTAAACCCACTAGCAATAGAAGTACTTTAGTTTAACTTACATTTCAACTGAATAATTGCTTATATCTGAAGCTTAATGCATCCATTGTACTATCAACCACCCCCAACTAACCAATCCCAACTCAATGTGCCCAAAATTGCCTTTTAAAATAAGCTTCACATAGGGTGAGATCAATTTCACTGATAACATAACAACTGCACCTTAAGTTATTGAATCGATCTGATAGCGAAAAGTCACAAAAAACACAATGATAGTTTCAATTGAAAAAGAAAATGAACCAAGCATTAAAGTTGTACATCACCCTATAAGAAGATGCCTAGAAATTTTGATTATAGAGAAGCAAACATTAAAGGTTAAATAAACTACACATGATCAAATAATAGACACGAAGAAGAGAACTCTGCACTTGGAATATGGATGGAGAGAACGGGTCAAATGAATCTCCGCACCCACTGAAGTTCAATGAATCTGTGCACCCAGTGGGGGACTGAGGAGGCTATCCTCTTGTAATGCTTTGGAGATAATCACGAGGTACTAAAAAGTGAATCAAATTTAGATTTAAAAAAAAACAACAAAGACAAAGGATTCGAGTTTCTAATTTCTTATCTACCAAACATAAGTTGTGATATGGTAAAATGAGACGAAACAATAGAGAAAGAGAAAAAGGAGAAAAAAATAAAGAAACTTACATTGAGATCATGAGGTCGTAGTAGGCTTTCCAACAGCAATAGAAAATCCCTCCTTTGCGCGGGAGCAATGATCTGAAAAATCAACGCTCTTTTAAGCGAGTTTAAATGCCAACCAGTTAAAGTAGAGATTTGCACACAAATTTTTTATCAATATCGGCCTTTCAAAATTCATATTTAGAAATGCAAAAGAAATTGATAATTAAGGAACTACTTGTAGAACTTATTGAGTTGCAAGCAAAAAGGACAGTAGAAGAATAACAATAATAATAGCTTATGTTCAGGGCACTCGTGGTATATACCCAAATCAATACACCTGGTTCTTTACCCAACAAAATCATCTCTCACCAACCTCATGAGTGCCACACAACTCAACACCACAATTTCATACGCTACACAAACCCATTTCAATTTAAATCCTCAACACCAGACAATACTCACGAAGTCACAGCCATACTCCATGAAAAACCATTCCCCACCTTCATTCTCAACTTTAAACTCACATGTAAAACCAATCAATCACATATAAAATTGCCAAGCGACACACCCAAGGAATCCACCTGGCACAACCTACCATATTCATTGTCAACAAACACGTTACCTAGTTAACACCACTAGTCCGTCATTCTCACCACCACCAAGCATATTATCAGTACAACAAAATGGGTTATGTTCATTTGCTAAACATAAAAATAAAGAATAGAGGATGGTGGTTGTAGGTTTTAAAAAATGGGAGTATAAACCATAACCGAGGAAAAATGCTTGGAATACTATTTGGAGGATTCAAAAACCTTCTAAGCAACCAAACAAATACAACCCAAAAAGAATGCAGTAAATAAAAAAATCCAGTTAGAATTATGCTAACCCAAAAGAAAATAATAGCTTCAAAAATCATAAAACTTGATATATATATATAGATAGATAGATAGATAGATAGATAGATATATCGTCATTTATGTTCAGTTAGAAAACACCTTACTTATATTTTACTCTCCATTATTTATGAAAACTTATATTAAACAAACATGGGACTAAGCTTGCATTAAAAAAATACGAGATTTATATTTGGTGACTTTCTCGTTGAAATCTTGAGCACACGGAAACTCACAATCCATAAAAAAGGTTTAAGAGCAAGATGGCTCTTTATGTTAACAGGAGCATGATTTAAAAAGCCAAAGAGCTTTGCCCCCCTTCCCCTTTTTAAAAAGCCTATCAAATAATTAAACCAATATATCAACCTCTCTAATGGGACGCGTGACACACCTAAAACAAATCTTGCAGATAACCATTTTTTTAAAAAATAAAAGAGTCTAAAAACTTTGAAAATTGAATATTTCATGAATTAACATTGCAGGTTCTGTTGTTATTCTAAAGCTTAGTAGAAAGGACTTTTTCTTTCTTTATTTCAAAGATCAAATGATAATATCTAACATGAGAGTTTGATGGATAAATTTTTAAAAATAACTGTAGATACCAAAAAAAGGAAAGAGAAGGATTAAATGTTATTTCTTGTTTTAATCAAACTACTATTATCTTAAATCCTTTATTTGTTAAAGGATTCCTACTTCCATTTAGGAACCCCTTCTCAATACAGCGTATTGACAAGAAATGCTAAATGAACACATTTTTTTACTTAGCACACCACTATATGCATTGAATACTTGTACTTATGAGTGCACTCGGCGAAAAAGTGTTCGGGAACGAGAAAAGAATATTCAGAAACGAAAATAACACAATAAGCAAATAACTCAACCAAAATAATAATTTATCACTGCATTATTGATCTGAATCAAAATGCCACAGTAAGGAAATTTTTTTTGTGAGTTTTAGTATCCTTTTGGGTTTGATTTAATCATGTGGTTCTTATGTGGGCTGGAAATATTTAGAAAATAAAAAAACTGGTTCAAATCAATATTCTGTCAAAGGTAACCAAAACAGCATTTTTAATTTTCTGTAATAAAATATATTCAGTTTTCAGATAGAAAAAAACATTTTCCATGGAAAAGAAAACAGTTTAAAAAGGAAGAAGCAGTTAATGTTTTATTTATACAAAAAAGTCTCGAAAACAATATTCTGACAAAGATAAACATAATGTCAACATTTTAAGCTTTCACAGAAAAGAAAAAAGATTCTTTCTTTTTTTTTTTAATAAAAAAAAACAACTGGTTCAAAATTGAACCTCGAAATGCCTCCGTAGGAAAACCAACCAAAATATTTTAATGTGAGTTCTAGTGTCCTTTTGGGTTTGATTTAATCCTGTGGTTCAAGAAAGAATACTCATAAACTAAATATCTCAACCAACGCAATTAACTCAACCAAAATAATAATTTATCACTACATAGTAGAATTAAAGCTCAAAATGCCACAGTAGGATAACAACAGAAAAAGTAATGGTTGTGAATTTAATGTCCTTCTTGGTTTGATTTAATCTTGTGGTTCTTATGTGAGCTGGAAATATTTACAAACCAAAGTGGAGAGAGAAAAAATAAAAACTAACCCATTTCACTAAATGATAAAAAATTAGAAACTACACGACAAAAAATAAATTTCTAAATGATTTTCTAGCCATTGTAAAATATAAGCTCACCAAATGCACAATGAAATGCCAATATTAAATGTACTAAATTTTAATGCCAAGACAATAGGGCAATACTACACAATGTACACTTACAAAAAGCTATGGCATACTCAAGAAGGTAAAACCTAATGTAATTGGGAGTAAATAATTTGTTATGTTCCAGAAATTCACTCTTACTCCATCGGTGGAATTTTCCTACAACAAGAAATTGACTAATAAAATCGTGAATTAAAAAAAATTCCAAATTTCTAAATTAAAAACCCAAACATATAAGTTGAATTTGAGTCAAACCTGTGAACCCACCATAAAATAGGTACAACATTAACAATGAGCATGCGAGAGAAAAACCGTCATCAATGAGTCTATGTTCTAATCGCATATATGCTTGACAATATAATCTTATTCTTTCATATTCGATTATATCAATAAAATCTTCTTGATAAAATAATATGTCAAAGCTCATATTCAACAATCACCAAAATATTTCCTGTTATGAACAATGAACAATCACCGACCATAAATAGTCAAATTATCATCAAATAAACTAGAAATAGTGAACATCTATGATAGTTAGATCACATAGCCAAAACATCCTCAAACAAAATTCAATATGAGATGCAATGAAGAACCAATTTGAACCCATATAATAATTTCAAATAAATTTATGAGAGACACAATTCATTCTATAGTTCAAGCATTAACACAAAAAAGGTTAAAAAAATAAATAAAAAAATCCCCTTTTCGAGCACATCCAAATCAAAATCACAAAAATAAATAGTGAATATGCCAAATAAATAAAAGGTGCCTATATATATACATATTTGTGTAGAGAATCTTCCAGCACGGTGTACATTTTCGTCATTTTTCTATCGACCACTATATTAAATTTCAAAATTGAATTTCACAATGATAAAATTATTCCTCACATATTGACATTACACCTAAAGCAAAACAAACACTTATTAGAGATAAGCTTAAACTATAATTTCAAACGCTCATGGAGAGTCTGTCCAAAGAATATGAATAATAATTTCTAGGCATTAGTTAGATAAGAGCATTCGAGGGAAGAATGAGGGCTTGACTAACTTGCTCGTGGTGGTGTAGTGACGGCGGTGACCTATAGCAATGGTGGTGGTGCATTTGGTGTGTGTACTCAGCAAACATGTATGTGCATTTAGAATCTCCCACTTAAGTGTGTAAGTCCAAAAAAATTAAAACAGAGGAAGTGCAAAGGGGGGAGACGCTGATATGTAGAAGTTAAGGGAGGGCATCAGGTAGAGATTGATTGGAGGAGGGAGGGATGAGAGATTTTGGTAGTGTGAGATCTGAAAGATAGAGGATGGTAAATCCCATGGGAAGTATACGTAGAGAGAGAAGGCATTTTTGAGAAGAATTAATTTTTGATCGTTAGATATAAGTGTGGATTAATCTCACCCATTGATTCAAAAACCTGTTTTGTTTTATTATATAGAATATAGATAGCACATAGCTATGCATATATGTGTGTGTGTGTGTTGTTTTTTGCATAGTTTTTCTTTTCAATGTTGTCACTTTTATCATCTGATGAGAGGTTTAGGTAGTGTGAGATCTGAAAGATAGAGGAAGGTAAACCCCGTGGGAAGTATACGTAGAGAGAGAATGCATTTTTGAGAAGAATTAATTTTTGATCGTTAGATATAAGTGTGGATTAATCTCATCCATTGATTCAAAAACCTGTCATGTTTTATTATATGGAATATAGATAGCACATAGCTATGCATATGTGTATGTGTGTGTGCGCGCGCGCGTTGTTTTTTGCATAATTTTTCTTTTCAATGTTGTCACTTTTATCATTTGATGAGAGATTTAGGTAGTGTGAGATCTAAAAGATAGAGGAAGGTAAACCTCGTGGGAAGTATACGTAGAGAGAGAAGTCATTTTTGAGAAGAATTATTTTTTGATCGTTGGATATAAGTGTGGATTAATCTCACCAATTGATTCAAAAACTTGTCCTGTTTTATTATATAGAATATAGATTGCACATAGCTATGCGCGCATGTGTGTGTGTGTGCGCGCGCGCGCGTGTTGTTTCTTGCATAGTTTTTCTTTTCAATGTTGTCACTTTTACCATTTGATGAAACTTGTTCCAATTAAAAGTGGTTCAAGAAGAGGTAACTTGCAAAAGTTAGCTGGTTATTCTTTTAAAACTGTTTAAGAAGAATTTCATCATTAAAAGTCTGCGCATACTTTTCTGTCATTTGCAATTTTTACTAGCGTTCATAGGTAGTAGACTGAGAATTTCACCGTGAATTGAAATTCTAATTTTGTGAATCATAAATCGAATAGAATAGGGAATCACATGATTCAATGGGTCCGGCAGATTTCAAACCCCCTTTTCACCATTTGTCGGTGAAAATGCTAGACTACAAATTCTTAGGGTGTTTAATTTGAAATAACTAATACCCATGCATGGTTTGTTGTTGGTGATTAAAGGATTTAATAAGATTTAGTTTGGCTTAACAAGTTCTTAACTCGCTCCCCCTAATTTTGTCAGAGGAAAAATGTATCTTCTAGAAATGTTTAGGGATAAAGTAGCTTGTACCCCTTAATTATTTATTATTATTTGGTGAAATAAATATAATTTAAGCCCTGTTTGGACTCTCTGAAATGCGTGCTTTTTTAAGTGTCTTTTACATCCTTTTTGGACTTTTTTCATCCCTTGTAGCTTCCTGTCTTTTGACTAGAGACACAAGTAGGTGCGAAGCTTTTAAAAATCCAAACAAAGAGACCTTACCTATTGATTTATATTGATTTATGCATCAATTGTGAATCGAATCACAAATCAAATTGCGAACTGCAAGATTTTAATAACTATGTAGCTAGAAGGTTTTAAAAATGAGCCGAAAGTATCGACCCATGCATATTGGGCTTTTGGACCTCCGATACAATATTTTCAATATCGGCCCATAAATGACCAAATCACCTATACAATATATATTCCGATATCGCTATTTAATGTCCTTGTTAGCAACGAGCATTATACTGCATAGCGACTAAACTTGTAGCGTCATGCTCTCTCTTTTTCTCTCGTGCTTGGAGGGGGTTGGAGTGGATAAAACCTAACTTTTGCATTGTTTTTCAAAGTGACTGCTCCAGACTCAAATCCATGTTCTCATGCTAGTCAACCCATTTTACCTTTGCACCAAGAATGCTCATTGTTGTTGGACTTGGATTGTGCTTATTTGATTTTTTTTTAAAAGAAACTAATGAGCCTTGCTATCTTTTTCTTCAATTACTAAAAAGACATGGCAAATTGTAGAGTATGATTTGCATTGTGCTGTTACTTGTGCTTTAATTGCATATTTGTTGATTTTTCAGCTTCAAAAATTTCGTGATGAACTCAAGAACCGCTCGCGTGTTCTGAAAAAGCTTGGCCATATTGATGCTGATGGTGTTGTCCAGTTGAAGGGACGGGCAGCCTGCTTGATAGACACGGGAGATGAACTTCTTGTTACTGAATTGATGTTCAATGGTGAATTAATTTAATATTTCTGTATCCTGTTCTTTACAGAATTTAATGTCAAGTAGGGTTGGACAGGTGCATAGTTAATAGCAGATAGAGTTATGGGATGATTTGATCAACCTGACTCGGCCAGCCCTAACATGTAAAGAGTTTCTTTTGCCCATGCCCATTGGACATTCGTTAAAGTTCAATACAAACTCAAAAGTTACTTTCACGTGCTAATAAAATTCGTACTTATATTTATATATTGTTTTCTATAAAACATAACCATTAATATTTATACAAGCTAAACAGTTTATCCAGTCATTGGTGCCATAAAATCTGGGGTATCTAGGTGCCCTTTGGGTCCTTTAGATAAAGTTGGGGCTGGATTGGATTCAAAAAGGCATGTGCTCTATGAATTGAGTTTTTTGAGCTCCAGACCAGCCCGGGGCTTGCTTGCGCATCATTATCAAAATCCAGTCTTCTCCCAGGCTATTTCTGGGGCAATTCTAATTATTACAAAACACAACATTAGGTCCTTAGGTCACGTTTCCTGAATGTACTGATTCTATTTCTTTTGTGAATAGGTACCTTCAACGATCTTGATCATCATCAAATTGCGGCTCTTGTGAGTTGCTTCATTCCAGGAGACAGATCAAATGAGCAAATACAGTTACGTGCAGAACTGGCTAAACCATTGCAACAATTGCAAGACAGCGCAAGAAGAATAGCAGAGGTGTGTTAAATTTTAGCCCTTTTAAGGTCATATTTGAGTATAAAACCATGATGTTATTAAATGGATCTATATGTTGCTGCCAGATACAACATGAATGCAAATTGGAAGTAAATGTGGATGAGTATGTGGAGGCGGCTGTTAGACCGTACTTGATGGATGTCATTTACTGCTGGTCGAAGGTAAATTTGTTTTCTTACTGTTAACTCAGTTTTTTTTGGTTCATATTGATAATAATAGTTGTATAATTGTGGTATTCACTTTTTGCAAATATATAACTTGGATGATTGTAATTTTGACTATATTTTTTGAATTAGCAACATAAGTGAAGTTTTACTAAAAAGGAAAAATCAAAGTACAAGAGAAAGTATAGGACCCGAAGTCTACCAAAAAGAAAGGAGGTCCCATATCACAACCACTTTCTAACATCTAGAAATGATTGTGGGAGCAAGGTGTTTTTGTTGAATGTGGTCAACCAACAACTATTTAATAGTGACAAACCTCTATTTTTAAAAGCTAGATAAATCTAATCCAATTCATCACCATAACAACGCTAAGGTAAAAATTGCGTAAAGAAAATGGAAATTATAACCTAGAGGTGCAAAGCATTTAATCCAATAGAATTAAAAATAGTTAGATTTTAGGTACAGAAAGAATGAATTAAAAATAGTTAGATTTTAGGTGCAAAGCATTTTTATTTATTTATATAAACATAGAGATAAAAGTACACAAATATCCTTGTACTACACTAAAGCATAATACTTAACACTCTTTCAAATTGGTGCGTAGATATCCATCGTGCCCAATTTGCATACAAGGTGCTTGAGAATTTCGAACTCTTCTTGGCGAAGAGAATCGGTGTCACTAGAAATACTTGGGAAAGCCTCAGAAACACGTGCATGAGGACGTACAGTACCACCATCACGCCCTCAAGTAGGCCGCCCATGTAGCTTTCAACAATTCTCTGTCATGCCGGTCTTTCCCCCAATGATCACAATGTAAAAGATCTCGATCAACTATGGTTCCTTTGCTACCAAACTTGAACTGATTTGATCTACCATCCCGATAAGTTGGAGACACGTCTAAAGATGATTGGTCCTGACTAGGAGGATGCAACATAGCACTACAACAGCTCTCTTCTTTCCAAACACATGCATAATCTTGTCATACTTGGGACATGGATGACGATCTAATACTTGGATTTATATATGACCATATTCTATGTTTAGACCAATAAGTAAATCATAAAACATTTCTTTCTCTGTAAGCGCCTGAAAAGTCATTGCATCATGTCTAAGAAGCGTGGATACGGACACGTGACACGACATGAAGACAACACAATACGCTGATACTTAAATTTTTTAGAAAATGCAGGGCACGAAACGTCTGGGACACGTTAAAACTTTACATTTTTATGTATTTTTTATATTTCAAATAAGCAGTGATAATAGAAAATATACAATATATCACTAAAAAGTCTTATATTTTCTTTTATAAATATTTTAAAACATATTTAGTGCACATAATTTACGTTTTGAAGAATATAAAACATTGTTACTACGAATAAATTCATCACATAGGACGTGCTTGGGGAACTCAAGAAATGTCATTGAAGTATATGTTAAATATCGAAAAAGTGCATGACATTATAAATTTAATTATTTAATTAAAACGTTTGAAAAGTGTCGAATACGAATTTAGGAGTAATCGAAAAGTGTTCAAAGTGTGTTGTGTACGACACGTGCATCCAACACGACACGTCACACCACCTTCGTAGAAATGCCTGTGCTTCTTAGCATCATGTAATTGTATACAAACAACGTGAAAGTTTTAATACTAATCAAGCTTCTTCCACAAGTTACTCAACTCTGGATAGCAGTTAGCAAGCGATCTATCTTTCTGATTTAACTACAAATCTTCTTTCGCAACTCATAAGCTTGAGCATCATTACCTCTCTCTGGGATTAGGTTTGTGTTATAGTAGTCCAAACTTTGTGAGCTGTGTCTTGTAGTAAGAAAATACCAGTGATAATAGGTTGCATCGAATTAATTAATCAGGTCATAACAAGGGGATTCTTGAAGTGCCATTTCTCACGAGCTGGGTCAAACGGCATAGTTAATGTCGTTCAACTTCACCGGGTAATTTGGAAAAAAAACCTGTAAGACCTCCACAATTCATCATGGGATGGTCATTGCTACTAGAAGACTTACCTGTGCCCATTATACCCGAAACTCATAAATCTACACAAAGCAGTCCTTGAAAACCAGATTCAAAGATCGCGATACTAGGGGAACCCAGTAGATAGTAGATAAGAACTGAAATATGAAGCACCAATGCAAAGAAAAGGCAAAATCGACTTGCTAGAAGCCACAAAAACTGAGAAACAGAAGCCAAACAATCTGGACCCGAGAACAAAAGTTTTACCAAATTTCCGTACTACTGACTAGGGTTTAGTTCTTTCTGTACCTGAGCCTACAACGAACTAAACGACCTTGAGATGCTAGCCACAAATCAAGATGGAGCACCTTTGGTATGTAGTATTCATTCGAGAGTTGGTAACGCTGGCCAAGCAACAAATAACCTTGGATGCAACAGTGTTTAACATCTTTTAACTAAACAAATTTTGGAATCGTCCAACGAGAGATGAAAACACCTACACATAGAAAGAAAATAATAAAATAGAAGGGACATTCATTTATGGGGACGAAAGCGCTCACGGATCTTGCTCGGGAACCATCAAGAAGCTTTAGTCGGCACCTAAGGAGTATTCAAGCAACCATGGCAGTCATATGACAAAAACCCAAGATCAAAAACCGAAAAAATGACAGGCGAGAAACATATCCAAGAAACGCCAAAAAATATGAAAAAATTATAAAGTTCCTTCTTACCCTAGTCGACCATAATGGTTAGTTTTTTTTTTTAATTGATCAGATGAGCCGCGGGAAAAATAGAAAAAGAACACAAGTTTTTGAGGGAAGCTGTAATACCATGTTAGGTTAAAGAATGGAGAAGAATCAATGGATGGCTAATGAGAGATCTTGCCTAAAACTAGGGCAACCTCTCTAAGTGTTTGTTTATATAAACATAGAGACAAAAGTACACAAATATACACACTACACTAAGCATAATACTAAACAAAAATACAACAGATCATTTCATGAAAGGTTATTTCTTGTACAGTGAGAAATTAAGCATTGGGATTAACTAACAAACCAACATGTTTGAAAAAATAAGAAAAATAGATCAAACCGACCAAAGGAGAAGATCATTCAGAACAGATAAACTGAAGCAAATAGTGCTCTCCTTAATGGTTTTTATGCTAAATGTGGTATATTCTATAGAATCCTGTGTAGCTTTGTAGCTAATATTACTCCTTGTTCCTTAAGCTATCCTAGTGATTGGTCCACAAGAATTGTAACTGTCAAGAAAATCTCTCTGAATTTCAATCAAATAAAACCTCTCTCTAAATTTCTCCCTTCTAAAATCTGTATCTTTCCTTTCTCACTGCTTTTTCTCTCACTTGCACTTTGATACGCTATCCATCTAACCTTCGGTGATATGGATCACAAGATCTGGAATGAGGAATTATACAAGTCTAAAATGTAACTTGCCAGTCTTCTTTATACATTTAGTTTGTGTGCCTCTGTCAAAAATCTGTTTGAGTATTGCATGGAAAGAACCTTGCATCGTTAATTAATGTTTCAATGATGCCAAACTGGAGCTAAGAACTTGTATTTAGTGATCGTATCTGGTTGATCCTTTTCAATTTGATTGAGAGAAAACTTGAAACTGTCTAATTATGCTCAGTACAAATGATCTACATAACCCTCGAGGCCCTATTTTTATTGGACCGCTTTGAAACTGGTGGCTTATTGTGCATAGAAGTCCATCCCTCTTTTGGACGAATCGTTGAGATACTTGTTTTGCTGAAATGGTTATTTATAAAATGAATGTGTAGGTAGGCTGGTTTCTAGCCTGCTGTGTATAATTGAGATTCTCATTTTTCTTTTTCGTCTTCCTGTTAGTCCAAATCAGTCTCTACATTTTATCATCATCTTCCTTTTCTTATTTTTCTGTTTCTTTTTTTTTTCAGGGAGCATCTTTTGCTGAGGTTATACAAATGACTGATATATTTGAGGGTAGTATCATACGGCTCGCTAGAAGGCTTGATGAGTTTCTGAACCAGGTTAGTTGATCAATTCCAAACCAAAAAAAAAAAAAACTTTATTCTTGTTTTTTCTCAAAATAATAGGAAAAAAGGGATGAATAATTCAATTCTCTTGTTCTTTTAGCCAATATCTAGTATGCATGCAAAGAATGCCTTTGACTTCCTATTTTGGTCTCCTCTTTGAAGTTGAGAAGTTCTATTTTCTCAACTTACACAACAATGTGTAGCGCAGGAACCGCTTCCAACCATTTATGTCTATAGAGCAAAGAAAAACATGATTTGATCTTCACTAAGATAAAGACATTAAAATCAGAATCACTTTTTTTTTTTTGGGGTTTGGGGGGCGGTGGTGGTTGTTGTTGTGGACTTAACTCCTTTCATGGGATCACTTCTTGTTGGCTAGGAGATAGTTAATGGCCTATTAGAAATACAAAGCCCTCTCGTGGGATTCTCACAGACAAGCATCTTCCTATTACTTTTATTTGTTCATGAATCAGCCATTTGCTGAATGAATTTGCTAAAACCCAGGATGTTGTAATTTCCTTTGCTTGCTATCTACCAGTGAAAATGGAATATTAGATTTAGGACAATTTGCTAGTTCTTTTAATATCTGATATATTACAGTTACGAGGTGCTGCTCTTGCTGTGGGGGAAGCTAATTTGGAGAAGAAGTTTACGGCTGCCAGTGAAAGCCTCCGTCGAGGTATTATGTTTGCCAATTCCCTGTATCTATGAAGTGCCTCCTGCAGGATTGTTCTGTATGTTTTGTTGCTTTTACATTCCTGCCACTGGAGTTGCCATTTGTGGTTGCCATTTGTAGTTGCGAATGCATGATTAGCTTCTTAGACATGTTAGATGCAATGTGCTGATGTATTAGTATTAGTCCTGATTGTCTATTGGTTGATAGCAAAAGTTAACTTTTTTTTTTCCAATGATAGCTATTGCATTTTATCCTATTCTGCATGGTGGTCAATACTTTTTACAAGCTTAGAAAACATTTGATTACACAAAAATGTATAAGGAAAGAATCACAAAGTTTCCACACAAGTGCTGCGGAAAAAGAGAGCATCATAATACAGAAAGGTATTTATTTTGGTTACAAACTGACACCCAAGGAAGGGGGGGGGGGGGGGGGGGGGGGGTGGGGGGGG
>JAOTRH010000022.1:9804796-9816244 GCA_034768845.1 Heliamphora exappendiculata
ATATATAAATATATATATTATTTAATTTTTAATTTGATTTGCCTACAATTATTTGATCTTATTTTTAAATTGTCATCATGCGATTCTTTTTATAGTAAAGCAAAATTTTGATACATAGCAAACATGCCATATGGCCAACCATGTAAGGGTATTTTGGTTATTTTTCTTATTTTGTTTATTTTGTATTATTTTTAAATTTTTATTTTAATTAATTAAGTTATTGGGTCATAATTTAGGCCAAAGTTTTTAATCTTATTGGGCTTGAATTAAATCTTTATTGGGCTTGATCAAGATTGGACTTAATATTTATGAGCTCTATGGGTTGTGCTTAATATATTTGGGCCATACTTGAATTTTTTTTTAGGCTTCAATTTATGGGTTATAATTATAATTCTTCTTGGGTTAGATTAGTTAGGAGTTATTAAAACATATGGGCTTTGGAGTTTTCGTTAGGCCTTTTGGTGGGATTGTGCTTATTCTAAATTTTTGGGCTTGAGTTTATATTTGGGCCTTATTTTTTATCTTTCTAGGATCTATGGTTTTTATTGGGTTAATTTATAGAATTGTGATCCTATGAATTTATATGGTTTTAGGTTTCGAATTTTGATATCAAGTGTTCTCTAAGGTTTGGGGCTTAAATCTTGGGTTTTAGAGTTTCGTTCTTTTTTAATTAAAAGATTGTGTAAATTTACACTTGGGTTCAGTTTGAGTATTTTTCATAATTTCTCTATCCTTTTTGACTAACTTATAATTTTATGACTGCTTATGATCTTCGATTTAAAAAATTCAGTATTAGAGAATTCTATTCTTTGTAGAGTTTCACATTGAATCTTCGGGTTTTGGTCCCATCCTAATCCAATTCTAGGATTCTAGCCTTTGTGGATTTTTGTCGCTAATCTTGTAACCTGAAACCGAATACTTTTATATACTTACTCATCAATTAGTGTTTGTTGTAGAGAAAGGATGAGGATTACCTTGGAGAGTTTTTTGTATAGATGAGAGAATTGAGGGGTTTGCATGTAACTTGTTAGGATTAAGATTATTGATGACTTCTAGTGTGGTTATGAAAGAAATTTGCGTAGCTTATCATGGATTTACCAATTATTGAATGTCATGGGCTAAAAGTATAATCATCTAAAAGTTTGAGGTTAAACTGTTAGGGTTGGTATACTGAAAATCATGTTTTTAGTATTTAATTTAATTTTTAAAAAATTAATTTTTTATTTTATGAGAATCTTTATGAGCAATGTATGTATATTATTTCTTTGTTATACATGAATGTCCAATATTCTGTATAATATTTAATCTGGTGTGTAGAGTACGGCTTACACATAGAAGATCAGATTTTAGGTTCTTCCAGAATATAAGTTTTATGTTCATGGTTTAGACGAAAATAGACATACCATCGGCATGACTGTAGCACGGAGTTTTAGTAGGTCTGTCTTGGTTACGGAAAATAGATAATAGCGTCGCCTATCGTTTCGACTCTCTGTGCTAATACATTTTGTGTGTATTGAACGGGACATTTGGGGTAATTAATTTTATAGTGATTATATAAATTAATTCACACTACAAGGTTATTATGATTAGTGCTTATTCTTTTAATTCTGAAATAATTATTGATTTGTATATATTTAATATTTGTTATTTTGATTCATTAAAGGGTGCGATCTTATATGGGTCTATATTCCCGATGAGTTGGATAGCGGCATTATTTATATAACAAATATTAATTATTGACAGAATTCACGTTCCGAAAAATTGAAATTGACGATACCCACTTAAGGAAGCTTATAAATTTTGACCGGGCCAAACCCTGTAGGTGAATTTGATTATCCGACGGCCAAATAGGTTAAGTGGAACGGTTTAAGGAATATCAAGATACCGATTAAATTAAATTATCAGTAGTTAAATTTAATTGACGGGTATCGAGAATCTTAACATAGGGAGAAAATGGTAAACATTTAATAACATGAGCTCAATGCAATAAGGTCTTGAAATTATGGGTTAGCGTACAATTATAGTTCTTTTTTTTTTTGAGTAATCAAATGAAACAATAAAGAAAGAGAAAATTACATGTATACAGGGGGCATACCCCATGCCTTACAAACCCAAACCCACAAAAAAAATACCAACTAGATAACCGAAAAAAATAAGACCCAAAAAAGAAGCCTATACAGAGGAAACAAAAATCGCACAAATTCCAGCCCTGCACAATCCGAAGCTTCCCACATCCACCAGCTAGACCTTGTTTTCAAGGTCAAAAAAGAACTAGCCATCTAAAAGGAAATAAGGTCTGGGGCCCCTTCAAAACTGCAGCAGCATGCCCCTCCAAAAATCGAGACAGGCTGCAGACCTATGGGAGGAAATCTTCAGCACCTAACAACCGCAGCAGAACCTGTGCAAAGATAGCTCATCCCATACAAAGATAACTTGAGCAAAGATAACCTAATAGGCGCTCAACAGTCACCTGGAGCACCATCCCATACAAAACTCGGGGAGGATAGCCCACCATGTGTAAACCGCAGCAGTAAGGAAACAAATGCGTGCAGTGAAGAAACTACATCAAAGCAAGCAGCCGCAGCAACTTACCTCACCAAATTTAACAGATTAAACCCCAAGAGACCTAACCATGAAGAACAAACCAAAATATCCCAAAGAAGAGTAGAAGGCCCCAGGCTTGTAAACAAAAATTGGCTAGAAACGAGCCAGCCGCAACAGACCCAAATACGAGCAAAACAGAGCAAGCATCAACCTTGTGGAAACCAGCAAGCACTAACAAACCGTAGCAGCAGGGAACTAAAATTTGCCAAACCAAGCAAGAAGAAAACAGCAACATAATGAACAAGAAAAATAAACACCACTAACCCACTGATAACCAAACCAAAGCAGCGGGGAGGACACCAGAAACATCCAGCTGCCACCAAGGAAGGCCAAAACCACAACACCCAACAGTGAACCAACAAGGAAGCATAAGAAAACATAAACTGTGGACAGCCCCCATAGATAGGAAAGAGAGCAGTATACACAAGTCATATGAACAAGGGAGAAGGCTATGAACAATCCTCATAGCTACGAAGCAAAACAGTAGAACTACACAGAAAGAAGCCAGCATCTTCATCGCTGGAATTTCTTCCGTTTTGGATAGGTGAAAGCACATGACCTGAGATACATAAAGAACCCATGAGATAGCCAAAAAGTGAAACACACGCACCCAGAGACCTCACACTCTCCACACATGTGTATCTCTCTACACTCCAACAAAGGAGATAGAAGCAAAACTCACAGCTATTACCATCCAAGCCATTACATAAGAAACAAACGCAATTTATATTCGTCAGTAAAATCTCACATCACTCACTCAATATAGGAGGGAACTCACACTCCAAACAAAATATCCCAAAACTCGTAGCTCCTAAACCTTCCACGGAACCCTGCACAAAAACAAACTTACAGGGAATATGTATTAGGAACCTCGCATACACTAGCTCAATATAGAGGAAACACTCAGCCCTCCAAGGAGGGGAAAGAGACAAAATCTCACACACATCCATGCGTGATGACCAGGCTGCAACAAGTAATAAACAGTTAGTTAAAAGCATTCTTAGAGAAAATATCCGTCACCAAGGTCCAATCTTCATGGATCTCCTTATTTGACTGGGATACAAGCACTCTCTTAATAGAGGAGAGCCTCTCTCTTATCATATTAGAGATATCCCTAAACACACCCTCTCAACCCTTCTTCTTGCCTTGAAATTTTCTAAGATTACGCTCCTTCCAGATACAATAAACAGAGATGGACAGAGCAAATCTCCTAACGCTAGCACTCAGGGATTTACCAACTACCTTAGTGGCAAAAGAATTCATCTAGGCCATCCACAAAACCTCAGTCCAACTAACCCTACATTTAACTAAAATCTTAGTCCAAATAGTCTTAGTAAAGGGGCCAGCAAAAAAAAGATGATCATGAGACTCGATAGTCACCCGTACTAAGGCGACCCCTCACAGCAACCCAGAGGATAAAACTAACACGAGGAATGTGGTGCGTGAACCACACCAATTTACACCAAGACCGCGTAGGCTTATGGACCCGAATCTCCTTCCAAAGGGACCCAATCGAGAATTTATTACCATTAAGGGCCCACATAATACGATCACAATGAGATGCATCAGGGAAAAAGCTAGCAGCCCTATGCATCTCCAAAAGATCCAGCGTCACAGCAGAGGGCCATCTCTAGTGGTCACCAGCCACTGTCTGCTTGACCTTAGCATCCAGGCCCATACTGGAGTCATACACAATCCTATACCCCTTTGCCTCAACCAAAGATCCCCAAGGAGGTCAAGGGTCTAACCATAAGAAAGTAACATCACCATTACCAACCTCATATAGAAAGAAACGCCTGACCAACAGTCAAAGTTGGAGGATCTTCCTTCAGTACCAGGAGGCCAATTGTGGAATCTTAATAGCCCAAAAGGATTTACCACGAAGAACATTTGATTTAGTTCACATGCACCACAGGGACACGTCCCCCCCCCCCGGCCCCCGTTAACCAGAACCAAATACGCTTGGCCACCGCATCTTTATTCCATAGAACCAAGGATTTAATCCCAAGGCCACCCTCATTACGAGGGACACACAGCTCCTCCCAAGCGACTTTAGCACCAGATGACTTCATATCAGGACCACTCAATAAGAAAGCCCGAAGTAAACTCTCAACCTCACGAAACACTTTCTTGGGAGGATAAACAAAGAGGACCAATAAACTTGCATGGAAAAAAGAATAGAGCTAATCAACTGGACTCTACTAGCATAAGAGAGAAACTTACTAGTCTAAACTTGGATTCTACCAGCAATCCTATCAATGAGAGGTTTACAATCCCGGTATGTAAACTTGGTAGTAATAAGGGGAACCCCTAGATACCTAACAGGAAGTGAGCCCTCACAAAAACCAAGAACATCAAAAATCTCCTGCTTCAAAACACTACAAACCCTAGAGAAATATATGTCACTTTTTTGGGGACGGGGAAAGACCAGAAAGCCTCTGGAAATCATCCTGGACTTGCCGAATAACTCTAACAGAAGTAACCTCTGCCTTAGAGAAGACCATAAGGTCATCAGCAAAGCAAATGTGAACAATCATGTTCTTCTCACACCTCCAATGGTAGTTAAACGGAGTTTCCTGCATGTTCTTCTCAAATAGCCCAGCCAACACTTCCATAGCCATAACAAAGAGATAGGGGGATAAGGGATCCCCTTTCCAAAGACCTTTTCTACCCCGAAAGAAACCTTTTAGCTCACCATTGATACTGATGGAGAAGCTAGGGGAAGTAATACACTCCTTGATCCAAGTAACCATTCTCTCCGGGAACTCCATGCGCCTAAGAACCTCAATTATAAAATCCCAATGCACATTATCATAAGCTTTCATGATGTCAACTTTAAGAGCACACCTGGGACCATGACTTTGCTTATGATAATCCCTTAGGAGCTCTTGAGATAAAAAAAATATTGTCTGCAATCCTGTGCCCCTTAACAAAAGCTGATTGGGCAGGAGAAATAATCTCAGCCAAAGAGTCCTTGATCCTATTAGCAATGATTTTAGAAATGCATTTGTAAATAGTGTTGCGATAGGAAATATGCCTATACTCCTTAATAGAAGAAGGGTTAGGGACGTTAGGGATCAAGGCGATAAGGGTAGTGTTAATCTCCCGAAGGATATATCCAAGATCAAAGAAACTTTTAATCGCCCTAGTGGCATCCTGACCCACAACGTCCTAGGCATCTTTGAAAAAATAAGCCGAGTAACCACCCGGACCACGGGCTTCGTTCGCTTTAAGGGACCACATGGTAACACGGATCTCTTCCTCAGAGACATCTCTCATCATACTAGCAACAATTTGAGGAGATAACCTCTTAGTGATAAGCCCATCTAAATCCCTACTCCCAATCCTATCGACACTAGACTCCGTACCAAGCAGACCCTAGTAGTAGCCAATAATGTGCTCAAAGATATGGTTTTTGTCAGTGCTCCCATCCTCTCCCATAACAGAGGAAATACGAGTCCTGCTGCGTTGAAAGTTGACAGATTTAAAGAAAAACTTAGCGTTTTGATTCCCCTGGTTAAGCCATTGAATTCTGGATTTTTATTTGAGAAAACATTCTTCAGCCAGGAAAATATCAACAAAGGACTTAAAAGCCTCCCTCTCCTTATCATATAAGTTTATATCCTTAGGGGTCAAATCAAGCCGACGTTGGAGGTCCTCAAGGATAGCCCTCTAGTTAGCTACACGATTAGATATGTCGTTATACGAATCCTTATTAAGCTTTTTAAGCTGAGCTTTTAACAACCTCAACTTCTGACAGACCCTATACATATCCGACCCAGCAATAGAAGTGCCCCAAACATCCTTAACCAAAGGGAAGAATTTGGGGCTCTTAGCCCAAAAATCAAAATACTTAAATGGCTTATTAGACTTAACTCTACTAACATCAATAACAATATCAATACGAGCATGGTCCGAGATACCAAGGGATTCAAGGAAAGCACTAGATTGACCCATAGAAGTGATCCAAGCCTCATTAACAAGGGCTTAGTCAATCTTGGACTTGATAAAACTCTCACCCTGCTGATTGTTAGACCAAGTGAACTGGATACCACTGTACCTAAGGTCATCTAATTCAGCCTCATACAGACACTTATTGAAATCATCCATATGAGCCGACCATCTCCCACACCAACCAATGCGCTCATTAGGATACCAAATAGCATTAAAGTCACCCAAAACCAACCAAGGGGAGCTAGTAAGGCCAAATGCAAGGGAAACAATTTTATGCCATTGACTAACCCTCTCCACATGAGTATTCAGCCCATACACAAAGGTAATCCAAAAAGAGGTTTTATCTTTCAAAAAAGTGGCCTTCCCATGGATCCATTGGTCCTCAAAATCAGTAGCATGAATGTTTACAAAAACAGGATCCTAACACACCCAAAAGCGACCCAAAAGACCAAAGTCATAATTATTTACAAAATCCCAGGCAGGGAAAGTTTTTTCAAAAATAAAACTAGCCTTATCTTTTTTAATCCTAGTTTTATTTAAAGTAATTAATTTTTCCTGAGATGACCTAACAAAAAACTTCAATTCATTTTTTTTAAAGGTACTATTTAAACCCCGGATATTCCAAGAAGTAACAAACATATAAAAAAGGGTTTAGGTGAGTAATCTTTTCTTCTTCTTCTTGCCACTCGTCTGCTTCTTTGACCCTGAGCGCTTTGAGGAAGGTGAGGCCTACTCCTGTGCATGTCCAGCTCATCCAAAGGAGTAAGGGGTTCCGTTTCAGTACCCTATCCCACGAGAATGATCGGTTCCATCTCCAATGACGATTTGCTGCGGGTGAGAGGTGACCGACCAACAATGCTTGCATTCCCACTACCTTCGTTGGCTTGAGGAGTTAATTTCAATGGGGGTTCACCTGCTTCTCATGTTGAGTAGAGATATCATCAACAAATTGCTTCGGTGATAGAGATCAAGAAACCACCATAGCTCCCTGTTCTTTCCTGGGGAGAGCTTCTCAACGAATGAGGTTAGATGAAGAGGGCAAGTCCATTACCGGCTCTCCATTCTGGGGAATACCTTCAGCAAAATCAACCCCCTTTCCCTTGCTTACCCCAGTCCATTCCTAGGGGATTTTTGCAGGTTTATAAAACTCACAGTGCTTAATGTCATGCCCAAAATCCTTACAGTGATTAGAGATCACCGAAAGGCCTTGGTATTCCACACCAACGAGAATAATCTCTCCCTCGTACTTAACAAAGATGGAATGTAAAAGCGGCTTAGTTGCGTCAATTTCAACACAGACCCGAGCATAAGAAATCATTTGCTTGAAGTCCGTAGCTTTATCCAAATACAGGGGAACTCCTAGCGCACTTGTGATGCGGCTGAAGCAATGTGGGTTCTAGAATTTAAGAGGTAGATCGTGTAATTTAACCCAAATAGGTATTTTAGAAATTGCGTCTTTAGCAAACTTGAAGCATTTCTTCTAACGTTGTAGGATAATCAACCTACCCGAGAAATGTCAGGGACCCCTTTCCATAACTGAATTCATAGCATCCACACTCTTAAATTTGAAGAGGATAAAAACTCTAGCATTGCCCAGAACATCCACCAAGCCATTTTGGTCCCATAGGGTTTTGGCCGTGGCTCGCACAAGGCCAAAAGGTAAGGCCGAGTCAAGAAAATAGCCCACAAGGCAATCCTCCCAAGTTTTATCATCAACAAAGGCACTGTCAATAGTTACCCCATCAGGCTGAGACTGGTCAGGCTCCACGAACTCCAGAGAGGCCCTAGAACTGCGGTTAGTAATAGGAGATATCCCAAACGTTGACTGAGGCATAGTGTCAACCATTTTCTGTGCAAAAATATCACTGAGTTCCGCTACATCCTTGTGGTTGGGGCCTTCCATAACAACCGAAGCCCACGACTTCTGGGAGGCTCTAAAATCACGCCTTCCCCTAAATCTCCCACCACCCCTATCATGAAGCATAGATCAGCCCCCACGACCTCGCATAGGACGCACGAAGTTTGGGTCCCGAATAAAATCCCCATTTCCATCGAATATCCACCCGTACTGTTGGTGAGCCTCTTCTCTAGGCGAGATAAGATCAATCTCAGAGCCCCCTGCAACATCACACTGACTATGGCCCTCCTTGTGAGCAAAAGCCTCCTTGATACAATTAATTTTTGCTTTTGCCAAACCCTTGTTGACTTGCGCCACTCGAAGTAACAACTCATCATGGTATATTATAGTTCCTTAGTGGTGTGAAGTGTAATTCAGTATTTTATAGAAATTACAGAAATCGTCACTGTCTTTCCATAACTGCAGAAACCGCTGGTAGGTGTCTGTGTTCCACTAGAAATCTTACTCATAATTACTCTCCAGGTCTCTTTTGTAGCCCTATATATATATGCAGGCAGGCTGAACCAGTTTGAGATCATAATTTGTCTTTCAAGACTAGAGATATCTAGGTTTTGTCGGTACGAGTTCTCGATAGTCCATAACCCACACTACATTCGAGAATTGCATAAGAAAATACAGTAGAAGATCTAATAGGAGCTTCAACTCGGAGTCAAATCGTAGTTGAAGAATTGATCGACAAAAAGGTTTGTAAAATAATGATCTTGGCAGCTTTGCCTCCAACAAATTGGTATCAGAGCTGTTTTGAGTTCGGTCGACTGAACTGAGGCGGTTTGCATTTTTCGAGGCACATCAGACGACTGAAGTGGCCTCTTTAGTCAACTGAACAGTGTTTTTGGCGTGCCTATATATATTCTAGCCCCTGGAATGTTTGGAGAAAAGCTTCTTTCTTTATTTCCTCTGCCTTATCTCTACATTTTTGACCAGCCCGAGCCTAGTTTTTTACGTTCAGCTTGTAGATCTCTGCTATTCACGCTGCTAGCTTCACGCTCATCCGGTCAGATTCTCATTCCGATGAGACCCAATTTTTGAGGCATCGGGTTTTGACCCAACGAGGTAGGATTCTAGACCCTACTACTGTATTAGGATGTTATATGTAATTGTATGCCTTTTCACCGATAGAAAATGCATGAAATGTCATATCTATGGTTAAACCTTGGTTTTTTGGGTAAAAAGCATATCTTTCGATTTTCTTGGTTTAGTACATCATATGACATGTGATTTACGATTTTCAAAGGGTTTTCTTGAAAATGGTAGTTTTTGTTCGAAAATGGAGGATTTTGATGAAAATTTCAACATTTTATGTTTTGGAGGTTTGGAGCTCGTCTTCGGGGTCGAGTTCCAGGTTTTAAAACATTTTGTGAAAAACGCGATAAAATATTTTGAAAATATTTTGTTTGATCTCCATGTTGATTGATGGATCTTTATACTTGTATAATGTATTATTTTGAGAAAATGTTTTCGTAATTGAGCTACGGTTATGTTTTTAGAAGATTATCTAGATGTACCGGGATGACATGTATTTGGCACGAGTTGCCCTCAATGAAAGTCCAAAAACGTGCGCAGTGTAGGTACCTTTGTTTTCCTTTGGGGTAGTTCCCGTAAAGAAGGTCGGTTTGGGTGCTCTTTTCCCTCAGGTTGTTGCTCATGAAATTAGCATTTTGTCGTGATGTTTCGTATAGAACTTGTCATTACCTAACAGGCCTTCAGTGGTTCAGGATTAGATAATGGACATGAGTCTATAGTTGTGACTTCTATCCCTTAGTGATGGAATCGGTACATAAGATCTTACTCTTCTTATTCCGCGATGGTACATTCCGCGAGGGAACAATATTTTGATTACTGTTTTTCCTCAACTATGGTGGTTTACTTGCATTATTTACAAATTCATGGGTTTAAGGATGAAAACAGGGTTTTATGATAATAAAACCATTTGGGAGGTTTGTGTTGGCCTGATGGGGAAAACTTGTGGGTTTTTGAATGGAAAACCATTTGGGATTTGTGGTTAAGTTCGCTCCCACCATGTAATTACATATTACCTGCTTTACAGCTTTATAGTCTGTTTCATTGGGTTTCGGCTCATGGGTGGGACTTTTCTGTAAAACTATTTTCAGGTGATGCTTTGGATGATGACCTTGAGTAGCTATAGTGATGCCCGTAATGGCGAAAGACTTTTATAGTTTTCCTTCTTGTTGGTATGCCTATTCCTGAAGGCAGTTTTGTACGCCATGAGACGATAAACTTATGCATGTCATACAGGATGTTTACTACTTATGAGAGATGCATATTGGGCTTTCTTGTAATTTCAACAGGTGAATTTGAATATATGAAAACCTATTTTATATAAAACTGGTATTTTGTGGTTTTTCACGTGACCCTGGATTTCGAGGCATGACATAATTAATTTCTTTCGCAAAATTAAATAAGAAAGTTTTTTGTTTATTTTATTATCGCTAAACAAGAAATATTTTAATTGATTAAAATTAGATTTATTTGAATCAAGAATTAAAATATGTTTAATCGTTTAAAATGAACAAAAAGGAAAAATCCTCGATTTTTAAAATATTAAATGGGAGAAGGGTTTAGTCATAGATAAATCATACGGTATCCATTACAGGTTCGTAGGCGATGTGATTATAGCTCGCGCGCCGGCTTCGACTTTCGGTCTCCATACGGAAGGGTTATAGTCATGGTATCTCCGGAACGAATTTTCAAAAGAAGTAGATTTGAGAATAGTACGAAGTAGGGTTCGTTCACACCGGGCCCAGGGTTTTGACACGATGTTTTCAAATTAAGAGTAATGGTTATACACTTAACCCGTGAATAAAAATATCCTCCCTAAGGAGTTACTATTTTTATTTGTGGGGACCAAAATTTATTGGCTATTTAATTTACTTAGAATGTCTTATATCAAGGAATGAAAAACCTTGTAGTTCTTTGTTCGTTGATTGTTAGACGTCCACACTACGTGGCCT
>JAOTRH010000022.1:9816344-9842264 GCA_034768845.1 Heliamphora exappendiculata
GTTCATCTGGTTAGTCAGTTTATGAGTGCTCCTCGTTCTACCCACTATGCTGCTGTTCTACGCATCTTACGGTATGTTAAGGGGACTTTGTTTCATGGTCTTCACTTCTCTTCGCACTCATCCCTTGAGCTCCGCTCTTATTCTGATGCTGGCTGGGCCGGAGATCCTACTGATCGTCGCTCTACCACTGGATACTGTTTCTTACTCGGCACCTCTCTCATTTCTTAGCGTAGTAAGAAGCAAACTATTGTTGCCCGATCTAGCATTGAGGCTGAGTACCGTGCTCTTGCTGATACTACAGCTGAACTTTTATGGTTGCGATGGCTTTTGACAGTTATGGGTGCTCCTCAGACACTTAGTTCTCCTCTTTATTGTGATAATCGGAGCGCCATCCAGATTGCTCATAATAATATCTTTCATGAGCGCACCAAACATATTGAAATTGACTGTCACTTCATCCGACATCACCTTCAAAAGGGTATCTTACATCTCCGATCTGTTTCTTCTGAAGATCAACTTGCCGACCTTTTCACAAAATCTCATTTTCCTTGTCGCCTTCGTGCTCTAATTTTTAAATTTCAGCTGATTTCGTCATCTCGCGTTTGAGGGGGAATGCTGAAATATTAGATTGATTAGATTGATTTTATTCTGATTTGATTCCCTTTATTATTTATCCTTATTCGCCTATAAATAGATCATATATTGTACAGTTTCAATAGATAGAAAATATACAGTTATTTTCTCTTCTTAATTTCTTCATGATTAAAAAAAGTTCTTAAGTCTCTCTTATTGTAAATAGAAGGTGATGCTCGAGTTCAGAAAACTCACTGAATTTGGGTTCATATTCTTTTGGTACACTCTAGTCTTGTTTTTTGTTGTTCTGGTGACTTTTAAATTTTTAAAAAAAAAAACACTTATTCCGAGGTTTTTCAATGCGTAAAACTTGATCTCCAGTTAATATAATTAAGTTTTGATCTTAAAAGTATAAATATAAATTAGATGAAAAATATAAGATTAAATAATTATTTGATAAAAATCAAGGTGAAACTTGATCTGATTATCGTAATATTTTAATATATTATTTTTTGAACCTAAATTGAGGTATTTAACTGTCATACTTTGACTAAATATTAAATATTAAATAAAATTAAAAGTTGCCATAAACGAAATCTAATAGTAACTTAGGAAAAAATTACGTGTATCAAGACCTAGCAATTGGCTCTTTCTTTGTAAAACTTAAATACTTTTGCTGCGGTTAATATCAATTATTAATATTAATATTTTATGACCGTTTTGTTGGGGTTAATTTAGTATATTTTTTCGTTGGTCTTGATTGCTTCTAGTGTCTCAATAGTTGTACTATTATTCATTGGGTATGTCAATCAAATCAACTTAGAAAATAATCAGTAGCGCTATACCGATGTTATTTCTAAGTGCGATATGTGTAAATCAACGAGTTTGATACTTTGAGTTGTACATAGTCTGACAAAATTTTAACTAATATAATCTTTACGAAGAAAAACTAATAAAAATTTTGAAATAAGTTTTGTTATGCTCATGGGCTTATGCTATTTGAATCATGTATTGAAAAGTTATAATAGAAATAGTTTAGCAAACTGTTTTGGTACTCTTTATTTTGAAAAATATAATTCTTATTATCAATTTATTTTATCCTTGATTTAAAATTGTATAACAACATACGTGTTTTATCATTAATTTTTATTTAAACAACTAGCAAGTAGTCAAGTTGTCACATTAGAATTTTAAAATATTATTAAATTCTTAGGCTTTTATATTTTTCGTATTTTAATGTTTCAAATTAATTGAGTTAAGATTTATTCACATACCATTCTCATGTTTATTTGTTATTGATTTTGGTGAATTTACATATTCCACATATAATAATTCGTGATTCACAACCGATCATATTCCAAATTGAGACGTGACATTTGACAAAAGAGAAAACTACAATTCAAATATTAACCAAAGTTAACATTGACCTTAGTCCACCATACTAAAGCATTACTTAATGTTTTATTTTTTTTAGCTTTTTTAAAAGCCATATGTGGCTTAATATCATGCTTTCATGTTATTGATTTGCACCATACTCAAATTATCCAACAATTTAAATAAAAAATCTAATAATACGGGTCAAAAACTTATGTTCAAATTATTAGTAATAGTTGATAAATTTTATTATATACCAAACTTAAATTCTCTTACTAACCGATGTGAAATGAGTATCACACTCATTTTGCCTAATATTTTCATTGTAGAGCAATATAATGTTTTTTTATTCTTGGTTTTGTATTTGAGACCATAATTCATCATATTATCATGATTTACTTTTGGCCGACTAAATAAATTTGACAATCAAAAAGTTGGGGTTTTTTCAGCCAAATTTTCCTTTAAAAGGCATTTTATTTGAGATGCTCCTCATTTTCATTGGTGTCTTTTTGTGCAACCATTTACGAAAATTATATGCCTGTAAATGAAATAAGGAGCGGAAGCATTCATCCGAAATGATGAAAAACATTTGCAAGAGTTAAATCAGGATTTCTCCGCAAGATTTAAATCATCATGCAAAAAAGAAAGACATCACACATACACAACCAAATTATCATATCATAGTAGGATTGACGATGTGCGCTCAGACAAAGGGAACCCACAACCCAGCCTGTACTTGTCAAGAACAAAAGTCGCAAAGAATATTAATTTGTAAAACCCATATAGAAATCCTTCCAAACTCGTATCCCACATCTATCCCTATCTTTCGTGAAACCCACCAGATGATGGTTTTTGCTCACCACATGTGCTGCCCACAACTCCATCTATCATGCGTAATTGCACGATTGCATCCATCTATGCCGTTCAATGCAATCTTAGAATAAATCCTGCAAATTACTCACGAATGCGAATTGAATCATGCTTGTATCATTCACCCGCACTTACTCTTCAGTTTCTAAAGCTAGCTACCCCTACAAAGCAAATAAGTCTGTTGGAGATTTAAATAACAAGTCAGAGGATTTTGAACAAAAAGAGAATGGAGCATATTGCCAAGCCGAATGCTCTTTGAATGCAGCCGAATCTTCTTTCGGCGCCACCATAGTATGGCTCAATCATAATCTCAAATCTGCAACCTGGAACTGACGGATCCGTTTTTGTAACCATGGAAAGGTTAGGGAACTTGCAGGCCTGGTCGAGCTGATTATTCCTCTGGTAGTAACTGTTAAATGCATACGAAACGTTCCCCCTAGCATCCAGACTTCCACAAGATGTCTGATAGCCAAGCCTCGTGCAGTCAGCGAGTCCACAAGCGTAGCTCACACTGGGTGCCACTTGTGGATCATCAAGTTTGGCCGATGGCTTCATCACACACCACTTCTTCTCTTGATACTGAACATTTTTTGCTGGAATTAAGGCTCCAGAATTTGTGCCGAGGTTAAGCGCATATTGGGCCGATCCATCATACGCAAATATTCCCCAATGGCGTTCAAAATTGCCTGGATCGATACTCTTTGCATCCTCGTCAATTAAACTAAACATATATGCATCAATTGGGCCAGGTCTCATTGGAGTTCCTTTCCCGCCTGATATATGGGACATGAACCCCTGATTGAAGCGCTGGGCATAGGCAAGGTTAGCATTTCGATCCCCATCGGTGGGCCAACCAATTTCTCCAACTATTATGGGAAGGTTTCCAAACCCATTCTTCTGTAGGGCCCAAACAAGAGTGTCGTGATTTGCATCAAACATGTTGTAATAGTTTGTCCCAGCATCATTTAGAGGTGAGGCATTACCATCGAAGAAGGCATACTCAACAGGGAAGTTGGGATCTGTATAGAGGCTTATAAAAGGATAAATGTTGACAGTGAAAGGGGCACCATTATCACTCAAGAACTTGACAATGGCAAGCAAGAGATCATGAATGTCAGCTCGGAAGTCACCACCGGAAGGAAGGCTGGTTGAGCTTTCATAGACATCAGCATTAAGTGGGACCGTGACCTTGACTTGATTGCTATGACCAGCTTTTATTAGGGCAGACTGGATGTTTTGGAGAGCAGGGAATGTTGTCCTGAGAAAGCTCCCATTGTAAGTTTTCAAGAAAGGTTCATTTCCAACTGCAACATACCTGTGAAATGATGAAAAATGTTGTTTTCGTGGAAGAAAAAGTCAGTTAAACACTAGTAATATGATGCAGCGCTCATAAAATCAACTTATGTATGTGTATGCAAACAAATCTTTCGTTTATGCTTCTATGCACCTTGAAAGCATTATATGGAATCAAAATTAGAGTTGAAGGTAAGTTCCAAATTATTATTAAGATTACTTTACCATAGGGAAGTCTTGCAGCATCACAGAGCTGCATAACATGTGAATAGCAGTTGAATGCATAGGAGGCTAAGAAACCCTTGGACAAGTAAAGACAATGATATGGAAGTACGAGGGTGCAATAAACCCATAAACTGGTAATCTGGAATGAGAGTGGGGGTGGCAAAAATGATATATAGAACATGAATTATCACTTACAGTCTTGAAACAAAACTCTTCCTTTGGAAACATAAATCAGAAACCAACCATCTTGTTCCACAGGTTTATACTAAAGTTGTAAGTCTCTCATCAGTTTCGACAATTATTTAAACTAGGAGAATGCAAACACTACAAATAACACAACTCCAAAAGCTTATTTATATAATGAATCTTTCTTTATTCAAGAAATGAACTAAAACATCTTTTTTGTTGGATTGCTTGAAATATATTATTGGGCCTATTTTCTAACAGCTTAAAGCTTTTAAGACAATTGGTGACTTAACATGATACTAGAGCTCTGCTTTTACGAGATCTTGGGTTGAAATCTCGTGATATGTATGTATTTTTTTATTATATTTTTTATTGTGCACTATGTGTTAGTGCATCTGTTCAATTCAGTCTGTTTGCTTCTTCACGTGCGAGACAAAATCGCGCATGAGGAAAAGTGTTGAATAGCTTGATATGTATTGTTAGGCTCATTTTCTAACAGTTTAAGCATTTGAAAAAATTAGTGACTTAACACTTTTCATTTAATATTGCTTTTTTTTTTTCAATGTCAAAGAGGCTAAGACTAATAAGAAATGACTTCCAATAGATCATCCGCAGGTCACCAAACATCTAAACTCAAGCAACAAGCCCATTAACATGAGTGTACATTTCCTTATTGCTTACCATGTGAAGGAATGCCATCGCTCTACTGAGTTGTTCCATGTCATAATTGTTGGAAGAGAAGGTATTTTGTATCACGGAATCAAGCTTAGGAAGGAGGGCCAAGGTTAAATACAAGAGAGGTGGATGGAAAACTTCTTTATATTGATCTTGTACCTCAAACTTGGGTTGAAATAGTTCATCCTTATTAGAATAAGTTCATGGACTCTTCTGTTATATTTATATTTAATACATGTCAACTAACTCCTATCGTCTACCACACATAATTTATAATATTCTTCTAACTAAACCAAACCAAACCGAACAAAACCTTTGTCCCAATCAATTGGGATCAGTTACATGAATTTTTTTATGACGTTCTGCTTTGTTAAGGATCATATCTACAGTTAGTTTTAATAGATTCATATATTTTCTTAATACGGCATCCCATGTCAATTTAGGTATACCTCTCCCTAATATTTTAATTAGATTCTTCTACACAAATATTTCACAAAATTGGTAGAGATTATTCTACACTATGGGCTTTTCAACATACAAGGTCTTTAAGACATTGGCTAATTAGTTAGACGTGTTATTGACCCAAGGTCAAGTTTGCGATCCAATATCCTTCCTTCAAACTACACTTTGTGACTCCAATGAGATTCTTGGTTTGGGAAAAACTCCAAGGAGCGTTCTTAGTTTTGGTAAGCACCAATGCCTGTACAGTAGGAGAAACGATTAACACGAGCATTATTATTAGAATGTTACAATTCTCGACTCATTTTATGATTCGAGTCACGACTAATGTATAAATCAATATGAATTTATGGGTAAATCTATTTTGTGATAGAATCAATAGTGAATATTCAATTCATGAATTGAGTCACTATAACAATTTTCTATTTTTACGATTCATGTGATTTTAGAAACTATAGGGTCTGAAAAATACGTAATCACTTTTCATCTCTCATTTTTTGTTTTGAAAACATTTAAGAATAACTTTATAGTGTGTTTAACATGAAATAACTAGTAACCATGCATAATTTGTTAAATCATTTGATGATTATAGTATTTACTAAGATATGGTTAGACTCGACATGTTCTTTGTGATATTATGTGTGCTATCTTTGATAATTTACTAAGCTAATTAAATATTACAACTAAGCTAGTCTTTAGCTAAGAGATAAATTTACCAAAGATAGCTCCCATAATCTCACTTTCTTAACTATTTTTTTTATCTCGCGAATATATGTATCGGGATATGTGACGGTAAATAACTGGTACACATTAATTATCTATTGCCACGGCCAGTTTGGGAAAAATAAACATAATTTAATATAATATAAGTAGAATCAGTTGGATTCAATGATTACACATTTTTAAAACCTTTTTGAACCATGTGTACATAGGACACCTTTTAAAATGTTTATGTTTGAACTAAAGAGTTACATCACAGTCCTCTTCTTATTATTATATTCTTTTTTCAAGTTTCTAAGACATTATTTGAAAGAGAATTTGATATGGCTTTCAAATATTCAGATAATTGGTGCGATTTGGACCCACATCTTACAGCGAAGGCAAATATATTACCAATTAGATAATGTAATCATCTCATTATGTGATAATAATTGAATAATATTTTCCAATTTCAATTTATATTTAATTTATTCAACATACAAATTATCCATCATCATTGTTTATAGTATATGTTGAACCATACGATTCATAATTCACAAAACTAGAATTTTGCATCACATTATGATTTTCGATTTTACAACTTACAAGAGAACAAACTTACCCGTCAATATTTCTATTTCCAATTTGAATTTCAACCAGTGAAATATCTCGGTTTCGAAATTGAGAAATTTCGTGGATTTCCTAGTTCTAGATCTGGTAGTTTACTTTGTTTGTTTGTTTGTGTGTGTGTGTGTGTGTGTGTGTGTGAGAAAGAGAGAGAGAGAGAGAGAGACATTCCATTTCTTTTAGTTTACCACTTTATTAATTACATGAATAAACATAAATCAAGAAATTTCTCAATTTCGACAAAGTGAGAAAACTCTCAGTATCTAAAATAAAGAGGAATTCACATGCCATTGCATGTGTTTGTATGAAATTATGTAGAAGGAAGAACTGGAAACCTGAATAATTTCTTAGTTTATTGTCTGCATTTGAGAGAGTCAGAGGGAGGAATTGTTGGAAGGTGAAGAAAAACCTCAACAGGCGACTGACAAATCAAGCGGTCTGTTAAAGTGAGAAAACTCTCAGTATCTAAAATAAAGAGGGATTCACATGCCATTGCATCTGTGTTTGTATGGAATTATGTAAAAGGAAGAACTGGAAATCTGAATAATTTCTTAGTTTATTGCCTGCATTTGAGAGAGTCAGAGGGAGGGATTGTTGGAAGGTGAAGAAAATTCTCAACAGGGGGCAGACGGATCGAGCAGTCTGGGACCGCTCGAGTGCTCTGAAGTGGTTCACAGCAGACTGCGGGTCTGCAGAAGAAACTGAGAGGTGTCAATGACCAATCGAGCGGTCCTGGAACCGCTCGAGCGGTCTATGTGGGAACGTTGTTTTTAATTGCTTAATTGCTGCCCAGGATTGCGCAGCCATTATGTTTTGACCTAATTTTGACCTATTTCTCTCCTCTCTGGCCCCAAAACCCTTGTATTGTATTCTCTAAAAATTTATAGTTAAAGTGTGAGCCTGTGGACGTAGGCATATCTTGTCAAACCACGTAAATTTGAATCTCTCAATTTTGTGGTTGTATTTCTTGTTTGCTTTACTGTCATTTGTGGCTTGTGCGTGATTCAAGAGGCTTGTGGGTTAGATTGATCGTGATTTGTTCAATCCCCAACAACTGGTATCAAAACTCAGGGTTTAGAGATTGAAGAACGTGACATGGAAGAAAAAGGAAAGATCAAGATTGAGAAGTTCAACGGTTCGAACTTCGCCCTTTGAAGAATGCAGATCGAGGATGTTCTTTACCAGAAGGACCTGTTTCTTCCATTAATCGAGGAGAGATCGAAGAAGATGCCGCAAAGTGAATGGAAGGTATTGGATCGAAAAGCCCTGGGAACCGTGAGAATGAGTCTCACACCGTCGGTGATTTCCAATATCGCAAAGGAGAAAACGACAACAAATCTGTTGAAAGTGTTGGAGAAGATTTATGAGAAGCCTTCTGCATCGAATAAGGTATACCTAATGAAAAAGTTGATGAACTTGAAAATGACGGATAATGTCTTCATTGCAGAACATCTCAATGAATTCAATACCATTACCAATTAATTATAGTCGGTGGGTATTGATTTTGATGATGAAATCAAAGCCCTAGCTCTTCTATCCAGTTTGTCAAAAAGCTAGAACGGCTTGGTTGTGACAGTGAGTAACCCTTCGGAATTAGCAAAGTTGAAGCTGGAAGATATTGTCGAGTTCATTCTGGAAGAGGAATCACACAGAAGAATAGTGGGTGAAGGGTCTATATTAGGGTCAGCTTTGAATGTCGAAGGAAGAGAAAGAAAGAATGACAGGAAAAGTCAGAAGGGCCGGAAAAATCACAGATTCAAGTCACGGGGCAGATCAGAGTCTCGAGCTAGCAAGCAGAAATCTTGTGCTGTTGGAACTGTGAACAAAATTGTCACTTCAAGGACTGCAAGGCTCTAAAAAAACAGCGGAACCATGTAAATCAAGTGGGTAAGGCTACAGTAAATGTTTCAGATGAAGAAAACGCAGATACTTTGATTTGTGCTTTAGATTCGAGAGCAGACTCTTGGATTGTTGACTCGGGAGTATCATTCCATACTACTCCTCGTATGGATATACTTCACGACTATGTGAAAAAAAAATTTGGGAAGGTGTATTTGGGAGACGACGATGCCTACAATATAGTTGGAAAGGGTGAGGTGCAGATCACACAATCTAACGGTACAGTATTGTGGCTGAAAAACATTAGACACATGCCTAATCTAACGAGGAACTTAATCTCAGTGGGTTAGCTGGCCGAATCTGAGATTGTGACATCATTTGGAGGAAATTCCTAAAAGATGAGCAAAGGAACATTGGTTTTGGCTAAGGGAAAAAGGAGGGTACCTTGTATGTATCCTCAGGTTCTTACAGCAATTTATCAGTGGCAATATCCGAGGTTAACGCTGGTACATGGCACAAGCGACTAGGTCATATGAGCGAGAAGGGAATGAAGGTAATGGTTCAACAAGGAAAGCTACCGGAAATTGAGTCGGTGGATTTGGGATTTTACAAGGATTGCGTCTTCGAGAAACAAAAGAAAGTCAGCTTTACAAAGCAAAGACTCCAAAAGAAGAAAGGTTGGAGCCAGTTCATATTGACGTATGGGGACCGTCTCAAGTAATTTTCCTTGGTGGCTCACGGTATTATATAACATTCATTGATAATGCTACCAGAAAACTGTGGGTTTACTTCTACAAGAACAAATCATATGTATTTAGCATATTCAAAAACTGGAAGGCCCGTCAGAAACTGAAGTGTCTAAAGCCTGATAACAACGGTGAGTACTGTAGCAAGGAATTTGAGGATTACTGTGTAGCTAACGGAATCAAAAGATTGAAGACTGTCCCAATGAAGCCGAGGCAGAACGGAGTGGCAAAACGCATGAATAGGACAATCATGGAGCGTCCCCAGAGTATGAGGTTACATGCCAGGTTGCCAAAATAGTTTTGGGCAGACGCGATAAATACAGCAGCGTGTTTGAGCAACAGAGGACCATCAGTTGCATTGAATTGTGGTCTGCCAGAGGAACCATAGATCAGGAAGGAGGTAAAACTTTTCCATTTACGTATTTTTTGATGCACAGCTTATGTACATATTGAGTCAGAGATCGAGGGTAAGCTTGACCCCAAGTCTCGAAAATGTGTGTTTGTCGTAAAGACAGCTATAGGTATAGGTTGTGAGATCCAGAAAATAGGAAGACAATCAGAAGTATGGACGTGATATTCAACAAGTCTGTTTTGTACAAAAACAGACAAGATTAAAAGGGTGAGACCGTAGATGAATCAGACTATGCTGAGTTTAAGGGATCGTCTAACAGAGTCTTAAAACCCCGGATGAGAACACGTCCATTCTCCAAGCAGAACAACAAACACCCACCCTCAGAAGGTATGCCAAAATTAGTAGACCTATAGTCCGTTACTCATTCATTACATTATTTGTTATTATCACAGCGGTGAGCCAGAATATTTTGAAGAAGCTTTGCAGGTTGAGACAAAGGGCGAGTGGGAACATGCCATGGATGAGGAGATGCAGTCTCTACGATCAAACCAGACTTGGGACTTGGTATAGTTGCCCAAGGGAAAGTCAACACTGCAAAACAAGTAGGCTTACAGGCTGAAACAAGAAGCTGATGAGAGCAAGCTGTACAAGGCTAAGCTAGTAGTAAAGGGGTTTCAACAGAAGTCGGGGATATACTACACTGAAATATTTTCACCGGTTGTGAAAATTTCCACCATCAGGACAGTACTGAGCATTGTAGCTACAAAAATTTGCATCGGAGGAGCTAGATTTCAAGACAACGTTCCTTCATGAAGACTTGGAAGTGGATATCTATATGCACCAGCCACAGGGTTACTCAGTCAAAGGGAAAGGGGAGATGGTTTGCAAATTGAAGAAAAGTTTATATGGGTTAAAACAGACACCCAAGAAGTGGTACAAAAAGTTTAACAGTTTTATGACAGATACCAGGTTCAGTAGATGTCATGGAGACCATTGTTGTTATATGAAAAAATTTGCTACGCCGTATTTGATAGTTCTCCTGTATGTAGATTACATACTGATTGCAGGATCAAGTATGGATAAGATTTCAAGTCTCAAGGCACGATTGTGCAGGGAGTTTGCCATGAAGGATTTGGGGGCAACCAAACGGATACTTGGCATGAGGATCTATAGGGACAAAAAGGGTTGAAAGCTGAAGCTTTTGTAGTCAAAATTTGTTGAGAAGATCCTATAGTGGTTCAACATGGAAGGCGTTAAACCTGTTAGCACACCTTTTGGAAGTCACTTCGGACTTTCAAAGGAACAAGAAGCTATCACAGAAGAATAGAAGAGCTACATGGTGAAGGTATCGTACGCGTCAACCGTAGGTACCCTGATGTACGCTATGACCTACACAAAGCCAGACATTGCCTATGCAGTGGGAGTAGTGATCAGATTTATGTCCAATCCAGGCAAGGAGCACTGGGAAGTAGTAAAGTGGATTCTAAGGTATCTTAGAGGCATTACGGATTATACTTTGTGTTACGATAGCTCAGAGATTTAGTTGCAAGGTTATGTAGATTTCGACCTAGTAGGGGACATTAATAACAGGAAAAATACAACCAGGTATGTGTTTACCTTGGGGAGTGCAACAGTCAGTTGAGTTTCCAAATTGCAGAAAATTGTGACAATCTCTACTATAGAGGCAGAATATGTAGCAGCCAAGGAAGCGTGCAAGGAGCTATAGCTAAAGGGTTTCCTGAAGGAATTGGGTAAAAAATAAGACAAATGTTAGTTGTTTAGTGACACTCAAAGTGATATATATCTGGTAAAGAACTCAGCATTCCATTCAAGAACCAAACATATTGATATCAAATATCACTTTATTCAGTCTCAGTCGGAAGGGGACAGTTTGATCTAGAGAAGATTCACACGAATGAGAATCATGTAGACAAGTTTACAAAGGTGGTGACAGTGGAGAAGCTGAAAGACTGTTCAGCTTCGGCCGATCTTCAAGCTTAGAAAGTGGGAGGACAGCTTAGACTGGTTTACTTGGCTGGTATTTTGAGGTGACAGAGATTTTCGTGTATCGGAAAGCTTGGAGTGGATTTACTTCAAGTGGAAGATTGTTAGAAGGAAGAAAATCCTCAACAGGGGACAGACGGATTGCGCGATCTGGGACCACTCGAGCAGTCTGAAGTGGTTCACAGCAATCTACAAGTCTACAGAAGAAATTGAGAGGTGTCAATGACCGATCGTGCGGTCTATGCGGGAATGCTATTCTTAATTGCTGCCTTGGGTTGCGCAACCATTATGTTTTAACCTAAATTTGACCTATTTCTCTCCTCTCTAGCCCCTCAAAGCACTTGTATTGTATTCTCTAAAGATTTATAGAAAAGTGAGCCCGTGGACGTAGGACATCTTGCCGAACCACGTAAATATGTGTCTCTCAATTCTGTGGTTGTGTTTCTTGTTTGCTTTTCTGTCTTTTGTGCCTTGTGTGTGATTCAAGAAACTTGTGAATTGGATTGATCGTGATTTGATTGTCTATGTTTGCCTATTACATGAATAACCATAAACTAAGTAATTTCTAAGTTTCAAGAAAGTTAGAAGTCTCTCAGGTTTTAAAATAAAGAGAGATTCACAAGCCATTGCATGCGTGTTTGTAATAAATTATGAAACACGAAAAACTAGTTGAGAGCCAGAGGGGGGAGTTCATTCCTCAAATTTATAAGTTTGTCGGAAGTGTTTCTCACTTTTTTTGTGAAATTTCTTAGTGCGAGATCTATTATTTGCAACATGCCATATGATGTGCACCATTTCTCATATTTCTCTGTATATAAAAATGAATAAAAGAATTGCATAATTTCAACTTACCTTCAAAAAGGTATCACTATCTATTTATATTGATAAAAAAAATTGCAGAAAAGAAAGATAATAATTTGCAAATCAAATCACAATCAATAAAATCCTAACTTACTAATGTGTTGATTTCAGTATCAAACAATAATTAACAAGATCCTAATTTCCTAATGTGTTAATTCCAATACTTAGTTTGTAGGAAGTGTTTCTCACTTTTTTGTGAAATTTCTTAGTGCCTCTATTATTTGCAACATGCCATATGATGTGCACCATTTCTCATATTTCTCTGTTTATAAAAATGAATAAAAGAATTGTATAATTTCAACTTACCTTCAAAAAAGTATAACTATCTATTTATATTGATAAAAAAAGATTGTAGAAAAGGAAGATAATATAACTTACAAATCAAATCACAATTAATAAAATCCTAACTTCCTAATGTGTTGATTCCAGTATCAAATCATAATTAACGAGATCCTAATTTCCTAATGTGTTTATTCTAATACCTCCCTTCAAGCTAGATCAAAAATGTCAATGAAGCCGAACTTGACAATTGATGATCGGAGTAAAGATGGTCCCACAAACTTAGTGAACGTATCCGCGGTTTGATCAGATGAAAAGACAAATGAGGGAACCAGAATGCATGCTCAAACTTTTTTCCGAATAAAGTGAGTGTCCACTTCTATATGCTTGGTTGGTTCATGAATAACAGAATCAGAGGCAAGCATAATAGCATATTTGTTATCACAAAATAGCAAAGATGACCCTTTTTCCTCAAAGCCAAGCTCAGCCAAAAGAGATCGAAGCCAAAGTATGTCACAAGTGCCCTAAGCCATAGCCCGATATCCGGCATCAGTTGGAAATCTTGAGACAACTGTCCACTTCTTACTTTTCCATGATCTAAGATGATGGCCGTAGAAAGTACAAAAATCAAATGTGGATCGTCGATCAGTTTTAAACCCAGCATAATCAGCATCAGTGAAGCATGAAAGACCAAATTGAGTACCAGTTGAGAAAAACAAGCCAATATCCTGACAGGTCTTCAAATACCTTAAAATATAAAAAAATGCATATATATGAGCCTTACGAGGAGCATGCATAAATTGACTGACTACGCTAACAGCAAAAAGCAAGTCAGGTTTTGTATTTGTTAAGTAAATCAAGCAACCCAGAGGGTGTTGATACGAAGATAGATTAGGAAGTAACTCTCCAAATTCAGTTGAGAGTTTGAGATTTGGATCCATAGGAGTAGAGGCTGGCTTACATTCTAGTATACCAGTATCTTGAGGAGATCAAGAATATACTTTTGCTGATAAAGTGATATCCCATGATGAGAACGAGCAACCTAAATACCAAGTACTTGAGGGGGCCCAAATATTTGGTATCAAAAGCTTTGCTAAGATCCTTTTTTACCTAAGCAATCTTGTTGTATCATCTGCAGTAATAATAATATCATCAACATATACTAGTAAGATAATACGTCGACCATCAATATGTCGACAAATAAAACAGGTATGATCAGATTGACATTGGACAACATCCATATATAAGATAACATTACTAAGACGACTAAACCACGCCTTTGGTGCCTTCTTCAAGCCATACAGAGATTTACGGAAGCAAAATACCTTCCCCGAGTGCTCTCCCCTAGCCCGAAAAACAAGTGGAGGATTCATATAGATGGTTTCAAGTAAATCTCCATGAAAAAATGATTCTTGACATCCAGTTGATAAATAGGCCAACAATGACACAAGAAGGCGAACAATATTTAACTTAACAACAGGAGCAAAGGTGACACTAAAATCTTTACCGCGAATATGTGAAAAGCCTTTAGCCACAAGGCGGGCTTTATGTCGATCAACAGAACCATCTGTTAAATACTATACAGTAAAGACCCACTTACACCCCATAGTCTTCTCACCAAGGGCAACAGTATAAGATCCCAAGTATGATAGATTCCAACGCATTCACTTCGGTTTGCATGGCGGTGACCCACTTGGGATTATGGAGAGCTTCAAACACAGACCGAGGAATCTGCACAGAAGCGATCTTACCAAGGAAAGTACAGTAGAAAGATGAAAGACTATCATAAGAGAAAAATTGGAAGATAGGATGGTTAGTACTGCTAAGCCATAACGGGAATGTAGTTTACGAACACGAGATGGCTAACGAGAAGAGGCTGGTGCAAAAATGAAAGAAGGTTAAGAAATACCAGAACTTGGATCCGGAGAGAACTCTGGCAAGGAAAGCTGAGAGCAAGGGCTGCGAAAATACATCTACAAAGGGGCGAGAGACTGGTGTACTAGTGGAGAAGAAGGTTCTCCCACCAAGGTAGAGTCAAAAATAGGAATTGGGCGAGCACTCGGACAGAAGTCCACCATAAAAGGATGGGGAACAGATTCATGTGAAGAAAACATAGTGTGATAGAAACGAATATCCTCACCGCAAGTAACATCAAGAGAGTGAAATATATGACGAAACACGAGATCATAACAACGATAACTTTTAGACATGGTAGAATAACCTAAAAAGATACAACAAATAGACTTATTATCCAGTTTGGTACAACGATTCTGGACGAAGCAAGCACAGCTAAACACCCTAGGCAAAAAAGGAAATAAAGGACGGCCGGGTAGAAAATTTTAAAGAGGAGCCAAACCATGCAAAATTCGACTACGGATGCGATTAATGAGGCAAATTACAGTAAGCACAACCATAATATCAATAAGACTTAGGTACGTGCATGCCACAAAGAAAGCAATGAACAACAGACATAATATGGAGGTTCTTACGTTCTGCGACACCGTTTTGTTCGGGAGTGCTAGGACAGGTAAGTTGTTGTAGGTTACCCTTCTGATTAAGGTGTGAACGAAAGGCATTAGAAATGTACTCACCACTATTATCAAATCGTACTTGTTGAACAACAGTATTAAACTATGTTTTGACCATCTGAAGGAATTGAATAAACAGAGGTAGCACATCAGATTTTCTTTTGAGTAAACCTATGTGTATCGAGAATGACCATAAATAAAAGTCACATAATGACAATGTCCAGATAAAACAACAACCGGGGAGGGCCCCCATACATCCGAATGAATAAGATCAAAAATTCTAGACACGCAATGCATGCAGGAATATAACTGGTGCAAGTATGTTTAAAGAATTCACATGCTACACAATGAAATTTATGGTCTTTACAAGCTCTAAGGAATAAAGGAAATAACAAAAACAAATATTGAAAGCTTGCATGTCCTAAACGGGCATGTGAAAAACCTAAAGTTTGCAGACAAAAACATTGGATTTGGATTCCGACAAGACAGAAACTTAAAGACTCGACGTAGACGGGTGTAAAAGAGGTGGTTCCCTAAAGTAATACAACCCATCGTCTCATATCCCTTGCTAAGAATTTTCTTTGAACTCAAGTCCTGAAGCAAACAAGTAGGGAAGAAAATGACAACACAATAAAGGTCTCTAGCAAGACGACTAACATATAGAAGATTAAAAGCAAAATTAAGAACATGAAGAACAGAGGCAAGGGTAATATCAGAAGGCAGAAACACGGGACCCTTGTGATGAATATATGAGATGGATCCATCAACAAGGAAAATAGTGTGATTAACGAAAATAACCTGGGCAAAAAGCAAACACAACTCACCGATCATATGATAATTGGCTTCGGAATCCAGAACCCAAGTAGGTTTTGCAGACCGAAAATGTAAAGCGGTAGTAGTACTTGTGGCTAGTGTAGTAGTGGGAGTGAGAGTTGGAGATATGCCCCGAGCCCGAGCAATAAGCGAGCCAACGTTTGTCACATGTTGAGAGAAGAAAAAATCTGATAAGGACGACCTCGACACACTTTTGTCATTTGATTCATTCATATTGTGCAGTAACAAGATGCTACCAAGAAAACTTTTGGTCGGAAAAAAGGCAAAACCACGAACACAGATATCGACAAATAGAATCCCTTTTGTATGTAATATGTAATGGCTTAGATATCAACAAAGAAGGCCAGAGACATAATAGAACCAAAGATACTGCTACCAAAAACACCAGTAGCCCCAAACAGATACGAAGAACAAACATTTACCGCATCAGTGAAGTCGAGAGAACCAGAGAAATCTCAAGATTGATCACAATAGAATCAACGAACTCGGTCTAGCATAAACCCAAAACTAAGTGCTCAACAGACCAGAGAGGTCAATCAAATTAGAGAACTTGATCGAACTAGAAATCTACCAACCTGGGAACAAGGAGATCACGACGGCATGGTTGCTCGCAACGTGGTTGGTCGACGACGTGGATGATAACAACGTGGTTGGTCGACATTGTGGTCGACGGCGTTGAAGGCCGCAAACTAGGTCGGCGATCATTTTGGGAGCAAACCAAGTTAGGATGTTAAGGTTTGGGATGGCTAGGAGGCGTGGATGGTCGACGACAATGGAGGTGTTAGAATGAGGGAGAAAGGTATGTTAGGGTTTGGGATGGCTTATGCGTGGGTGGTCAACGGCGTAGGGATGTTAGGGTCTTGGTGGTTGGTTCCAGGTTGAAGGACGCTAAAGGAGATTAGTTTTTTTTTTCTTTTTTCTTTTTTCTTTTTCTCTTTTTGATGAAAGATTGGCTCTGATACAAAATAAAAAATAAAAGAATTATATAATTTTAGCTTACCTTCCAAGAGAAATTGCTACATATTTATATTGATAAAAAATTATTACTGAAAAAGGATTACAGAAAAAGAAGATAATAACTTGCAAATCAAATCACAATCAATAAAAATCCTAATTTTTTAATGTGCTGATTCCAGTAATCAAATTATAATTGATGAAATCCTAATTACCTAATGTGTTGATTCTAAAATATAAGCCAAAAGAACTAAACCAATCAGTTGAATGAACTAACTACATTTGAATTTGGGACTCTAGAATATGAGGCCAGAGATTCCAAGATGTTGCTTGAACTCTCCAGTTAATGGAATGAAGCGATGTTGAGATGGAAACCCCAAGAAGAGACCAAAGGTGAAAGATGTGGTGACTGTGTTAGAAGCCATTGACATAACCAAAGAAAGGGTTATGATCCCTCTTAATCAACCTCAGGGTTTCTTGTACCGCTTTTGGCCTCGATAGTCTTTAAAAGATGCTGCTCCTCAGAAAAAGGATGCAAGATGGGCTGAACGGTGTGGGAAAGTCTGTTTGGCATATGATGTTGAAGTATAGATTTGTGTAGCTGATCACATATAGAGGAGACTGCTTCACTGATAAGAGCCACATATAGACGAGGAGACTGTGCTTCACTTATAAGAGACGCTTAAGACGTCAAATCTCCTACCACATTCCATGCTGGGATATGTTATTCCAGCGACATCCAACACTAACTTAATCCCTACTCCTCACAAGGTTCCAATCTCCTCTTTCTTGGCTCGTTAACCCTTTTACATTTTTTTTAATACTTAATTAATTAAATAAAAACTTTAAAACTTTATTCCCAACATATGTAGAAGCGTGTTTAGCAAACTCGTTTCTATTGAATGCGTGTTTGCTAAAAATGATTTTCCATCAGTTGCTGAATATAACATATTAAATGAGCCAATTTAAATAATGGAAAATAATAAGCCAAAAGCATTTTTCCTAGTGCACTTTCAAGATTTTATAAAAACGTGTTCACTAAGCATGCTCTCTGTATGGGTGGTCAAAAGTTCTAAATACTTGAAAGCGTTTTTACTGTTAAGTGACAACGCTTAATGAAAGCGTGTTTGCCAAACAATCTTTTTGAATAACCACAAAACCCCACAAGCACAAGTGCAAGAGCACGATGTGCTTGCATGCTTGCACACAGGTCGCTGAATGTTTTTTCAAATAACAAAGCTTTATTATTGCAGGACACATATGAGAACCTTGAAATAACAGCAGCCAACGCAACAAACAGAAAGTGGCAGAAATGGCAAAGCCACACTACAAACGCACAACACTAACACAATTAGTTTCAAGTGCTTATGTTTGTAAGCCAAGACTCGGCAAATAGGAGGTGGAATCATCTATCCCAATTCTTAAGTCAGTTTAGAAGCATAGTTTAGAAGCGATAGTCATTCAGTATATGATTAAGTCAGTTTAGGAACATTAAAGTACACACTCAAACTCGGCTCAATTCTTAAGCCAACCAAAACAGCAAAGAAGCAAATCATCAAGCTCCAATTTCCAAACTGAAACTAAAGTATAACTTGCAAACCAACTAATTAAGAGAGGACTTAATCAAAGGGAAAGAAATTACACTGCCAAAGAAACAGCGGTAGAGAATGCTTACCTGATGTTGACATTATTGGTGTTGATATGAGTAGAGACATTCTTGGAAACCCATCTTTCAGCTGCTTTCATGCTGCTAGCAAGAGATGAGAGCATATCATTGGGGATGCCGACCATAACCTCAATTCCAGACTTACCTAAAGCTCTCAACGAATCATAATCGGCGTCGAAAAGCTTAACCTTCTGGAATCCATTGTCCTTTAGCAGCCTCACCACCGTTTCCGCAGGCAGGGGGTGGCTTGCCTGTGTGCCCCAGTTAGCACCAATGCCACCCACTGAATACATCAAAGAAGATAATGATGATGATACTATTAGTACCCCAACAGCCACCGAAAACCAGCCCATAGTGTTTTATGAATCTGCTACCCAACTGTTATATATATATATATATATATATATATATATTATTACAAAAAACAAAGACAAACAAACAAACAGTTGAGGACTGAAGATAGAGATTTGATAAAGAAGAAAAATAAACAGCTTCTATTTGACCGAAACGGATCTGAAACTACTGGAAAGGATGGTCAAGTTGAAAAGCTTAAATCCCGGGGGGGGGGGGGTAGGTTCTGCACTGGACAATCCAAAATCAACCAAAACCCAAGGTGATGAAAAGCAAAAAAGGAAAACCTGAAGAACTGATGTGGAAACACCAAAGCAAAAAAGAAAACCTAAAGAGCTGATGTGGAAACACTAAGAAAAGCTCAAAAGGAAGACAAAAGAAAAGAGCTTTTTACGGAACAAGGATGCTTTAAGTGGGAAGGAAGTGATAAAACCCACGATAAAACAAGAAAGAAATATAAACCCAAGGATACGTAAGAGCAGAGCCGAAGAAGAGGAAAGAGATTCGGTCAGTAATGGTCTAGAAAACAGACCACCCAGCATGCCATATTCCGTTGTACAGCTTGAAACAGCCTGATAAATCTTCAAGACAAGGAGAAGGAGGATTTTGGAATATGGAGGATCTGTTGATTAAGAGGGTTGAGTTTATTCAACCGGAATTCATTTAGATTTTGTACAGACTTTGAGATGAGTTTGGATTCTGAGCTAATCTAGTAGAGTAGCCAGAGAAGGGGGGAAAACATTGAACACCAATCAAGACGCATTACTAACAATTTCACAGAGAAAAACAGAAAGAGCTAAGAAGAGATTTGAGTTGATAGGAATACGTTCTTGTTAAAGCGGTGAACCCAAGATCCAAAAACCCAATCCATCGTGTATACTGCGTACCTCTGACAACACCCTGACAGTAGACGCAGAGAGAGAGAGAGAGAGAGAGAGAGAGAGGGAGATGCAACGGCTCATATTACAATTATTTGTGTAAAGTTTGAAACTTTATTCCCGTGTCTTTGTCGTTGTCCAAAAGAATTTTTTTTTATCCGAATAACTTATGCTATTTTATTTTAGTTTTTATAAAAAAAAATTACTTTTAATTTCTTATTATATAATTTAAACTCGCAACACCCACAAAGAAAAATTGAGGTAATACTATTAACTACAAAAGCTTCTCAATCAGAATTTAATTTATTTATATCTGCATGTTAAATGCTAATTTAGTTTTTAGATGATAATTTAGTTGTAAGTTTGTTTGCATTGTTGAGTTATATATTTTTATTAGAGTCGTAACAAAAATTATTAAAAAAAAATAATAACGGATTTTTTAAAAAAATAATGCAATTTGAAGTGAATTAAAGGATTATACTAGATTTTAAAAAAATCATCTCGGATCTCCATAAAAAAATTTGATTTTATTATTCAATAAAATAATAGAATATTTAGATTAATAATTTAATAAATTTGCCTATTAGAACAAATTAAACTAAAAAATGTGTCTTAAAAAATTATAAGTATATTTAAATTTGGTGAATCTTAAAAATAATTTTAAAAAATAAAAAGGATAATTACACTTCTCCCATGAAATTTAAGCTTATTACAGGCATTTCTCATGTGGTCTCTGAAATTACACTAACCTCCCATGAGATTTAATTTTTAACATCAATTACACCCAAATGTTAAAATTTTCGTTAAAATTTAACGAAAATCGCCCATCTCACTCTAAAACCACCATTTTCACTCCAAAACCACCCTTCAAACCACTTTTCCTCCCAAAACTACCATTTTCACTTTAAATTTCAATGAAGTGGTGGTTTTAAGAATGGTGATTTTAGAGTGGGAATAGTGATTTTGGGGTGGGAGAGGCGGTTTTCGTTGAATTTTAACGAAAATTTTAACAGTTTGGTACAATTTATATTAAAAATTAAATCTCATGATAGGTTAGTGTAATTTTAGAGACTACATGGGAGGTTTCTGTGATAAACTTAAACCTCAGGAAAGATAAGTATAATTATCTCAAAATAAAATAAATTATCTAAATTTTTCGGTAAAAAAAAAAAAGGTTAAACTACCTATTCCAGGAGCTTTAGATAAATGTAAAGAAAGATGGTAAATTATCTTTCACCATTTAGTAATGGATTTAGTAAACGTTCCCCTCATTAAAAGGATAAGAATAGGAAAAAGATTATTCGCTAAAAATTAATATTGAAAATTTTGAAGAAGATGAGTTTAAAATTCTAACAAATGAAGGCCATGAATACAAAATTTTAATATTTGAGTTCAAACAACTTTATAAAAGAGGACGATTTGTTATAATACTTACATATCGATTCAAAAAATTAAAAATATTTCATTAGGTGATAAATGAAGAATCTAGCATTATACTTTTACCTGATCAACAGAAAATGTTGAATGATCCAAAAAAAAAAATATATGTAACAACCACATCTAAATAGGAGCCATTCAATTAGTTATAAAACTCGTAAGACTAAAAAACTTAAAATGATCGTTCTTTATGTGTTATAAGAGATAATAGAATTGAAAATTTTAAACAAAATTTACTACTAAAAAATTATTCAGACAAATATAATTAAACTAATTATTTTAGTGTGATCTCAAACTTCACTATTGAGATAAAAAGATGCTCGTAGAGCTCTTAAAATAACAATGTCCAGTCATGGGATAAGTTGATTTTAAAAAAGACAAATACAAATGATAATAGAATATAAAGTATATTATTAGTTGATGACTTGAATACTGCGGGCATCGTTTTCGTGGGAGACGGTACATCAAATATCTATTATTTTTAAAAAAATATTTTTTTTTAAAATAAGAAAATTCAAGGTACTCGAGCATGCTTTTTAGAAAAATAGAGTGGCTACTTGGTTTTTGAAAAAAATCAAGAAAAACAAAAAGAAGATCGCAAGTCTTTTAAAAAACGTAACCAGAAAAAAAGAGGGTTCGGGGACTCTAACAAGAAGTACAGAAACAATCCTGTAAACAGAAGAACAGAAACAAAAATTAAAACTGGAAATAGTATAGCAAAGATTAAAATTAGAAATAGTATAGCAATCCTGTAAACAGAAGAACATAAAGAAAAATTCTTACAGTACTGTTGGATCGAAAAAAGAAGACAGATGGCTGATTAAATCTAGCGTTTGATGCTGTGTTCTTAAGGCAAAATTCCGCCTCGCCTTGATGCTAGAAAAATCTAGACGTTTGCCTTTCAGGATAAAACAATCACGTGTATAGCAGAAGCACTACTGCTTGCACACATAGCGAAACAGAAGCACCTTGAACTCCCTCTATAACTAAGCAGAATGACGAGAACGAAATGAGAAGTCTTCAGAATGATTATTCGAACTGGAGGAGGGACAACTTTTAAATAAGTAGTAGAAGTGACTTTTCGCCATTGCTGAACAGGTGCAAGCTGCACCGTTTTCCAGTTAGGCCACACTCGAACCGATGTGAAGGTTCTTTAAAAAAAATAACCGTTGAAACAAACCTAAATCGCAGTTCTTAACGAAAAAATTTGGAGGGAAAATTAATTAAATAATTTAATTATGAAAATAATTAAATTAATTAATTATTGAAATAAATTTGGTCCAAAAATTAAAGATAGACCGATTCAGGAGCCCACGACTCGCAACCCAGACCCGAGCTTGGCCGGACCAGCCAGTCGAACAGACGGCAACAGCAACGCGCGCGCATGTGTGGTTGGGTTGGACCCAAACCCACACTTGGGAATTGTTGGCCTAACAAGGCTTCAATAACCAATTTTGATGATAAAAAACTTATGTATCAAATTGTGCAAATTGAGATTACTTACAGGACATACATGCTTAGCACAATACAAGATACAAAGTGGAAAACATGACGCTTAAATTCAAATCAAATTCTTTGGTGACAAGTTTTTGTGTAACAAAAACAAGGAATCGAGATATTAAAAACTTGAAGAATATTTTGTAATATTAGGATTCTTGTACATTCACTTTATCTCTTGAATTTTACTTTGAAACTCATAGGAATCTTAAAAGGTCATAAAATAAAATTTTCAAATCAAACAGTGATCAAAACTATTTTGGAAACATAAAATTTTGATTTTTCACATGTCCAGTCGACTGATGTATTATGCTCAATTGACCGAACCAGCTACCAAATATAAGTTTTTAGAACTACATCAGTTCAGTCGACCGAACCTCAAGTTCAATCGACCGAAATAAAGTTTAGTCGACCGAATGAGTCTCTTCAGTCGACCGAACAGCTTAAAATTTGAAATTTTCTGAAAACGGCTAGTTTGACAATTCTATATTTAGCCCAACGGTTAGTTGGTTTTTGGAGCCTATAAATAGAGGCCTTGTGTTATTGTTTCATTCACTCAAATCCTCTCAACTATTCTCTCACTTTACTACTTTGCATTTTAATTCTTTAGCTTTTCATACACATTTTTTAGAAAAAAATCATTTAGTATTCTCATTGAGTTTCATCATTTTATTTTTTGAGAAGTGAGTTTAGAACTTTATTTGTTGTACTTATTTGCTCATCCAAGCAGCGTTCTTTGTACACTCTCATATCATTCTTCTTGTTGATTTGTATTTGACAAATGTGATTCTCAAAAAAGGCTAATCCGCCTATAAAAATTGGATTAACTTGATAATGGTACATTCTCAATAGAGGCTAATCTGCCTAGACTAAGGAGAGAAGCTCCTCTGCCTATTGAAGGAGAAGTAGTGAAATCCTCATAGCGGTTGACTTGAGGCAATGACGTTGACCGTTGCGCCGAACCTCGTAAAAATCGTGGTGTTATTTCTCTCTTGCGTTACTTTTTTTATTATCTTGTTGTTTATTGTTAAATCACACACACACACACACACACACACACACACACACACTCTTGTATTTGATTTCTTATCCGTTATTTGTTCTTGTATTTGCTTAAACCAAGAAAAATTTTAAAACTAGAAGTTGTAAAATTAATTTTTATACTTATATCTTATAACAAAAAATTTATGTGTATTTAAATATTTGACTTATAAAGATTTGTATTGTTAATACAAAAGGGAATTGAATCTAGTTTACACGAAAATTTTGGATCAGTTAAACATACTTGCAAATTAGAGTTGAAAGCTATACTTATATTTTACATTGTTTAAATAAGAAGGGTGTTGTAATTAATTAACATGAAGTGAACAAAAATTTACATTTGAAACTTCTAATAAAAAATTTTTTTTTGAAATAAGATGTACTTGCCTTTTTGCAAGGAGTATTGTAAATCTACATTTATTCTTAAATCATTCAACAAAAGGTTATTATTTATAAGTACAAATATGCTTGTGGTTTTTTTAAATAAGTTATTTTCTTGTGAAAAGAAAAATCATACACTTGTATTTGAATAATTGATCTAAGAAAATTTAAATAATTCAATTCACCCACCTTTTGGAAGCAAAGAATGAAAATATTCATTCAAACCATATATTGGAGAGCATGGAGGGTAATCGTACAAGGTAACTTCAGTCCCACTAAGACTGTAGAAGGTAAAGAGGTTCCTAAATTAGAAGAAGAGATGAATGAAAATGATATGAAACAATTATAAATAAATTCTAGTGCCATAAATGCATTATATTGTGCTTTAGATGCAAATGAATATAATAGAATAATGACATGTAAAAGTGCAAAAGAAATATGAAAAAAATTAGAAGTCACTTATGAAGGCACACAAGATGTTAAAGACTCTAGGATAGATAGATTAATTAGTGAATATGAAAGTTTTAAGATGCATGAAGATGAAACAATATCTAGCATGTACACTCGCTTAACTCATATTATAAATTCTCTTAATGCACTTGGAAAAATTTACCGATCTTATGAGTTGTTAAGGAAAATACTTAAAGCCTTGTCACCCATTTGGGAAGCTAAGGCTACAGCCATCTCCGAGGCAAGAAATTTAAGGGTCTTGACCTTGGATGAGCTAATTGGCTCACTGTTAACATACGAGCTCAAGATAAATGAAAGAGTTCATGAGCAAAACAAGGTCGAAAAATCCATTGCCATCAAAGCCTCAAAAGAAAGCTCCAATGATGAAGAAAATGAGGAAATCAATGACGATGACATTGCACTTATCACAAGAAGATTCAGCAAATTCCTCAAGCGAGACAAAAGGATTTCAAGAAGCTTCCGAGATACAAAATTTGACAAAAGAAATGCAAGCAAACGAGACCTCAAGAAAGAACCACTCACTTGCTACAACTACAACAAAACTAGGCACATCAGGCCCGAATGTCCTCTACTAAAAAAGGAATCAAAGAAGAAAAAGAAGGCCATGAAAGCAACCACATGGGATGACTCTAATTCAAACGAATCAAGCAATAATTCAAGTGACGAAGAAATGGCGAACTTCTGCTTAATGGCGAGTATAGACGAAGAGGTAAATTCTCATTCAAATTCTTGCAATTCATCTAGCTCTTCTTATTCTATGTCATCATACGATGATCTTAAAAATAAAATATTTAATTTACATAAAAGTCTCTTGAAATTG
>JAOTRH010000022.1:9842364-9888411 GCA_034768845.1 Heliamphora exappendiculata
AATTGCATTGACAAGAAGTAATGGTGTGGGATTACGCTGAAATTGGGGAACCACTGAATTTATGAAGATTAAGTTATTGAATGCATTTGTATGTATAGGTTAATTTGATTTTGGTTTGTTTCAATATTTTGAAGTTATTGGGAATTTTTGGTATGCATAATGAAGAAGAGAATGAAGGGAAAGTATTTGTGAATTAGAACGATGTAATTGTTGGGTTTTGGTGCTAGATTGGTTTAGTAATTTTATTTTATTTTCTAGGAATTGCGTTGACATGAAGTTTTGGTCTGGGATTAAGCTCTGAAATTGGGGAAATACTGTGGATTGATGAAGATCAAGCTCTTGAATCTTGACATTAGGTTTAGGTGCGTATCAGCCAAAGAGATGAGAGATGGATTGAGGACACGTTTGATTAACCGGATTAAATGTAAGATTGGATTTCATATGTGATATCCAATAGAATTCTATTTCTTGTTTGAATGTAACAAGTGATGGAAGGACTATGTATCTCTTGAATAACTAATTTTACAAAATGTGAGATATATACAATAATTAGCATAATGTAGTATTAATAGTTCCCACACAACTAGTCGCATGGAATTACTTAATTTGTGATAGTATATATCCGCTCGTTATTAATCCTGTCAATCAAATTGGCCTAAAGAGTTTTTTTTGTTGATTCTTTTATTGAAAAGACTAGATGAGGGAAGGAGTTGTACTGCTGTCCTTATTTGAGTACTGATAACTGGACATGGAATATGAGATAGTATCCTCAAGAAAACAATATGGAGAAAATCCTCTGAAATTTTGTAATCAATTGGCTTTAGATTTGGTGTTCAAATATATGTGAATTTTTTTTTCTGTAATTTCTGTTACATCTATACAGACTCATACAGCTAGCCTTGGCAAACAAATTATTTGCCAGTGTAGAGTAAATCGTTGAGTGCTAGTTATTCAAGCTTCAACATCACAACGTATGTTCTTCTGTTTAGCATGGTCTATTGTTCAAATTTATTGCTACTGATTTAAAATGTAAGAGGAAAATTTTCAAGTATTTTTAAAAACGCCGATGGGTTTCATGCATTTTAATATGTAGATGAAGACTTAAAGCGTATTTTCTTTATTTTCTTTTTGATTTACTAACTCTGAAACAGGAAAAAGAATAAAAATTAAAAATCTAAAAAGTAAGTCAAGCATTGTAGATACCCATTGTCCACAACAATGCCATGGACACATCAAGAAGCCTTTGGTCTAATGGTATGAGCCTCTCTCTCCCAAATGGGAAGTAAAGGGTTCAAATTTTGCCAAGTGCAAGCTATGAGAATTGAGTGCGTGTGTATTTGTTGATAAAAAAAAATGCCATGAATGCTACTTGAAGTAGGTAGGGGCTGCTATAAGAGACGACACCAAGTGAAGCAAGAATTTCCATATTATGGAAAACAATTATTTCGATAATGTTTATTATTTTTCTGTAAGTCTTGATAAATTGTTGAATGGTGATGAATTACCTTATTGCCAATTCGAACATCTGTGATTTTTTTGTTATATTTTTTGCGAGATTCTTGCTTCTTCATTAAACTCACTTAGAGGTGTGCGCGGATTGGGTTAGGATTGTAGGAAAATTTTCAACCAACCCAATTTTTGCGGGTGAAATTTTTTTTTAACTCGTTGCCAACCCATAACTCACCTATGGTCAAAATTAGCAGGTTGGATGAAGTTTCGTAGCAGTTTCAACCCAAGATGTATGCAGTTTAACAAATTGAAAGCTTGTAAAACTTTGAGATTATTTTCTTGAAGTTAGCTTCTAAAAGTAAAAAAAATCTATTGCATTTAAAAAAAAAAAAAAATTATACTTAGTACGTGAAGCAAAAGATTAACTAAAAACAATAGTAGTAGTTTAATATTATTATTAATAATAATACCATTAATATTGTTATTAATTATAAATAGAAATCATAATAATAAAACTAAATATTTTTAATAATAACATTTACAATATATAATTATCAAAAAAACTATTCACAATATATAACAATCGCACTTAAATTATAAATGCTTTAATTTTTTTCTTATAAATTATAAAAAATTCTTATGAGATTGGGATTCGTCGTGTATAGAAACATGATAACTAATATATATTTTAAGCGGGTTGGGATGGCTTGATGGCGGGTTGAAGAAATATAACTCATAACTAACCCATCGGCCTTATTTTTTTGGCTCAAGTCAATCACCTGTATAAACCATGTGGGTTGGTGCGGGATAATGTGAGTTGGCGAATTTGAGTGGGTTAGCGGATTATTTGCACATTCCAGGCTATTGTTAGCCACTTTGCTTCTTGTTGATGCATACGAATCAATCCAATAAGTTGGATTTTTTATTTCTGTTTGGTTTCTTTATTTCTATTTTTCACAGATTCAATAAAAGAGAAGACGATTTCCCTTCATTGAGAGAGTACAATGATTACTTGGAGGAGGTGGAAGATATGAGTAAGTTTTTGTAGTATTGCTTTATATTAATAGTTTTGAAAAAGCTTTCCATCTTCTCAAAATGCTTGGAGTGGCATCCTATGGGCCTTGAGATGGGGATATAGGCGTTTCTTTAGTAGCTGTATGATTGTTACTTATTTCCTTGGGATATAAGAGGAAGTTTGGTATCCTATCTTCATTCTTGGGTGGTGAGAGTTGGCTCATTATTTGGTTTTTTTGTACCCTTGGTTTCAGCCAGAGGGTTTAGGTTGAGCTCCATTCAATTTCTTATTTGGGTAATAAGACCTTATCTTCCTTACTGAAGAAAATGCTTTGCTTTGCAGCATTCAACTTGATTGAAGGAATAGATGTTCCTGCTATTGAAGCAAAAATTGCACAGTACCAGAAAGAAAATGCTGAACAAATAATGAATTCTCAAGCTCGTAAGGTTGGTTTTAGAGTTAGTTAAATTTATTTTATCCTACATGGCAATGTTTCAGCTAATTTAGGTTTTTCTTAAGGTGGAGAGTTTTGTGAGATACTGCTGCAAAATTCTGTGTTTATTCTTGTTCTGGTTATTTTGCTATGATAGGCAGAAGAATATGCAGCAGCATTGGCTGCAAGCAAGGGACAGTCTGCATTGGCTGACAGTGATGCGGTGAGAAGATTATGTGCATTATCGTATCTTCTCTTCAGTCACTAGTTAAATAGGCATTGTTTAGCCAAATATTTCTTCGACATCATTAAGTGGTACATACTGCAACTATGCTGTCTACTACGAGATTGCTGATTGCTTGGAGTTAGGGGTTTATCTTTTGCCCTTGCTTTATATGAAGATTACATGTGTCCACAAATTACCCAGAAATTAAATGGGGGATAAACAATGTCCAAAGATTAGCTGTAAATTAAAAAAGGGAATTAAGCTTCCAAACAGTTTCTATAGTTGAGCCTTGTGATCTAACAAACTTATGTTGGAACCTATCATAGCATTAGTTCCCATTGTGGGTCTTTTCGTATTCTCTCTTCTTTAGCACTACACTTTTATCAAAAAAGAAAAAAAAATTCTCTCTTTTTTTCTTAGACACTCAAAATAGAATTCATTTGTATATACTGTGAGAGTATATTTTAGTTATTTTGTATATAGCTAAAGGTTAGTTTAGTTATTATTCCTAATTAGGGTTTCTTAGGGTTTTTCTATTTATATATTGTATAACATGTCATTAGATGTTAAGCCTTTGTGATCTATGAAGCACAAGTACGGACACGGACACAGGGTACAACAATTTCAAAAATATCAGGACGTGAACACAGCAGAGATACGGTAGAAAATATATTTTTATTTATATACTTACTCATGTTTATAAATAGAATATTCACAAACTTCTAAAAAAGGTAAAGAAAAAACTTAAAAGGTAAAGAAAACAACTAGAAAAGAGATTGAGAAAAAAGATGAAGAAAAATAACAAAAAATGACTAAAAAAATAAAGAAAAAACTAAAACGGTAAAGAAAAAAAATCAAGAAACAACTAAACACGCAATCGTCATCGAATCATTCAAAGACTTGAAAGAAGCAAAAACCAAAAAATGAAAAATGCAGGGAGAAGTAGAGAGAGAAGAAGATGCAGACAAGTAGAATGAAAAATAGGGAAAGAAGTCGCCAAAAAATAGAAGGAAGAAAAAGCGTGCTTAGTGGGCGATTGAAGGTCATTGGTGATTGTCGCTAGTGAGATTGAGGTCATTAGTGGTTATTGAGCTCGGTAGTAAAGGTCGCAGTGGGTAACGAAGACAAGAGGCCTAGTATTTTTTCAAGCTGTGCATTGAGGGTCTTAGGGTTTTTTATTTCATCATTGTGTTTGGCAGTTTGGTGTGTTCAGGTGTGTCCAAGTGTGTCCGAAATTGTCCCCTGCGTGTCCCTTGTCATGTTTGGCTGGAGTTTTTTTTTTAAAAAGGACATGCTACATGGCGTGTCCGACACGTTTCATAGCGTATTCTCGGCATGTCTGTGTGTCCAGTTTGTCCAAAATTACTACAACACCTATTCCGACGTGTTCGTGCTTCATAATTTGTGATTATTCAATAATATTTAGTTTCCTCTCTCATTTGTCTTGTGGTATTAGAGCATAGTTGTTTGAATACCCTAACATAGCAAGCTACCTCGCCGGAACCCTAGACTGTTGTTAGCGACCTTGTTGCCTCCTTCCACCACACCTAGCAACATCGATGGAACCCTAGATCATTGACATTGACTTCAACCTTGACCAAATCTCGCCACCTCGACCTCCGACCAGATCTCCTCACCTCGACCTCTGACCAAATCTTGCGACCTCGACCTCCACCCTCGACTTTACCTAGCGACATCGACCTCGCCCTCGCCGGCCTTCTTTTTCGCACTTGCCTCATAGTGACCCGACCCAGTTAGTTCTTGACTCGACAACCTTCATCAAGACTTAACTATTTGTCGACCACTTCTCTGGATCACTCTACCAAACCCGACGACCTTGTCGGACTTCTTCTTAGCTGACAACTTCGCTGGACCACACTCCAGACCCAGCGACCTTGCTGGCTCTCTTCTTTGCATTGGATCTTTGATTTTGTTTGCATAAGTTCCTTAACTGTTGATTGTGGTTCTTTGGTTCCCCTTTCAAAAGAAACGATCCTTGATTCTGGTTCTTTGGTTCTACCAAACCCAATAAGAATATGTGGTTCTCGGTTTGCACAACAGTTTTTTACATCAGTCGTTTTTTATGGATCCGTTTTTTTTTTACTCAATTTGGCCTACGACTCTCCAATTCTCTTGGTATGATATTTTGAATTTCTCTGAATTAAGAATCACAATATTTTGACTAACTCACGATATTTTGGCTCGTACCTATGAGATTTTGTTATTAAGTCTTTGGTTTTTTCATCGCCATGTCTGGAGATAAATTGCAGGCTATTAGCATTCGACTTACTGGATTTAATTATTTTTACTGGTCCAATGTTATGAAAAATGTTTGCCTTGGTAAAGGGAGATATGGCAGGCTTTACATTTCGACCTACAGATCCTAAAGCTAAGGGTTATAACACATATGTTGCAATGTGGGACATGAAAAATGCTCAAATCCTTAGTTTCACAACTCTGCAGAGCCATCTATTGGTATGAACTTTTCTACGTATAACACAACAAAGCAGGTGTAAGATTATCTATAGACTATGTATCTTACATCAACTTTTGCCAAGCAACATGAGTTAAAAAGGACTATTCGGAGTACCAAACAAAATGAAAAATCATTTCAAGAGTTTTATAATGAGATGAAAAATTATTAGGATAAGATGGCCATTATGGAACCCTTCTGATTTACAGATGCTAAACAATTATATGCAATATAGAGACATAGAGGCTAGTGCAGTTTCTTATGGCTTTTTGTAATTAGTTTGAACCTCTTCGTGGCACTATTTTTACATCAGTCACCCTTGTCCTCTGTTGGTGGTTCCATTTGTGAGCTTATTGCTAAATAGACATGGATTAAGGTTACTCAGTTTGCTATCCCTTCTCAGTTAGTATTTGCCACTCCTCCGTTAATGTGCCGTTTCTCATTCTCCATTGTTGCCTACTCCCTTCCTTTATCTTATTCAAGTCACGGGGAAACTGAAACCACGGGTTGCGGTTGATGAATGCTGCTTTTGTCACCAAAAGAGTCATTGGAAGAATGCATGTCCTAAACTTGTACAGAAGGGCCACTTCTTCTTAGTCATCCTCATGACCAACCACTCAGTACCATTGCCCTCCTACCGCCCTTGTAGCATCTATATCCAGTGGGGCGCCCTCCCCTCCATAACAGTCGTTGCTCGAGCAGTTCCATTAGTTTCTGTCCATGCTTGCATCATTTGAGACTCAATTACATCCTTCTATTACTACCTCTCATTCAGGCTTATGTAGCTCTTATTTTTCAGGTATCTCTCCTTCAACTTGGATACTTGATTTTGGTTTCTTTCATCATATGACGTCACATTTATCCAGTCTTAGTCATTGTATTTCTCTTTCCTCTTCTATCACTATTTGCATTGCAGATGGTTCTCATATACATGTTTTTATTGGCTATGTTGTCCCCTCATCATCGTCCCCTTTGTCACAATTGTCTTTTAATTTATTGTCTATTAGTCAACTCTTTGATTCTGGTTTTTGTTTTCTTCTTCTGGTTGTGTTATTTAGGATTGGACTTTCAAGAAGCAAATTAGGATCAGGCGTAGAGTTGGTGACCTATATATCTTAAAGAGGCACTCTTCGAATAATTCAAATCGAAGCAATTAGATGTCTAACTTGGGCCTATATGACATTGCTGATCAATAACAATACTCCAACATCCCACCTTTATCATATATTCTATACATCACACTAGATAGATATTCTATTCATGGAACACAATTCACTTTCAAGATGCCTTAATTGTGAAATGGTAGACACGCGAGACTCAAAATCTTGTGCTAAACAGCGTAAAGGTTCGAATCTTTTTCAATGCATAATATCACAAGACAGCTGCACCGGGATACTAAAATAAAAGCAATGTGCATCCATAACTGTCGCAGAAAGAACATGAGCATATCTACTATCTTCTGCAACTTCCGATTGAGGAGAACCTATTATTGACCTATATATATTTTTCCTCTTGTTACTTTATTCTTACCTGGAATCGAATTCATGTTTTGGATTTAGGCAAAACCCAATTAATCTTTCATCAAGTGGTTCGTGATATAAAATAATTTTGCGTTTGATTAACTCATAACAAGTTTTTTGCTCCGATCAATTTTGTTCTTAAAAAAAATGAGTGTTTGCACGTACTGTTAGAGTTTGGTTTTAAAGTTAGTGCAACATATTACAACTTATCCTATGCAAGTAATTTGACTATATTTGTTTTATAAGTTATTTAAATATTCATGAATATTTATATGCTAATACAAATATTTATATTTTTGAACTCATATGACTATTTTTTATTTTAAATGTGTTATTATTTTAATGTAATGTTTTTAAAACGTGTAAATATTAATGTTTTTGCAATTATAGTAGCTCCTCCTTTTGCTACTTTGTCCTCCTTTTCTTTAGATTAGAATTATTTCCCTTTTCATCTTTGTTATTCTTGTTTAGGTCATTTGTGTAGTGAATGTTTAGAAGTTTTAGTTCGGTCTGGTAGTTTGGGAAAAATGTCAGTTAGTGATATTTCTAAGTGCAATACTTGTAACTTGCTAAAATGTGAGCCTTATCTTTTAATAAAAGCACTTCTATTTCTACGTCACCTTTTTCTATTGTTCATATGGATGTGTGTGGGCCCTCTCCAATTACAACAAAGGGTGGATCAGTCTATTATGTTTCTTTTATCAATGATTATAGTTATTTTTGTTGGGCTTATCTCACGTCTCACAAATCATACTTTTATCATATTTCTCATTTTTCACTATATGATCCAAACTCAGTTTTCTACCACTATCAAAATTCTTCATTCTGATTTGGGTCGGGAGTATTTTGTAATCAAATTTACTGATTTTTTAGCTTTTCATGGCACTATGCATTAGTCTTCCTATTCTGATACTCTAGCCCAAAATTATCCAGCTGAGAGAAAATATCGACACATTCTTGACACAGCCCACTCTCTTCTACTTTCCTCATTTGTTCCTATTATCTTCTAGGGTGAAGCTCTTCTTATGGCAGTATATCTTCTTAATTGTATGCCCACTTACCTTATTTCTGGGATCTTGTCTTATGAGATTTGATCAAATTCCTAATTACTCCATGTTGCATGTCTTTGGGTTTGTTTGTTTTGTCCTCCTCCCCAAACGAGAGCGGACTAAACTCAGTGCATGTTCTACTATGTGTTTTCTTAGGCCATGGTCTTGAGCAAAAAGGGTACATGTGCTATGATCCTCTTTTTAAACGGCTCTGTATATCTCGTCATGTTGTGCTTTTTGAGCATCTTTCCTATTTTACTTTTCTTCCCAAATATGCTCCTATTTACAAAGATAACCTGATTCATGTTGACCATTTTCCTATTGATATGCTGTGTGAGAAGTTTACCTCTACACTATATGTTAATGATCTTTCCCCCGCCTCTCATTCCTTTGATGGTCCCTCTCTCTCCTTAGTGTACTCTCGCAGGCTAATTGCTTCTCAAGTCCTTACCCACTAGTTCTACCTATGTCCCCTCTACTTGGTTTTTGAATCTTTTTTTTCTTCTTCTTATTAGCTTCTTTGATGTCTAGTCATTCTTACTTTGAGCCTCGGTCATATAAAGAAGCATGTATTGATCCTAAGTGGATTTTTACCATGTCTGACAAATTAACTACTCTTTAAAAGACTTGCACTTGAAAGTTTATTCCATTGCCTCCAAGTAAAAATCTCATTGGCTATAAGTGGATGCTTAAAGTCAAAACTCACACTGGTGGTTCTTTGGAGCGCCATAAGGCACGTCTTGTTGCTAAGGGTTTTCTCAGGAGTATGGTATTGATTATGAGAAAACCATTGCCCATGTGGCTAAGATAACTAATGTTCATGCTCAAGTATTTGTTGCTACTATTTTCACTGGCCTCTCTTCCAACTTGACGTAAAAAATAATGCTCTTCTCAATGGCCATCTCCAAGAGAAGTTTATATGTGCCCCCCTCCGTGTTTCTCTCATTCCCGTGGCTTGGTATGTCATCTCCGTCATGCTCTTTATGGTCTAAAACAATCTCTTCGTGCTTGGTATGAGCATTTTTTGTCCACTGTTACACAAATTGGATTATCCTAGCTCTTATGATTCTACCCTCTTTCTTCGTCATACATCTACTGGGCTTGTAGATTTGCTCTTATATGTGGATGATACAATCATCATGGGGTCTAATTCTACCACCATCTTTGAAGTGAAATAACATCTATTTCGTGAGTTTGAGATGAAAAATTTAGGTCCTCTTTGATATTTTCTCGGTATTGAGGTTGCTTTCTCTCTTGAAGGCTATCTTTTATCTCAAACTAAGTATGCTCATAATATTATTCATTGTGCCTGCCTCACTAATGATAAGATCATCGACACTCCCATTGAGTTACATGCTTAGTTCTCTCCAACTGATGGTGTGTCTCTTTATTGTGAATTGGTTCGATGTTTGGTTTATCTTCATGTGACAAGCAAAACCTGATATTGCATATGTTGTTCATGTTACCGGTCAAGTTGTCTCTACTCCTCACTCTACTTGTTGGGCCGCTTTTCTTTGTATCTTACGTTATGTTCGACATACTATATTTCAGAGTTTATTATTGTCCTCTACCTTCTTGTTATCTCTCTAGATTTATGCCGATGCTAACTAGGCTAGTGATGTTTCTAATTGTAAATTCGTTACTTGCTTTTGCTTCTTTTTAGGTGACTCCTTTATTTGTTGGTAGAGCAAGAAACGGTCTGTGATTGCTCAGTTTGCTACTGAAGTTGAATATTGTGCTATGGCTTATGCTATCTCGTTGAGATCGTTTGGCTCCGATAGCTTCTCACCGATTTGGGTGTCTTTTGCTTTTCCTACTTATCTTTATTGTGACAATCAGAGTACCATTCAAATCGCACACAACTCTTATGTTTTATGAGTATACGAAGCATATCAAAATTGATTGTCATTTTATCTACCACCATCTTCAGTTCGGTACTGTTAGCCTACTATTTGTTTCCTCTTCCTTACAGTTTGCTGATTTCTTCACGAAGCCTCACACAATTACTCACTTTTGGTTCTTATTGGGAAAACTCACATTGCTTTTCAGGCTCATTTCATTAGTTTGAGAGTGGATGTAAGTATATTTTAGTTATTTTGTATGTAGCTAACGGGTAGTATAATCATTATTCCTAATTAGAGTTTCTTAGAGTTTTACTCTCTATTTATTTATTATGTAACATGTCATTAGATGTTAAGCCTTTTTTATTATTCAATAATATTCAATTTTCCTCCCTCATTTGTATCATATACACCCTAGGTGGAGTCCGAATTACTTTAGGGGAAGATCATTTTCGTTCTTCTTCAAAGTTCAAACTCTGAAGTTAGTTCTTTTACGGTATTCTACTATATTTTCTTTTGTTACTGTTAAGTCACGAAGTGTCTCAAAAGGTTAAGTTGTTAGGAAATAGGTCTAACAATGTTATATAAAGTTATCCAACACTTTCCTTCACGTGTGATCCTGCCTCGCACGTGGAGAAATCAACAAATTGAATTGAACAGGTGCACCAACACATATAAAACATAGTGCACAATAACAAACATAACGGGAAAACAAACACATATTACGAGACTTGAACTCAAGACCTCGTGGAACCATAATTATGATAGTATGTTAAGTTACCGATTGTCTTAAAAGCTTAAGCAGTTATGAAATGTGTCGAACAATGTTATATCAAACTATCCAAAACAATCCACAACTTTTTAATATTAAGTAGGATAAATGTTTTCTTATTATGTTGATTTATTGGTTCATAGATTTCAAGGCATGAACGTGGATTATCCCCTCCTTTTTTTTTTTTGAAGCTCCACTATGTCTACTGTGCATGAACTTTAAACAATCAGTTGTCCCCTCTGATATCCTTTATTTCATTTATTTATTTATTTTGGTACATGATACCCTTTCCTTACTATAGTCTCTTTTCGAGGAAATTTTGATTCTCAAGCTACGAATTGGAAGATTGTGGGTATTGCAACGGTTAAGGATGAAGAAACATCATTTTCAGTATTTTTTCCTCTTTTTTTCTCTCTCCCATTCCTCCTTTATTTCTTCAACAATGGAGTTACCCTTGAGCAACCTCTCTGAACTTCTTTGGAATATGATTCAACAAGCACCTGCACCTTCTCAAGTCTTCATTCCTAGCAAGAGAGCAAGCTTATAAGATTGCCCCAAGTCCAGCTAGGCTAGCATGGGAATGTCTGTATGTTTATTTTCAAGCCTTAATTTAACTCATTGCTCCAGGTCAACTTAGCCCTTGCTTTCCAGCATCGTTGATTAGCTTTGGAGCTGCTGCAATTTACTTTGAGTCATTTTCTACATGTGACGCAACAACCAACTGAATTGCCCACTGGGTTTCCATCCTAACTGACCAATGGCTCTATCAGCCTCTTGTGCCCTAGACATAAAATGAGTACAAGGATCTGTTGGGTGCATGTTATGCATTTATTTTTCTGGCAGTAAAGATTCCATGTTTTCCCTGTGAATATATGGGCCGAAGGGCTTTCGTACAAGCCCGGAGCGATTATCTATGATTTCAATAATCTTCCACGTATACTTTTTTTAGAGCTCCTTTGATGTGGAGTTCTCCTAAAGTAACTAAAAGTACATTTCTGCTTCTCTATTTTGAAAGAATATGAAGCTTCTTGCTGAAACCTTTTTCCAATCATAAATTCTCTTTTGGCTAAGAGAAGGAAGAACGAAAAATGGGCTCAAATTATTATTTCTTGAATAGTGTACTCTTTCTGAAAACAGAAATGGTAAATTACTCTTTTGGCTAAGACTCTTTTATTTATTTTTTGATCTGTGCTGTAAGCTTTGCAGCTCAGAATGCAGAATGTATTGGTTCTAAGATTCTGTATGATCATGCATTTCTATTTCAACAAGGACCTTGTATCTATTTATTCCCAATAATGGAGTTTTGATGCAAACACTAGCAGCTCCAAGAAGTATAATGGGGTCTTTGTAGGGCATAATTATATTTCTATTATTAAGACATTTTCTTAAATAAGCAAATGTGTTTATACCTTCCTAATTGAAGTGCTGCTTAATGGTTGTCAATGGTCAGATTGGGAGCAAGCTAACATATTGATGTAGAACCACAGATAAGGCAAGGAATAACAAGGAATGAGAAGAGAAGATGAAGAGAAAAGAAGAGAAGAGAGGGAAGCAAAGAGAAATTACACCACACAATTCTAACTCAAATTCTCATTTCATTCAAATCTCCATAATACATCAAAGAGGGCCTCTTATTTATAAGCCTAAAATGTTGATATTAAAACGGAAACTAGAATTGTAGGATCTTAAACTACGAAGAAATAAAATAAAATCCTAATTAAAAGATAACTATAATAATTAGAATCCTAAACTAAAAGGAAACGAAATAAAATCGAAATTAAAATATAATCAAAATAATAAGAATTCTATACTAAAAGGAAACACAATAAAAATTCTAATTAAAATATGATCAAAATAAAACTAATTATTAATGGGGCCCAATGTTCCGCATCACATCAATAGCCAAAAATGGCTTGAACGTCTCTTTATATAACTCTGAAATGAAAAACTAGTGATTTTTCCCTACAAGTCAGTCAGTCTCACTTATTATAAATAAGCATCTTGGGTCATGCTTGACAGTGAAGTTATTTGTTTGGGTGATACTTCAAGTGATTAGATGTAACTTTGTGTGGGTTTGAGTGAGTTCACCTCTTGAGGAACGCTGTTTGTTATTTCGGATAAAATTTGATTGGATATGAGGGATTAGTAATAGTGGAGGTTTTACATTTTTTTTTTGTATACTAATGAATTATGGTTGGGATTATGTGTATAGTGAGAAATTTGATTCATGTTTGGTTAAAGTGGGATAAAGAACGAGATGAGAATTGTGGAGTTGTTTTTTACCGTTAGATAAGGAGGGAAGATAATCCAGAGTCTGGTACTGATAATACTAAGATAGTTTGGTATTACTAATCCCATGAACGAGGGATTAGCGATCCCTTATTCATCGGCATCAGACTGTTAGTTCGAGTTCCGTAATACAAACGTAAGACTCACAATACCGAGGAGACAAAAACTTTTTGGTGGTCATCTTTGTCCCCAAATCAAATCCAATCTCCCCTAATACCTCATAAGTCACAAAAAACCAGGCCTGGATGAAGCTGCACTCTCAAAATCCAGTTCTGCAAATTTGGGGCCAATCTGCGCTGAACCTGTGCAAGCAAATTCATTTTTCACAGACTGTCTTGATTAGGTTTTTTAGTGAACAAATATAGCAATGAAGGGGAGTTGCATTGCCTTGCATTGCATATGTTAATTAGTCTTCCTCAAAATAATGTAATATTTGAATAAATGAACTTTTCTTTGGGATGATTCTTGCAATCACTTTGATTTTATAGACATCGAATCCATTTATTTATCTATTTTGGTAAATTATGAACGTCACACATTCTCATGTATATGTATTTATTGAAGCAGGCAACAAGCCAGAGCTCTCAAGGAGGTGTCGGTGCAGGTGCGCAGGGGCACTATGCCCCTGCAATTCCCGGGGGTACAATTACACAGCCACGACCAACAGGCATGGGCCTACAGCCCATTCCAATTGGATCTCATCCCGACTTGCACGCATATGATATTGATGACGAAGAAATGATGAAACTTAGAGCAGAGAGAGGTGGAAGGGCCGGAGGGTGGAGCGCAGAGTTGAGCAGGAAGCGGGCACTTGAAGAAGCCTTCAGCAGCATTTGGATTTGAGTTGGACATCTACCTCTTATGCACCTTCAAGTGTGGTTAGTTTCAACATTAACATCCTAGTGTAATGACTGTATGCTCTTTGTGGTTAGCAATTATTATCAAGTCATGTTAGAATTTGGATACACACAAAAAAGCCACTTTAGTTTACCTGTCCTAGATTTTATTCCAGCCTCCTACGTTACGAAGCGCGAACACTTTTACAAATGAGGCTTATTGTGTTGGACACCGACATTTGGATACTTCTAAATGCGTGTCCAGCACTTTTACACATGTTTTAATTAAAAAATTAAATTTACAATATCAAACACTTTCTTGACACTTGCGAACACTTCAATGACACTTGTTAAACATTTTGAATATGCCTTATGTGATATATTTCTTCACAGTAATAATGTTTTACATTATTCGAAATGTAATTTATGCATACTAACTATGTTTTGGAAATATTTCAAGATGAAATATAGAAATTTTTAGCTTAGTTATTGACATGATATATATATTTTTTATTACCATGGAATAACTTATTCATATATTTGGACATATAATAAATGTACAAAATATATACTTTTAATGTATCCTAAACACATCATGTCCTATATTTTTTTAAAACCAACATGTTCGTTCCGGGTTCATGTCGTGTAGCATGTCCGTATGTAGCGTGTCCGTATTCATGCGTTGTGGCACCGGTTTGAGTTAAGTGAATTCAAGTTTGACAAAAAAATAGGGTAAGGTTGCCTACTTACCATTTATTCTGAGTGTTTGGTGTAGCTGGAATTAAGAATTTATAGGTTATAATTAGAAAAATATAATTATATATTTATAATTTAAAGTAGAAGTGATAAGTGTGTTAAAGTTATGAACCTATCATTTCAACTAGTTGAATTTGTATTTTTTGATCTAGAATAAAAAATTACTAAGTAAAAAGTTATAAGTACCCACTTTAAATTTTCATAAGTTTTGGTTGAGTTTCAAAAAATAAACTGAAACAAACACCCACTTTATATTATATCGTAAAGCAGGAGTTTGATGCACTACCGGGGTGTTTGCTGTTTTTTGGTGAAAATTTCTCTTTTTTTCTTGTATTAGAAGTTTTATTGGAGAATTTTTCACATTTTTAACTGAACCAAAAATAATTTGTGAGTTTGTTTTGGATGTCTAAAAAGTTTGGCTTTTTTGGAGGTTTAGTTTTTTTTTTTTTTTTTTTTTTAAAAAGAAAAAAATATTATACTATGTGGGATAATTTGTCTAGGGTATTTTGTTGCTTTTTGATTTTTTTGTAAAATTCTAATAAGCTCTTATTTCTTTCTTTTTAGCTACAATATTTAGAATAATAGCACAATTTTTTTTTATTTTAAAAAACAGAGTTATTTTTTTATTGATAGTATTATAGTTATTTTATTTAAAGAAATTAGATTGTTTGGACTCCAAATAATCTGTGGGATTTGGTAAGATTGTTTGGGATGTATATAGTTTTTTTGTTAAAAAAATTTAGCCTAGAAAATAAAGTGAAAAAGTTAGTGGATTTTTAAAATATGTCAAATAATAATATGGTTTAGAAGTAGATTTTTTGTTTTGCCAAAAAGGGTTAGCTTTTTGAATAAGATTTTTCATTTATATCAATTATTAGTTCTCTGATCAATGGGTTTTCTCTTTGACATTTTTTTTGGGGAAATTTTGGGAAATTTTTTGATTTGTTATGGAGAAATTCTGGGGGCTCATACATCTGGCAAAAAATGATAAATTGCGGGTGATTCTAAATGTGTTTTTTTTTAAATCCACGTGTACTGCTTCTTTCCAATCCCTTACGGGATTGGACCGATTTAGTTGGTCCTTGTGTGGGTCCAAAATAAACATATTTTAATAATTTGAACTAGTTATTTTATTATTTTAAATATTTTATTATTTTTATAAAAATTTAAGTTAATTGAATATCAGTAACTGTCTTAATAAATTATATGTGTATTGATAGAATGAATAGTAAAATAGAAAATATAATTTATTTTTATCAATACAAACGTAATTTGTTAAGACAATTATCTAAATTTAATTAAATTAATTTTTTTACAATAATAATATATACACTTAAAATAATAAAATAAACAATTCAAATTATTAAAATGGGTCTATTTTGAACCCAAGCAAGGTCCAACTGAACTGATTTAAGTCTCTCATGAGATTTAAGAGAAGCCGAAATAAATAAACAAATATCCAAACAAAAAATGTGTTCATTATAATCACCAGAAATTGAAGCTCACATCAATCGCAAGATTCGAAATTAGGTGTTAGTTCTGATAAAGTAACAATTAGGTTAATTTTTGTTTTGGCGAATTAAGTGGGATTTATATTTTTTAAAATTTGTTTTTTCAATTTCCTTATATTTGGTTCATTGAATTGGATTATTAATCTCTTACATAAAATACTAATAATATAGAATTTATAGAATTATTTGTCTCACCTCTTTTCCGTAATTTTTTGTCCAATCTCTCCTTTCAAATTGTTCGTCTCTTACTCTAAACTATCAGTTTTAAATAATTCATTTTTTTGACATTTAAAATTAGTCATTTCTTTTCTTTTTTTTTTGTATAAAATATATATTTGCCTTTATTTATTTATTTTTTCATTTAAGCTTGTTTACAATGTCCGTTAGCATCTTTGTTTTTTGAAAACTGGACTGATTTTTTTTTTTTTGGGTTTTGAACGAAAGATTTAAAAAATAAGTTTTAACGCAAAAAGTCCACCAACAAAATTTTTAATACGCAAGATTCAATCGCCTACAATACGGATAAATTTAACACAAATAGATAAAATTATATATAATACATATAGATAAATTTATCTATTGTCTTATTTTATACAAGACAAATAAATTTATCTATGTTCTTAACACAGATAAATTTATCTGTACATTATCAAAACATACATTAAGTACACAAATAAATTTATCTGTCTTGTATGCATGAGCAGACAGATAAATTTATTTGTATGAAGAACAGCATGCCTTTTCAAAATACGTATAAAACATACAGATAAATTTATTTGTACGAAGAACAGTATGCCTTTATGAAGAACAGTATACTTTTTAAAAATACGTATAAAATACACATATAAATTTATCTGTATGAATAACAGCATGCATTTTCAAAGTACGTATAAAACACACAGATAAATTTATCTATATATATATTTATACAAGATAGATACATTTATTTGTGTGCCTTTTCAAAACACGTATAAAATACACAGATAAATTTATCTGTATGCTTATTTATGCAAGACAAATAAATTTATCTGTGTGCTTTATACGTGTTTTAAAAATACACAGATAAATTTATCTGTTCTACGATCCAATTAGATCTCGCGCGTTAAAACTAGATCTCGTGGGTTAAAAATTTTGTTGGTAGATGAAAAACAAAAGTGCCGCTACTTTAAAGACTTTAAAGACGTAAAACTAATTTTTGATTTTTTTTTATTAATACTGTTATTGTTATTTCCTACAATAATTTCAGTTGGTTTAGAATGTGAGAACACTTCTTCTTTAAGAAGAAGAAAACAAGACTAAAAGCCTCCATTTGTTGTGAAAGAAATTATTTTTTGCATTTTTTAATATTTAGTACGACAAAAATTAAAAGTCAACCGAAAGTAATTTTCAAGCCATTGAAAATAAATTGATTTGGGTGAAAAATATTTTTTACTTTTTATGGCAAAAAATATTTTTCACTCTTACTATCACACCATTGTCACCGCTACTAGTATTACCGTTCTACCACTAATTTGGGTTCAGATGGTTGATAATCTGGGGTTGTCGAGGATCCGAAGTCCTAAGGATCCCAAAGTTCCAGGATCCTATGGATCCGAAGGTTTAGGGGTTTAGGGGTTCTACGATCTCATAGGTTTGGGGATCTCGGGAGTCCTAAGGGTCTAGGTTGTTGAGGTTTCAGGAGTCCAAGGGTTCGAGGATTTAGGGTCTCGGGGTCTTAGGGATCAAAGGATTTAAGGTCCGAGATTTCGGGGGTTCAATGGTCCAAGGTCCTGAGGGTTCGGAGGGTCCGAGGGATCTGGGGTCTAGGTTTCTGGGGTCTGGGATCTTGAAGTTTTGGGGGTATGAGAATTGGGGTCCCGGGAGTTCGGGTTTTTGGGAGTCCTGGGATCCTAGAGGTCTAATGGTCTGGAGTTTTGGGAATCCAAGGGTATGGGGGTTTGGGGTTTGGAATTCAAGGTCTTGAGTTCCGAGGTCTTGAGAGTTTGGGGTCCTATGAATCCGGGAGCCTGTGTCCCGTGGTTCTAAGGTTTGGAAATTTAGGGTCATAAGAGATATAGAGTTCAGGGTTCATTGTCACATTCGTCACTATTGTCTCTAATTCTAATACTATCATATTCACTAGTACCATTATTTTTAAATCACAAATAGATTCACAACCAAACACATAAAAATTAATTTCTATAAAATATTTTTTAATAAAAATGTATTCCTTCGAAACAAATAAAATATAAAAAGTGCAATTTAAAAAATGCATAAAAATAGAGAAGACAACCATAGACATAATCACCTGGCCAGCTAATCCCTCCAAAATGGCAAGATTGGCAAACCCACCTCATGGATTTTGTTTGAACTTAATTCAGTAAAAAATTAAGTTAAAAATAAGTATGTTTATAAACTTGTTATTTTCAATTTTTGATTCTAAATAAATAAATAAAAATTTTACTAATTGAAACTATTAAAGTTCAAAATTTTAGCTAATATTTATAACTTCTACTTTAGTTTTTTATCACACATTTTTACTTATAATCTATAATATCACAACTTGAGCAATTTTAAACATCCTCGTAATATTGACAATCTCATCTTTTGAAATTAATCATTTATGTTGGTTGTGCTAATCAAAACTTTTGTCAAATAATAATAATAATAATTATTTTCATATTTTTAAAAAACTTTAGTCTAAACTTTTATATTTTTAGATATTTTTCATCATAAAAAATCGACAAAGAAAAATCTTTTTAACTAAAAAATAAAAAAATCTTAGGCATGTAAAGACAAAATAGCTATTTTCACTCCTAAAACAACTTTCTTCGTTTTAGTGTATTTTTTCAACTTTAATATATTTTTTTTTACTTTTCAATTTTCTCATGGTGGCGGTGGAATATGGTGTCTTATTCTCATATTTTATTTTATCGGGGTGAGAAAAAAGAAAGTTGAGAAAGAAACAAAATGAGGCGTGAACAAGAACATATTGGAAATTATTTATAAAGTTTAAAAAAATAATACTAATTAAAGTTTAGGATAATAAAGTAAGTAAAAAAAATAAAAAATAGAGATAAAAATAAAAACTAAATATAATACTTATATTTTAATCGTGTTATATTTTTAAAAATAAATTTTATCTATGTATTTATATAAAAATATATATATAATTATTTTATGTAATTATAGGCAAAACGAAAAAAGATAAATTTTCATCCCAATCGAAAACTAAATTTGGCCATGTTTGAGTAATATAATTTATTAACTTATTTGATTTATAAGTTAAAAATAAGTTATGTCATTCAAATGAATCAAATAAATTAAACTTTAAACTAATAAGCAAATAAATCAATAAGCTAAATAAGTTAAAAATTAACAAAATAAAGTGATTTATTTAAGCAAATAAGTCAAAATAAATCAAAGTAACTTATATATATTATCTAAACGAAGTAATTTATCTGTATTTTAACTTATTTACTAATTAACAAATAATCAAATAAGCTGATTACCTAAATAGGCCATTGTACAAATATTTCACATTCCTACTAATTCAATTAAATACTAAATATATTATTAATCTGTATTATTAAACTCCCCATTCACTGTGAAACATTCATATTCAGCGTATCCGGCTTCGCCAGCCGAGTCGGTTGAAGAAGAATATATCAGGTATCAGCTCTCACACTCTCATAACAGTTATTTTCATCCACTGCTTCAACCGTCCATTATCCGATCATCGTCCCAATTTCCACAGGTATCAGCTCTCACACTCTCTCTCTAGGTTTCATTTCCCTCTCTGCACTAATCTCTTCCCAGAAAATCGCATTACAAAACCATTTCCTCGGATCAGTTCTTGTTCTCCAATCGAATTTACATTCATTTGGCGTTGAATTTCATGGAGTTCCATTGAATTGACGCAACGAAGTCGCATTCTACGCCGCTCTCTTGCATGGCCTCTTTGAAATTCTCCATTTCATTCGAGTCCAAGAAGTTGTCGGGTCAGTGTTCGATCTCTGGTTTTGCTGGTTATGTACATGTAACTGGTGTATGCGCCATCAACCCTTTTAGCAACCTCGAGAGAATTAGGGTTTCTCGGACAGATACCGAGTTGTCAGACGTTTTGGGTTCAAATGTAGTTGATAATTCATTTGATTGTTCAGACGAAGATATGGATAGTGAGAATTTTGTTTTGGAAGGCTTGGATTTTGCTAGGGCACACAGGAGTGGCAGAAGAATTGTGTGGAAAAGGTTTCGGGGTGCGAATAGGGTGATCAAAGATGTGAATTTAAAGTTCAAGTCTAGAGAAAATGATAAGATAAAAGAACAAGAAAGTGAACCCATGTTTGTTGATGAGGAAAGTAGGGTGGATTTTGTTTCCATAGCAAACAATGGATTAGATGTTGATGTTGATGCTATTGGGCTTGAATTGAGTTTTGAGCATTGCAACTTCATCTTGAAACAGTTAGAGAGGTCTAATGATCAGAAAGCTCTAAAGTTTTTTGAGTGGATGAGAAGCAACGGAAAGTTGAAGCAGAATGTAACTGCTTATAACTTGGCTCTTCGAGTGGTGAGTAGGACACGGGATTGGGATCTGGCAGAGTCGATGATTCAGGAGATGACAAGTGATTCAGGCTGTGAACTCAATTTTCAGGTTTTTAACACACTTCTTTATTCTTGTTCTAAACAGGGGAATGCGGGTATGGGTGCAAAGTGGTTCCGTATGATGTTGGAAAATGGGGTTCGGCCTAATGAGGCTACCTTTGGTATGCTTATGAGTCTTTATCAGAAGGGTTGGAATGTTGAGGAGGCAGAGTTCACATTTTCCCAAATGAGGAATTTCGGACTTAGATGCCAATCTGCATACTCGGCTATGATCACAATCTATACCCGTTTAGGTTTGTCTAATAAAGCAGAAAATATTATTAGCTTCCTGATAGATGATGAAGTAACCTTGAATATGGAGAATTGGTTGGTCTTAGTTAATGCCTATAGTAAGCAAGGCAAGTTGAAGGAGGCTGAGCTGGTATTGGTTTCAATGCAAGAAGCTGGGTTTTCCCCAAACATAATTGTGTACAACACGCTGATCACCGGATATGGGAAGGTATCCAAGATGGAAGATGCACACCGCCTGTTCCATAACCTCAAATCCATTCAAATTGAGCCTGATGAGGCAACTTACAGGTCCATGATCGAAGGTTGGGGTCGAGCCAACACTTACTGGGAGGCACAGTGGTACTATATGGAACTCAAACAGGCAGGATTTCAGCCTAACTCATCCAACCTGTACACGATGATTAATCTGCAAGCCAAACATGGGGATGAAAACGGTGCCATTACAACACTAGAGGATATGATGAGGATGGGTTGCCAGTATTCTTCTGTGCTTGGTATTCTTTTACAAGCGTACAAGAGAGCTGAAAGGTTTGATAAAGTGCCTCTAGTCCTGAAAGGTTCCTTTTATGACCGTGTTCTGAGTAACCAGACATCGTGCTCGATTCTCATCATGGCTTATGTGAAACACTCCTTGGTAGACGATGCAATAAAAATTTTACGGGAAAAAAAGTGGAACGATCAGGGCTTCGAGGATAACTTGTACCATTTATTAATTTGCACTTGCAAGGATTTGTGTCGTCTTGAGAACGCTGTCAAGATATATGCCCATATGCCAAAATTGGACACCCAGCCAAACTTGCACATCATATGCACAATGATAGACATTTACAGAGTCATGAATTTATTCACAGAAGCAGAGAAACTTTATCTGAAGTTAAAGTCCTCACGCATAGCCTTGGACATGGTCGCCTTCAGCGTTGTGGTAAGAATGTATGTTAAAGCTGGGAATTTGAAAGAGGCCTGCTCTGTTTTAGACACAATGGACAAACAAAAGAACATTGTTCCTGACATTTATCTTCTCCGTGATATGCTCCGTATTTATCAGCAACGTGGGATGCTAGATAACTTGGCAGAATTGTATTACAAAACCTTGAAGACTGGAGTCACTTGGGATCAGGAAATGTACAATTGTGTCATAAACTGCTGTGCTCGTGCCTTGCCAGTTGATGAGCTCTCCAGGCTGTTTGACGAGATGCTTCAGCGTGGCTTTGCACCTAATACCATTACCTGCAATGTTATGCTCAACATTTATGGAAAATCCAGGCTTTTCAAAAAGGCTAGGAAGGTGTTCTGGATGGCTAGAAAACGAGGCTTGGCTGACGTTATCTCTTACAATACTATTGTTGCCGCATATGGGCAGAGTAAGTACTTACGGAACATGGCATCAACTGTTAGAAAGATGCAATTTGATGGCTTTTCAGTTTCCCTTGAAGCCTACAATTCTATGTTGGATGCATACGGGAAAGAAGGCGAAATTGAGAAATTTATAGGCGTTCTGCAAAGAATGAGGGAAAACGGTTGTGCTTCTGACCATTATACCTACAATATTATGATTAACATATATGGAGAGCAAGGATGGATCGAAGAAGTTTCTGCTGTGCTAATGGAATTGAAAGAATCTGGTCTTGGACCTGATTTATGCAGCTACAACACCTTCATAAAAGCATATGGAATAGCAGGAATGGTCGAGGATGCGGTTGCTTTGGTTAAGGAAATGAGAGAAAATGGCATAGAACCCGATAGAACAACATACATTAATCTGATAACAGCACTGCGAAAGAATGATAAGTTTTTAGAGGCTGTCAAGTGGTCGTTGTGGATGAAGCAGATGGGGTTGTGATGTCTGTAAAAGGAACTTATTGTATTTTTCATGTTCTGCTCCTCCTGCCTTTACCCGCCCAACAGCGGATTGGACTTCTTCTCCAACTACATATTTGAATCTTACTGCTCGTGGTACAATTTATATATATACCCTTTCATAAAAGAAAGAGTTGCCTTGTAACTATCCATTTCATGGCCTATTCTTTACCATTCCGTATTTGCCCTCTGCTCCTTTCTACAATTTGGAGCTATTCAAATAGTAGATATTTACTTAGATCTCAGGCACTGATTGAAAGAAGAGGTTCAGCGGCGATATTTCTGACTTGGCTCTACAACTGCTAAAGCGGCTCGTTCTTTCATTACCATGGCCTCTCTCAGAAGCAAAGCTAAATTACTCAGCCCTACGAGTCTACGACTACAGTTTCGGTCAGCTTGACGGCGCCATCAAATAGAACACAGCTTGCGCTTGTAGTTTTTGGGTCTTCTCTCAAATTTCGATTATCTGCTGAATTTTTCTTTGGTTTTGCTTCTCTGTTTGTCATCTCTCACCTTCTTGGATTATCTGCTAAGATCTTCCTTCTCGTTTTGTCTTCTCTCACCTTTTTTTTGCTTGTCTTCTCTTGTGTTCTGGCAAACACCTTGACCTTATACATTGAACCAACCAGATATTTACTCTATGCGCATATTCTATAGTAGGCACTTATGGCTACCCTGAAGCATATCTACTTCATTCCCCGTAGTTTGAAGTGGTATTTATGCCGTGCTCTCATCATAAATTCATCTCTACATTTCGGCTGCTTCTCAACACTCAAACAGCGAAGCACAGGTTTTCTTCTAACATTTATTAACAGTCTGTTTTCTATTGACAAATTTATGAGGAGTTTAATGTCCTTTGGTTCTTCAATACCCTGAAACAAATGTTGGCTTACAATAAAATGAATCAACAGGCCTAACCAGTTCAAAGAATTCGAACACCTGAATTAAGACCATTCAGTCACACTCAACACATATTACCTACCATTGAATAATAATTCAGTTTTTTTTTTTTGTATGTGAATCTTATTTCCTGTTCTTTCTTCTGTTCTCTTCTTGGTGGTTATGTCATCTATTTCCCAACATAATGATCAGATTGGAGTCAAACCTAGACAAGAAAAATGATAGATATGATCGAAAGAAGAATTGGGAGACGTGTTCAAGCTCTATTCGTTGATGCATTTTCATAAAAATTCAGCAACAACCCATGGAACTCTTCGATTTTCCATAGTATTCGATCAATATGAGAATAATTGACGACATTTTCCAAATGATGCTGCAAACATTTTCCAATGAATAATAATTCAGTTTTTTTTTTGGTGTGTGCGAGTCTTATTTCCTGTTCTTTCCTCTGTTTTCTTCTTGGTGGTCATGTCATCTATTTCCCAACATAATGATCAGATTGGAGTCAAACCTAGAGAAGAAAAATAATAGATGTACATGCTAGAAATCACTCGCACAAGCTAGGCCACACGCCTAGCTTGTTTTTGATGATCCAGAACAAACAAGGGAACCAAACTCCTCCCTACCGAATTCGCAAAGGCGAATTGTGCTACTCCAAACCTGCAAAATGAGCACACTGTTAGTGCTTTCCGGCTATGTTTGACCGGGAAGCACTTTGACGTTCAAGTTAAATTTCTCTTTGAGAGTATTTCTAAACAAGAACTGGATTCAAAATTACGTACCTTGGTGCTTAGAGTGCTTATTCTTTTATAGGGGTCATAACTGAGGTAGTTGAGTCCTTTTGGGACTCCACTCATCTCCCTTAAGATCAGGGGCTTTTCCCTTATGTTCACAGCATTTGCTTTTTGTTTAGGATGTCTCTGGATATATTCCTGTTTTTTCCGAACTTATTGTTGTGGGAATGGGATTCCTTGGGTGATTATCTCGCTTAAGGAATCCCTCTAACTTATCCTGTTTGAGGGAACAAACTAACGTGGGCCATCCTGCTAGGGCGGCCCAATTTAGTTCTTATGGGCTAGACTCTGGGCTTGGCCCTATGGCCTCTTAGGATGGGCCGAGCTCAATCATGGGCAATCCCTCTGGGTAGCCCGAGTAACGCTTTTTTGGACTTGATCTTAAGCCCAGTCTCCAAACCACCTCCAATAGATATGATCGAAAGAAGAATTGGGAGACATGCTCAAGCTCTATTCGTTGATGCATTTTAATAAAAATTCAGCAACAACTCATGGAACTCTTCTATTTTCCGTACTGTTCGATCAATATGAGAATAATTGACAACATTTTCCAAATGATGCTGCAAATATTATTAATTGTTTAACAACTAAAACAATCTAAAAAGGCTAAAACTTGTAGTTTATTTTGCTATGCAGTATCTAAAAAGGATTTCGTATTTCTACTTCAGAGACAAAGCAAATCCAATCAATTTGGAGAGGAATAATCAGCTACATCATTAACTGTTATTATTGTAAAATTTTACTTCAATACAATACCTGCCTCTTTAGGCATTTTTATATTGTCGGACTCTTCCTCAGATCGGATTGGCTAACAAAGTGTGAAATTAGTTTCTCTTTTTTAAGCTGAAATTGTTACTTCTGAATTCTGTTTTCTAAAATATTCGTTTTCCTGCCCTTCTAATAAGCAGCTTAAGGGTGAATAATTTGAACGCCTGATAGGCCTACACTACTGCGTGAAGAATGGCATTTAATATATTTTCTCTGCACTTTATTTATTTCCTTTTAATATATGTCAACCTATTGACTATGACAGTGTTATGTCAAGGTTCATTTAGGTATTGACTACAAACCTACAAATGTTTGTAGTTCTGTCTTCAGAAAGCAGCGTGTGTGAAGGTCCTACACTTGTTGACGTTGCCGCTATATTCAATTTTTGTATTAGTAATAAAACGCTTAAAGATGCACAAAACACATACTAAAACAACAGAAAAGGGCCCAAATTCGGTATAGGTATGCTTCCTTTTCCATAGTTTGTTTGCGATAACTTGTATTGATGGGAAAGAAAAAGTGTCTGCTCGGGATATTTTACAGATGTACAATTGGTGGCATAAACTTTAGAAACAGGTGACTACGCCCCTTCTGGTAAAAAATAGGCAGATCACAATTCCTAGGTCCTATTGGTTAGCATGCTTTTCGGCTTCTTTCGAAAAAAGGCTAAAAAGCCTATCATAGGTTATTGGACAAGAAAACTAAGGAAGCCAAAAAGTTCGACAAAAACAATAATTTCTAGAATACTCAATTCAAACTTCTACTTTTTTCTAAAAGGCAATAACACTGATTCTTGGTAATTTATTTACTATTAATGCCCCTAGATATAATTGTTGTCATCACCTATATGAAAAAATAATACTATTCAATTTGAACATAAGTCGAATTGGAACACGGCCTAAGGAGTGAGATTTGGATCTTTCAACGTAATCTAAAGCCTTAACATCAATTTATGGAAAGCCATACCCATCTTCAACGATTCTTTTCTTTTTCTGTGTTTAACCACTTACCTCAAAGGATTTGCATGTCACAAATTTGCCACTTTGAACATTTCCCTACGCAGTACGTTATTTATGTATATTTTCTAGTTTTCCAAACTATATGGATGTTCTATCCTTGTATAATTTAGTTTTTCCAGCCTTCAATACAAAAAACTAACATACTGAAGTCATGCTGAATTTGTGAAAGGCCAATAGAAAATTTGTTAAACGTGGAAAATTTGTGGGGCATAGAAATAATATAATTCATATTGGGTTTGGTTCACTACCAGGATCTATATCCTTCACTTGGTTTTGCTTGAAAATGTCTTCACTTAGTTTAAGATAGTCTTTGCATTTCTTCTCATCTCAGCCCATGTTCTACATGAGCTTTCTCTATTTCCGTTACCACCCTCCACATAGATTATGTAACTCCTCCTTACGGGTGCTTTCGTTGGTGCCAACAAGATACTTAGTATCAACAACATATAACTGCCTACTATTGTACAACCTAGATTCTGATTGGATCCAGCGACTTCTCTATCAGGTGTGGAATTGTGAATCCCATAGAACAGGTAGATGGTTGGAATGCAGATGCTACAGTCATAGCAGCAATTGATTTTGTGCATTTTTTAAAACGTATTTCCATCATGCATGTGACTTAATAGTATGCAAGGTTTTAAATTGCGGTATTGGTCGGACTAACGATCGCGGTCGCATGTAACGTGTATCAGGAGAACTGGTCAGTTTATAACGGAAATCGATAACAGCGTTCGTGATTTTTTATCTAGCAGTAGCAAATGATGTAAACTCATTGATAAGCATATCATAGACTTATTTATTTCAAATTGAACGTTTATAAATGCTTTTAATTAACATTTTGACACATAACTTTGAAGACAAAAATAGAGTTCTAGAGATGAAAACAAAGTCAAATAGTTGGGTTGTCTCGGGTCACGTATAGGGAGTATCGACCGATATGGACTGATACAGCATTGATACGAGAAGTTGAAGGGTCACCAAGCATTGAACAATTTCCTTATCTAGCCTCCATTATTAGTAAAGATGAATGAAGAAACAAAGTTACTGGGACCAAACATGAAAATATAAAATGTGATTTTAGTGACAATAGAAACAGAGGGTAGTCGAGAAGTTGAAGGGATACCAAGCAATGCTAACGTTTCGCTAACATAAACCAGTTAGGTTGCGATGTTTGGAATCTTTTAAAGAAGTAAACCGTGCAGGCTTTACTTCAAAAACCAGGATGTGACTATGCCCCTTGTGGTACAAAATAGCCATCTCACAACCTGACATTACTTAAGCCTGATTGATTAGTATGATTTTTGGCTTTCCTGGGCAAAGACCTAAAAAGCCTAACATAGGTTTTGCCAGTCTGAACAAAAAACCAAAAAAAACAAAAAAAGCTTTTTACCCAATAAACCATTTCAGGATGCATATACAACAATTGCACATTACTTTAAATAACTACAAATGTATTTTTAATCATGTTAGTAACAATTTCACAAAAAATAGCTTCAAAGCTAATTTACCATATTTTGAACTCAAATGAACTTCGTAGTTAAAAACGTACAAAAACTAAAAACCTATTAATAGAACATGGCCTAACGAATTAGATTTCAATCTTTCGGCTGTAATCCTACCCCTTAACATCAACCTACAGAAACACACACCTATCTTCAGCGATTCCTTTTTGCTTTGGTGTTTCACCACTTAGTTCCATGGATTGGCACATCACAGATTTTACACTTTGATAATTTCCTTACGTGTTAAGTTATTCATTGATATTTTTTAATTTCTAAAATCATTCCAACGTTTTACTCTTCTATAGTTTTTTTTTGTCCTTCACCCACTACTGAGCTTCCACAAATTTAGTAATACTTTAATTAAAGTACTTCAACTCTTTAGTTACTTCGTTAAGTTATCCTGATGGAAGAATTGTTCTATCAGCACAACACCACAACATCACCACTAAGCACGAGAACACTCATAAATAAGAAATAAAGATGTTATATTATTATTACAGCATTTGTCCTAACTTTGAAAGGAAAAAACAGGGCCGAACAATTAGGAAACAACAATAAGTTCTCGAATGAAACCAAGTCAAGATTTTGCCAAGTATGAATTACCACCTCTTGTAAGAAACTACATGAAAATACCTAATCTACTAAATTTCTCCCAAAATGAAAAAATATTATATTTCATTACATTCTTATAATCTTTCTATCTAATACTGCATCAGATGCACCAGGTACCCAGTAATTGTCATAATTGTCAGAGAAGATATATGAGAACTTAGTATATTAAATATATAATATGATTGGAGTTTAGATTGCAGGTTTCTTTGTTGCCACCTCAGCACAGGCAGAAGCTTATGTAGTCCTACCATGACATAAGCTTCTTCTAGAAGCAAACAGCCTTAGCCGTCAACCAAGCAATATTAGCCACAAAAATAAAGGAAGCCGAAGTTCACAGCATCACCTATGCTATGAGTTTATTGAACGAGGATGTCCACCTCATCGACGAGATTAATATTTAAATATTTCTTTTTACAACGTATTGATATTCAAATATTTCTACTTGTGCATGGCATTTTCCTGTACTTATTTTTACATGAGATCTACAACTTTTTGCTTTAAATCATTTTAAACATATTCTCTTCCTATTGATTAATTACCATTTGTTGATGTGTCCTTAGTTGAAACCAAGATTTTACGCTTAGAAAACCCTAATGTCACTTGCTTTAAATGTAGCTACACTTTTGGATTATGTTGATAAATAGGCCGTCTACGCCTTTATACTCTGAATTCTCCCGAGAAAGAAAGGACAGAATCAATGCAAGAAGAAGAGAATTAAGATTACAAAAAAACAGCCGAGCAACTGATAATCCTAACAATAGTGCTCCGAAGCGGTGTCGGTTGTCTTAATTGTCACATTCTATTTGTTAACAGACATAATTAGGTTGAATAAAGACGTTAACCCCAATAGGGCACGCAACAGTTAATTTATAGAACAACGAGACCACACAATAAGATATGGTGTGCCCAACCACACCGGATAATAATAATAATAATAAAGGTAATACAATTATAATAAAGCTAACACCCCCCTCAAGCTGGTGCATATATATCTAACATGCCCAGTTTGTTACATATGTATCAAACCCGAGGACCTGAAACAGACTTAGTAAAGATATCTGCCAACTGCTCTCCAGTACGAACAGCACCGAACACGATCACACTATTCTGATACCCATGCCGAATAAAATGGTAGTCCACCTTGATATGTTTAGTACGCTCGTGGAACACCGAATTCGTGGCAATATACACTGCAGATTTATTATCACACCAAAGCTTTGTTGGACCATTATAGGGATCGCCCAACTTACTAAGCAATTGACGAAGCCACAAAATCTAAGATGTGGCCAAGGCCATGGCTCGGTATTCTGCTTCTGCACTTGATCTCGAAACCACGTCCTGCTTCTTGCTCTTCCAAGAGATACGATTGCCACCGATAAATATAAAAAATTCAGAAGTGGACCACCGATCAATGGGGCATCCCGCCCAGTCAGCATATCAGAATACCCTTCCATCATAGAGTGGCCGTGATCACTAAAATACAACCCCTTAACGGGATTACTGTGGATATAGTGTAGAATTCTAACCACGGCATTCTAATGTGAGACCCGAGGTGCCGCCGTGAATTGGCTCACCACACTCACAGGAAAGGCTATGTCTGGTCTTCTCATTGTTGTCAGATAATTCAACTTCCCAACCATTCTCCTATATCTGTCGAGATGAGGAAAAGTCTCACCTTCATCAGGGAGAAGTTTAACACTCGGATCCATAGGTCACTTGACCCCCCCTTTGCGTGCAACAGCCTTGCGTCAGCAAGAATATCTAGTACATACTTCCTCTGGGAGACAAAGATACCTTTCTTACCTCGTGCCATCTCGACTCTAAGAAAGTATTTTAATTCTCCCAAGTCTTTAGTTTGGAACTGAGATTTCAAAAATTGCTTCAACGTAGAAATGCCCACTGCATCATCACCTGTGATAACAATATCATCAACGTAAACAATGAATAGAAAACAACCAGCAGATGAGCGTCTATAGAACACCGTATGATCTTTGCTGGACTGTAGAAGACCAAACTTGTGCATAATCATACTAAAGCGTCCAAACCACGCACGTGGAGACTGCTTCAAGCCATAAAGAGATCGATGGAGACGACAGACCAGCTGCGACCCTCCCTGAGCAATAAAACCAGGAGGTTGCTCCATATAAACTTCCTCTTGCAAATCGCAATGAAGAAATGCATTTTTCACGTCAAGCTGATACAGAGGCCAATTGCAAGTGGCAACCAGAGACATAAGCAGGCAAACAGATGCCATCTTGGCGACGGGAAAGAAGATCTCAAAATAGTCAAGACCATATTTCTGAACTTACCCCTTGGCAACAAAACGGGCCTTCAAGCGGGCAAGAGAACCATCAAGGATTGACCTTGATCGTAAAAATCCATTTGCAACCAATAACTTGCTTACCTTCCAGAAGAGAAACGAGGGACCAGGTAGAAGTGGATTCAAGAGCGTGCATTTTCTCCAACATAGCACCACGCCAGCCAGGGTCAGCTAAGGCCTCGGGAATAGTACGAGGAATAGTGGCCTGATCGAGAGTGGCGATACAAGTCTGTAAGGAGACTGAGAAGCCCTTGTTGGGGGTAGTATAGAGATGATGATCCTTGCAAGTACAATAAGATTTCTGAATAGCAATAAGAGTATCACGAGCAAGGGAAGGAACACTTACCGTGGGAAGAGAATCCGCTGACGAGAAGATTGGCTCAGTAGAGGAAAGTTCCAAGGAAGCTAAAGGAGTGGAAGGAGAAGGTGGAGAGGACCTCTCGGTAGGAGGAATACCTGCAGAAGAGGACAAAGGCAAACAAGACACTAAAAAATCAAGATGTGCAAGATCAGACCGCCCACTCCCTGACACAGCCGAATCTGATGTAGAAAATAAAGGAGTAGACTCCACAAAGGCAACATCCCGAGACACAAAGAACTTGTGAAGAGATGGAAAAAAACAACGATACCCCTTCCGAGTCTTCGAATAACCAAGAAAAATGCATTTGACAGCCCAAGCATCCATCTTCGTTCGCTGAGAATGAGTGTCACGAACATAACAAAGGCAGCCAAAAATTCCCAAAGGTGGAGAGAAAAGGCTCGTTGCAGGAGAGAGGACCACCATCGGAATTTTACCACCAAGGACCTGAGATGGGAGACGGTTAATTAAGTAGCAAGCAGTTAACACGACATGTCCCCATAATTGGTTAGGCATGTACATTTGAAACAAGAGAGCACGAGCAGTCTCCATAATATGGCGGTTCTTGCATTCAGCGACACCATTCTGCTGTGGGGTAGCGGGGCAAGAAGTCTGATGTACAATACCACTAGTGGATAGAAAAATCTTCAACTGGGTGGAGAGATACTCGCCCCCATTATCATTGTACAAATATTTAACGTGAGCCTGAAACTAGATTTTTACTTCCATACAAAATGAGGAAAAAATAGTTGTTACTTCAAATTTATATCGCATAAGATAAAAAAATACACACGAGAATAATCATCCACAAATATGACATAATAATGAAAATCAGAAACAGACTCTACTGGACACGGCCCCTAGACATCTGAATGAACCAAAGAAAAAGGAGCCGAAGCTCGTTTATTGACCCGAGATAAGAAAGGCACACGCAGGTGCTTTGCCAACCGATACGATTCACATTCAATATGAGAAATAGAGCAAAAACTATGACGGAGACTATGTAAACTGGATATAGATGGATGCCCCATACGGCAATGAGCCTCAAAACTAGGAGAGGAAACTATTGAGCAGGCCGTAGCAGCCACCTCCTCCACCAAGTAAAGCCCACTAGAAACTCGACCTCTACTGATAATCTTTCTCGTCGTAAGATCCTGAAAAACACAGCTATCAGGATAAAAAAATCACACAGCAGTTGAGATCATTAGTGAGCTGACTGACAAATAATAAGTTAAATGAATTTTCAGGAGTATGTAAGACATTAGGTAGGGTTAAGGAGGGTGTGGGAGTAGCGACTCCACATCCCTTAACCGGTAAAGAAGATCCATTAGCCACAAGAACGCCACGATGGCTAGGAGTCACCTAATAGTCAAATAATATACCTGCCGAACCAGCCATATGATAGGAGGCATCTGAATCAATCACCCAGGCAGATGGAGTAGTCGCCAGACATGCACTCGGATTACTTGCGAAGGTAGCGGCAGCAGGAGCAGGAGGACTAGGGCTAGTAACTTGAGACTGAACATACTGCTCATATTCAGTTGAGGTCATCTCTACGAGTTGCTTCTGAGAAGAGAAAGACGAGTCTACTTTGGGGTACTCGACAGTAGCATTAGCAACGGGGGACGGTCTTCTATGTAGTTTATAACACTGACTGCGAATATGGCCTTAGATCCCACAATAGTGGCAAGAACGAGTCGCACGAGCCCCCCACCTGTTCGACCTCCATCCCGGCCCCTACCACGGCCACAGCCACGAGTTTCATTGCCTCCTCGAGAAGCAATAAGGGCAGACTGATCATTAGCATCAGAGGAAGGCTGGGTGTCGTTATTATGCATCAAACGACTCACCCGACGAAAAGTCTTAGATAATGTAGGAATATCTGTCCCAGCAAGAATCTGGGAACAAGCCGTGTCATATTCAGGATTTAAACTGGCTAAGAAACACACGACGAGAATTTGCATTCGCTGTTCCTGAAACTTGCTGATAGAACTGGTGAATGGAAGAAGCTGATCAAACTCGTCGGTAAGCACTTTAAATCTAATAAAGTGCTCCTAAAGGGGGCGACCAGCATGTTGCGAACGAAAAAAGCCTCGCATTACATCATAAAGACGCGATAAGTCATTTGTGGAGGCATAAATATCCTCTAGAGCCCCCCAAATTTCTTTTACCGTATCAGCACTGGCAACCAAAATCTTGACACTACGGTCCATGGAATTCATAATCTGACTGAAGAGACGAGCATCGTCTCGTATCCAGGTACGATAAATAGGAGAACTAGGATCAGGGGCATCGTCAAATAAGTGGGAATCCAATTCCACGCCTTGCAAATATTTCAACGCATTCTTCCGCCACAAGGGACAAGCAGAAGCACCGTCAAGCTTCTCATCGACAAGCCGAGTAGAATAAGAGAACACCTTAGTTCTCATTGGTGCCCAGTATCCGTCAGAGACTCAGCAGTCCCAGAAGTCTTGGTAGCAGACCTATCGCCCTCCGATGACATTCTTGTTCAACTACTAGAGAATCCACAACCAAGCAACCCTCACTGCATCAACAAAAATTGGATAACACAGAACTTGACAGTGAATGAAAAGCAGGCAATTGTACAGATGAATAAAGGAACACAATGAGGGAGACGAAAACACAGAACTGCTAAGACCGGTGCAACTGTTCGGTGACCAGCAACTTTTCCAGTGACTATTCCGGCGACTTTTCCAACGACTCAACTAGGTATCCGGTGACTGTTTAAATGGTCGTTAGGTGGTTGTCGAGAGTCTTGGGGGTCGGTAAGGGTCTTGGGTGGTGCGCCGACGACTGGTGGCTTGAGTTTGGGATTGTCGGCGACTGGCGGCTACTGGTGTGTGGTTTTCGGCGACGATTTGGGTCTGGCGGCTAGGGTTTAGGTGGTGGCTAGGGTTTAGGTGGCTGCTAGGGTTACCAGAGGTCCGGTGGCTCTGATATCATGTTAACAGATATAATTAGGTTGAATAAATGCGTTAACCCCAATAGGGTACGCAACGATTTATTTATAGAATAACGAGACCACATAATAAGATATGGTGTGTCCAACCACACTGAATAATAATAATAATAAAGCTAACACTATTGATGCTGGTTCTTCGCAAATTGCTGACCTAAGCGAGTCCCCCGCCAAACTTACTCCTTCAACAATGAATACGACTTCCCATCTGCTTTCTACAGAAAATGTTGAAAATAGGTTCACTACTTCAAAATAGGTACTGATCTTATAACCTACATTATATGCACTCCCACTAGACTCTTGCTAAATTTTTTTTCTCAATTAGGTTCTGCTTCCACTTCATTGGCTCATTCTTCTCCTAAAAAATGTACGCATCTCCATTATTTTACTCCGAATCACTAATTCTATGCTTCACCATTTACTAATACTAACTTTGCCAATCTATCAAATTATAGGTCCATCTAATTTTTCAGACTACGTAGACTTCACAGATTCAGGATCAAATCTACTATGCCTAATTTGGGAAAGCACAATTTTGTACTTCCATTATCTAATGGTTTCTTTCTATAAGCTTGTCTACAACAAGAATGGATGATAATAACACAATACAGTGGTCTATACCTACTCAACCATTTGTGTTGCCATCTGCATCACTGTGTACTTCTTATAAAGCAAAAAAGTTTTCACTTGAACCAGAAGGTTTTTGTTGTGCTAAAGGCGAGGTTTTGTTATATTCGACTATCATTCCCAAAGATCTATTTGCCTTATTCGTTGGTCATACTCCACAATCGGCACATTTCCTCAATTATATCAGAGCATATAATAATGCATTTGCATTTACTTCTTTTGGAGTTGCTCTTGACCATGAATTTTCTAAAAGGAATAAAGGCACTTGCACTTTTCGTGCTTAGGGACAAGTATATGATTTCATTAACCATCTCAGTCCCTCAAATGGTCAACCATCTTACCCACAATTATATTTCTTTGATACCGAGCATGAAATAGAAAATAGAATGCGTATAGCAAACAAGTTAGATCCAAATATCATTTCTACCCTCATTGATGTTATGAATGCAAATCCATACTTAGTGTTCTTCTGTAGCTTAAGAGATGTTCCTAATTTAGACACACATGAAATACGCATTAGAGCTGATCCGATCTTCGACGCTCAAACCTATAGTGCTCCCACAGCCTCCCAAGTTGCTGCCATATGGCATGAAGATGCTGGTGTCACTGATGTCTGTGAGCGAGATATTTTAGTTTAAAAGCATGATGGCCACAGCGAGAGAATACGATATTATTATGGTTGTTACGATTCACTTCATTATCATTTAATGTTTCCTTTAGGTGAACTAGGTTGGCATCAAGGAATAAAAAAGATCTCAAAAAAAGGTCCGTCCCACTCTCTGACAGTCAGAGTTCTGTTCTATCATTGCATTCTTGCACAGTGGAAGATTTGTTAAGAACATAATCTCTAGGTATGCAATATGCTACACTAATCCTTTTGCTTTACGTCATCTAGACATTCAATATTGCATCTAAACTTCGAACTTCTTTTTCAGTTCTTGAAGAGAATGCGCATAAATTAAACATGGTGTCCGCAAGAGAATTATATGTTTATGGGTTCCAAATAAGAGAGGATGTTAACTCCATATTACTACGTTCTAGCATACTGCTCCAACAATTTGCTGTAGATATGTATGTTAAAATTGAAAGTTCACGTTTGGACTATTTTAGGGCAAACCAAGATGAAATATGTGCCGGTGCCTACCAAGGAATAGTTGATTGTGTGAACCAGGTGAAAGTAGAGGTTCTAAAGCTGGTAAGAGAATAATACTAGGTGGCCCGCGAGACATGCATAAGCGGTATCTATATGCAAAATATGGGAAACAGATATCTTCGTAACAATGACATGTAATTCAAGCTGGTCTGAAATCAAAAAAGAACTGCTACCTCATGAAAATGCTCAAAACTGACATGATCTCCTCTCTAGAATTTTCAGAAGCAAGTTTGAACATTGAAAGAAAGAGGTGGTCAAAAAGAAATTATTCTGACTTGTAGCTGCATATGCATACGTAATCGAGTTCCAGAAAAGAGGTTTGCCCCATGTTCACATGCTTATTATTCTTAAGCAAGGGTCTAAGTTGAACTCCCCTGAAAAATTTGATGCATTCATATCTGCTGAACTGCCTGACAAGGTAAAATATTCTCAGCTTTATTCAATGGTAGCAAAGCACATGCTACATGGTCCATGCACAGAGTTTAATAAAAGTAATGTCTGCATGAAAAAACTTTCATGCAAAAATTGTTACCCAAGGAACTTCACTCCAGAAACAATCATGTCAACAGATTCATATCATATATATAGGAGATGTAATGACGGAAAAACAGTTGTTGTTCGTGGCCATGTTATAGACAATAGATGGGTTCTTCCTTGCAACGCCTACCTTTTAGCCATGTTTGATTGCCACTTAAATGTCGAAGTGTGCTCAACTATTAAGGCAGTCAAATACTTGTATAAATACATGTACAAAGGTCATGACAGAGTGATGTTCCAAATAGTTGACCAACATGGAAATGAAATATTGACGAAATTTCCCAATTCCAATCAGGAAGATGGGTATCACCCCCTGAAGCAATGTGGAGGATATTTCGGTTTTCTCTGCATGATATAAATCCTTCAGTTATAAGCTTGCAACTACATCTCAAAGATTGGCACTGGTGAGCTTTCGAAAAAAGTCCAACTTGAAATCCATTACGGACAACCAATTCTTCCAACAAACAATGTTGACTGAATTCGTCCATATGAATATGGCAAGCAAAAAGGCAAGAGAAGGGAGAAGGGAATTATTTATATCGGGAATTTTCAAAAGCCTTTGTTTGGTCTAAACAATATAAATGTGGACAGAAAGAAAACAAAGAGCTGTCATTAGAAGAATTGTCACAGCAAATCCAATTGAAGGAGAGCGCTATTATTTAAGATTACTACTCAATCATGGTAGTGCCCAACTTCATATGAACAATTGCTGACTACTGAAGGAAAACTATGTTCTTCACATCGAGCATCTGCACTTTACTATGGCTTTCTAGAAGATGACGATAGCAATGAGAAATGCTTATAAGAAGCATCACTTTTTCATATTCCAACTTCATTAAGACAATTGTTCTCAACAATACTCGTGTATTGTAATCCTCGAGATCCCAAACAATTGTTCTTGAAATTTGAAGATTTCTTGTCCAAAGATTTTATCAAAAAACACGGTATGACATGAAATCAAGCTCCAAGATGTACATTGAACACCATCAATAATGCAATAGAGTCTATGGGAAAAAATCTGGACATATCTGATTTGCTAATGTCAACTGGAAACTACTAAATCTACTTGCAAAGAAATAGAAGATGAAAAAAACATTGACATATCAGAGGCTGATCTATTATGTGCATCCATGTTAAATCATGAACAACTAGTTCATTATAATGAGATCTTAAAGTGCTGTTTTATGTAAGCATAGCATATCTTTTTTCATAGATGGCCGGGGAGGCACTGGAAAAACATTTCTTTACGGAGCTCTTTTAGCAACCATTAGATCAGCAAATATGATTGCATTAGCTACTGCTACTTCAGGTGTGGCTGCATCTATACTATCTAACGGGAGAACAACTCATTCACATTTCAAAATCCTGGTAGATAGTGATAGTAAACTTTGTTGTAACGTTAGCAAACAGACAGGACTTGCAAAGCTCGTAAGATCCACTTCTTTAATAATATGGGACAAAGCATCTATGGCAAGAAGACAAAGTGTAGAAGCATTAGATGAATTATTAAGAGATATCACATAAGTGGATACAATCTTCGGCGGTAAAATTGTAGTTCTGGGCAGAGATTTTCAACAAGTTCTTCCCGTCATTCCCAAAAGGACGAAAAATCAATGTGTGGATGCGAGCCTATAAAATCCTATATATGGACCTCGCTAAAGAAAACCAAATTGATGGAGAACGTGTGAGCTAAATGTGATCCAACTTTTAGCAGTTATCATTTTCGCATTGTTGATGGTATAGAACCTCATGATTTGAATGACTAGGTAACAATTCTTTCATCGTTGATCCTTGAACCAAATAATGATGTGCAACCCTTACAACAACTTGTGAATTTCGTGTTCCCCAACCTACATAAATACTCATTCGATGCACTATGAAGGACTGCCTCTGCAATTATGACCCCCCAAAATGAATCTGTTGACGAAATCAATCAAGAGCTTATAACATGTTTCCCAAGAGATGAAGAATGCTATCGAAGCATTAATGAAACAGTTGATGTAAGTGATTATCTCCCCTGGGTTTACCACCACACCAATTTATACTAAAAAAGAATTTCCCAGTTCCCATGCTCAGAAACATTAATCCTTCCAAAGAATTATGCAATGGAACTAGACTGGTTTGCCGCAAATTCAAGAAACATGTGATTGTTGCTGAAATTGCAGTAGGGGTTCGGAAGGGAGATATTTTTTGTGTGCCTCGAATACTATTACAACCTTCAGGCAAGAAGTTGTATCCAGATGAATTTAGAAGAAGGCAATTTCCAATAAGAATATGTTTTGCAATGACTATCAACAAAGCTCAAGGTCAAACGTTAGATATTGTTGGTGTTTATCTGCCGCAGCCATTTTTCTCGCATGGGCAGTTATATGTTGATTTATCTCGAGCTACTACGGTTGCAAAGATTAAAATTTTGCTCCATTCAGATTTTGAAAAAGCCTCTTTAACACGCAACACTAAAAAATATTGTATACAAAGAATTCTTATCAGAAGCAAAATGTAATTAGCCTGGTAATTTGTATAATATAGTATTTACTATTGTCTTTTGCATTCCTTACTCATGGTTTGTACTGCTTTTAGGTTAATGTCGTACATATTTCTACTGTTCAAAACTTTCAGTCATTACTTCCAAAAATTTCAAGTCCGTAATAGCCAACCAAATGTTGTTTATTAAAGATGTCAAAGAAGACACAGCCAACTGGAAAGTGCATGTGATGGTGACTGAGAAGGCTTTCCCTCGAAAAGGTGCAACAACTGGAAAGTGCTACCAAAAATTAGTCCTTCTTGATTCTCAAGTAACTTTTTGTACAGAAATTACAAAAATCTGCTTGTATACTTACAATAAGAAATAAGTAAAATTTATTTATTTCATAGTCATAAAATCTAAATGTCTCCCCCACAATTTTAGGCAACAAAAATTCAGGAAACAATCTTTGGCAACGACATTGACGTTCTACAAGATAGCCTTGAAATATTCAAAACATATTAAGTGTCAAATGCCATGGTTAAACCAGTGCCTGCTACACATAAAGTACTTGACAGTGATTACCAATGGATCCTTTTTGCTAGAACACCCATTGAAGAAGTTGACGATGAGTTACTTAGTGTAAGAAGTTTGAAATATGAGTTCACTTAGTTACTTGGTCTAGAGAAATGCTTGCAAGTACAGAAGAGCATTGGTAAATTTTCAAATTAAAATTTATATTTTAATAATTATCAATTTTTAGTATCACAATAAAACAATATCAACCTTCATTATGCTTTATTCATTTTAGATGCACTATTTGCAGTCCTACAAGTTGGCCCTATCCGCAAGATCATAAATAATTTACTCTTGTGCATTAGTATTTTGGATCAGGGGTAAGGTTTCTTAATTTGAATCTACAAATTACTGTAACTTGTTCCAGCTTGAGTTTTCTCCTTCACGTGTTGAAACCAACAAACCTGACGCTTTGGGATCAGTTCACTCAACATGAAGGCACTGCAATGTCAAAGTTTGCAGGTTCATTTCCAGTTGTAATGGGAATACGGTTGAAAGTCACTTCGTATAATGGTATGCTTCCATTTTTTTTTAAAAAAAATATTCTAAAATGAATAACTACCTTACCTAATATATTATACGATAATTAATAGGCGTGACGCTTTCTACAAAATCGTCATCAAGCTTCGTTTTTAATCCTCCCGTTCCAGAAGCTAATACACTCCAAGCTTGGTATGATTCTATTCTTGTCTTCATTTATGAAATGATTAAAGTAAAAACTCTTCCTATAAACTTATGTCAATTAACAGGTGTTCTTCCCATGCAAATGCGATCAAGAATCTACCTCTAACCATCATCAGTCAAATGAGTACAACTCAATCCCCCTGCCTCTACTAAAAGAGGTCATCAAAATCGCATGGCTTCCTACTAATGTTGAGCAGGTAAAACTAATAAATTTTGTTAAAAATTACTTACTACTTTCTTCATTTAGCCATTGTATTCAAGCTTACCAACACCGCCTTTTGCTAGGCCCAATACTTTTGGATCAAAGCTATAGCTCATGTCTCCAACTCCAGCTAGAAGTTTTGGTACACATGTTGTCCAAAATGCCGCAAAGGAACTGATGCAAGACGTGACTTTTTAGTTCACTACAACTATTGTAAGATAAAGGTCAAAGTAGAACCAAGGTAGATCATATTCATTGCAAGTATTATATATATAGACTTATGGGTCATAATGAATTTATACTACTACAAATCTAACAATATGTTTATATAGCTATCAAATTACTACCACACTTTCTTCTTCATATTGAGATTTTAAATATATAGTACTCAAACTTGAAAACACATTGAAATCTACTCAAACACTATTATCATTAAAATTTACTTAAAACACTATCAACATTGCATGTGAAGTAGATCATATAGTTGTAATATTATTCTGCCGTAAATAAATTTAACTTTAGACAATTATTAAAGGTAATAATACAGATAAGGACCAGTTTATTGATTGGAAGGTAACAACTCTGTTTGAGTGAGAGCACTGAGAGGAATGTTTGGTGCGTGGGAGAGAGGATAAGGTGATAGAGTCAAAAGTTAAGATTTCAAATGCAGAGTGAGTGAGTGAAACAGAAAAGAGAGAGATAAAAACTGACAAATGGTACCACGTGTGACAAATGTCCCGTCAAACCTTGCTCAAATGTAATCTAGATTACGCAGAATGAGAACAGTATCAGGATGTAAAAATTGGACTCTAAGACTACTTACAAAGCGTGCACAATACACTTGCGTAATTATATAATTCCGATCTCTCCCTTTTTCTGAAATACAATTTCCATGGGACATAAAAGTCTACGAAACTTCATTGTCGGCCGACGGACTGTTAAAGAAGACCACTTCAAATACCAAGTTTAGGTTGTAACAAGGTTTCTAGATTCTGCCTTGCTGAGAGCAGGAACAAGTACATCTAGGAAGCTTCTGCAATCCTTCTTTGCTGAGAGCAGGACCAAGTAGATCTAACTGTTTTTTTCAACAACTACCAAATATAAATTACCTTCCTATTATCAAATGACAATTTGTATATTAATTTGTTGGAACTACTTAAGGTTTAAGATTTCTTTGATGAACTATAACCATGTGTATTTTAGTTTTTGGGAAATGTACTTAGTGTACATGCCATAAACTCCCATTCCGGTTGTAGCTCTACCAGAGAGAGAGATATTATACTTCATCACAGCCTGCTCTCAACTTTTTTCTGCAATGTAGAAAATTGCCTTTATTTCTTTATTTGGAATAGCAATGTCCAGAATCTAGAGCCTGCTGATTGTTGAGTTTGGGTAGCCAGGATCTTTGAGATTGACAGAAATTAGTTTAACAGATAGTATTTTGTGAAGAACAGCCTGTGCTGGTATTAGTTCCAAAACTGCCTCAAACTAACATGGACTGTTGTCTTCTTGGAGCATCAGATGGATTTCGAATAAAACTCAAATATGTTCGTGTATAAATTGGTGTGTGTGGATTTCTGAGTATTTATGCACGACTTCTCATATATTTATAAACTTCTCTTTTACTTAATAGTATAAAATATTAATGACTTTATCCAACCTTATACCATTGCATAACTGCTCACTAAAACCAATAATTTCTCAAACGAAAAAAAGATGCAGATTTGACATTCAGCTTCGAGACTCGAGCGGAATAATAACAGCTACTGTCTTTGGACAACAAGCAGAGGAGAAGTTTTCTATTACAGCCCAACAATTAAAGGAGAATACAGCCAATGTAACGTTCCATATCTTCTTTACTACCTAAAGAAGAACATTGCAGTTTCTGTCATTTGAAGTACCATTATGCTTGCTAAAATTGTTGGGTCAAGTGGCGATCAAAGAGCTACAGAAATTGTGCTCAGCGCATGAATTCATCCTGCAGCTTCGCGTGTACAAGTATAAAACAGCAGGCATGACGCAATGCCAATTCAATGTTAACGATGTCCACAAAGATTCCCCAGCAACATCACCAATTGTCATGCCCTAAATCCCGGGTCACGTGAACCATCCAAGAAAAACCCATTTTATGATTCCAAGATCCACCAAAAACACCCGACCACAAACGGGTTCAAGAAGGTAAGCCAAAGGCGAAGTCAAAACTTTTGAAAAACGGACATGCGAGGGTTTATTTTAGATAAAAGAAGCACCCAAAAGAATAAGATCAAGGTCCTCAAGAGTTAAAACAAAATAATCAAAATTTTCAAGTTTTGCCATGTACACTGTTTTTTCCTCAATTTGTAAAACAGCCGAGAGCATGTTTTGATCGCTCGATAGACCGCTCGAGCAGTCTGACTCTGGACTAATTTTCAAAACACAACTTTTGAAATTCAACACTTACCTAATTTTTAACCAATCAATGTAGAACATGCTAAAACAAGGTTCAAAACCTTCCTCGAGACACAAGATTTGATATTAAACATTAAAACCAACCGGAAATGATTTGTTACAACATCGAAACGATCCCACCAAAACACCATTTCATACAATAATGAAATTTAACCCAACCGCCTAAGGTTCCTCTCATCCACATACAATATTCATACATTGGTGTCATGGCCGTAAGGCTTACAAAACTTATACTTTCAAGTACAAAACATGGTATAAAGATTACATAATCCAATAACAAAACCGGTATAAACCACCAAACAACAAAAACTAAGGGTTTTTCCTTCCGCCACCTCTAGGGCTCCATAAGATCAAGCTACGCGATTATTTTCACCCAAAAGATTGCAAATCCAACAACGTGAGCCGAAACCCAATAAGAACAGACTATCATGAATTAAAAGTATAATATGCAATCACGGATTGTATAAACAATTTGACTGCACAAGTCTCAAAATGATTTTCTAGTCTCAAAACCACAAGTTTTCATATAATCCAAAAACGTCCAACAGTTTCATAAACATAAACAACGTGTTATTTTTTAACCGGGTTTCCACAACTAACAATGATTCTTATGTACCAACCCTGTCGCCCAAGGGACACATGTACCAATTATAGACTCTCACCCATTAAACTAGTTCCGGGACATCAAATGACCCGTTTGATAATAACAAGCCCTATACATTGCTACAACAACAAATGCCTTCCAATTAGGCAAACACTTCATTTGCGGGGATTAACCCGAAGGAATGAAGCACCTATTTTGCGCAAGTTTTTAAATTTTCACCGATGAGCAATTGAGGCCCACATGTACACACATTGTTACGGTACATCTATTGAATCATTAAAAAGGCACACAACATGACTCATCGAAACGTTTATATGCACACAGCTATGTACAAAACGTCTATGGCACACATCAAAATTATCCATATATCCATGGAAATTAACCAACATTTTAAAAATGTTTCCACCATCTCAATCATATCATTTAAATCAAGGCTCAACCCCAAGGGTTCGCTCCAAATATCAAAATCATGTTTTCGCAACACATTCATACTTCTTCCGGTTTTCAAAATCCATCATTTTGGAAACCACGTGCACATACATCCACCAATTTTGTAATAAACCTTAAGATAGCAAAACATGCTTTATATGCAACCAAACAAGGTTTAAACACGAAAATCCAACATCTATAACATTTTAACCCGGTAAAAATGCGTATAATCATATATAACATGCTTTTAATGCACGAGAGTCTAGAGTCCTACCGTATGAAGTTAAAAATTCAAAGCTTTAACGACCGGCGAGAAATCAAAGTCTCCGAAACAAGATTCCATTCGGATGAACGCGAAGTCCTTGTCCAGGAGAATACCAATCCACCCTCGTAACGCCAAGATCTAACGCCGAAGCAAGCAAAAACTTAGAGAGAAGGAAGAGGTTTTGGTCTTTCTATCAAGAGAGGCAAAGTGAAGCTTGTAGGAGAAGCTTTGAACCAAAACTCTATACCACTAGCTGCACTCATAAAACCCATGCCAGACAGACCGCTCAAGCGGTCTAAAGACCGATTGAGCACTCCAAAGACCGATTGAGTAGTCCTGCCCAAAATGCTTCCAACTTTCTGTTGCAACACCCAAGCAGGACATGGATTGAAACCCACATGCATATCTAAGGTATCACATGCATAAAACATATAGAAACATGTCTTTCTATAACAATCAAAACGATATACAACACTTTAAGAATATACATTACAAAATTAAAAGGAATCAGGTCTCACACCAATCAGTTGCTTGTCGCTCAAAAACAAGAGAATGAGCTCCCAGAAGAACCTGATGCAGTTATCTCCAAGAAAAATTACTAACTTTGAAACACATGGTGCCCTTGTTAGTGAACTTGAAGAACAACGCCTGACTTCAGAAGATATGGCATTTTTTTATTACTATATTTTGCTATAGAAGATATGGCATTTTTTTATTACTATTTTTTGCTATATAACTAGCTTAGATGAATAGTTCGTCTTTTGTGTTGTAAAATGGTTTCACTATTGTGCTGTATAGTCACGAGTTGTTTATTTGTAAATAGTTCGCAGTGCATTGTAGAACTATACATAAATAATGATGATAACATGTGGTTTGGGTTTGGTACGTTTTCAGACCTCATTTTCAGCTTCGTTGATTTTCCAATTTTCAATCTTTATTATCTCACCTATCATATTGCATCCTATATTTCAATTATGGTTTCTACCTTCTATAAGTCATGTATTTTCTCTCGTTCTTGTGCTTTCCTTTTTTTACCATTTGCAGGTTGGTCTCAACTCAGTCCTTCTCTGGGATTTATTGATTGGTCTCAACTCAGTTCTTATCTGAGATTTACCAATAGTTCTATAGGTATGATTCTACGGCTATGAACTAGACAAAGATTGCCCAAATGTAACAAAATTGAATTCAAATGGTTTAGTATTGTTCTTTCTTTTCCAATGGCTTCAAATAGTTACTAGGAGTGCTTATATGGTTCTGCTTCTTTATTATTTGCAATTTGCAAATATAATTGTTATTGACAAACGATTTTGATTTAAAACTGATTGTTATTATTAATAATTGTTGCTCTGATTAAGTATTGGTTAATTGCTATCTAGTTTGAAAGACTTGACAAATTAGTGGCAAATTCAACTACTACTCTTGTACGATACTTAAGAAAACACATTTTGTTTGCAATTTTTCAAATCTTGCTTAATTGTGAATGGGGATGGGAATTGGGATAAGAGACTTCTTTCGCAGCCAATCAATCTGTATGTATGGGTGACTGGATGTTTAATATAAAATTATAAACTAACTGTGCAATAGCTTGTTGATTAGGTTGTTACTTTTATTATATTGCATTGACAATCACATAATCACAACTAAACACCTGCTTTATTTCTCTTTTTCTTCTCCCCGTCTATGAATGTCTGGCCTTAATTTTCAAGTTTGTTGTAGGCAATTGACCACACTACTAATTCTGCTACAAAATCAACTACATGTCTACTGGTTGGATATCTATACCCATTGTCTGTTGGGAGAATTTCCAACGCCGACATAAAATACAAGCTCGGGGATCCAGAAAATACATCTTTATTAAACTTTCAACAATTTACAATAAATTAAAATTTACAGAGAATGAAAT
>JAOTRH010000022.1:9888511-9922165 GCA_034768845.1 Heliamphora exappendiculata
TTTAACCCACCAACCTAACTCGTGGTTTATTTAACTAAATAAATTAAATTATGTAAATTAAATGAGAAAAAAAATAAGAAAGATAAGTTAATTGCGAGTTATATCTTATTAATCCGACATCAACTCAACCAAACTCATCTTAATCTAACCCGTTTATAGTATATATTGTCGTTGTGTTTCCACATATGATGAATCTCAAACCTCATATACATATTTTCATTTATATAAATTTTTTATAATTTATAAAAAAAATAACTTAGAACATTTATGATTTAATTACTACTTTATATGCTGTTATTTTTTTTAATAAATATACAATGTAAATATTAATCGATCTCATTTAATTGAGACAGTCTTAATTTGGTTTAGTCTAGTATGCAATATAAATGTTATTGTTGTTATTATTATTATTATTATTATTATTATTATATGCATTAAGCATTAGTAGTAGTAGTTGTTGTTGTAATAGTAGAGTATTGAATGAGATGTTATTTTTAATTCAGTCTTTTACTTAGCGTGTTAAATATATATACACATAATTTTTTTCATACAATAAATTATTTATTTTTTAGGAAAAAAAAATTAATAAAATTTCAAAATTTTAAAACTTTAGCTAAATAGTCTAAATCAGAGGTTAAAATTGGTGGTAAGTTAAAAATAATAATTAACCACCAAAGGTAAATTGATTAAAAATTTTATTTTTATCCGCCGCAAATAAGCTTGTCCCTTGGACACCAAATCAATATGAGCTCCATACCAAACTTAACATGTCCATGGATTCTATCAATGATCCTTCATCCGTACCCCCAAAAAAAATAATAATAATAATAACATGAAGTCAATAATTAATATCTGTAAACAGTGTGAATATTGAGACACCACCTTGCCCCTGAGGCAACGAATAATCAGTTAGCTGCCTCAAGATAAATAGTACACCTCCTAGCTTCCATCCTTTCTTTGATTCGTCAACACCTTTTTATTCTTTTGTTTTAGTTCAGATCTTTATGGGCAGCCAATTACTCCTAGTTTTGGGTTATGTTCCAAAGAACCAAGCACAAAATAATGATAACAACAACAAATTATAGGAAAAAAATAAGCCACAATTATACATATTTCATATAAAAAAAACTAAATTCCCATAAAAACCTTGCCCGGGCTCATTCTAATTTAGAGGGGCAGATTATACTATTTTAAACACTCCTTTAAACAAAGAAGCATGCCTTGCATAATAAAAGACAACTAAACTTGTGTTTAAACTAGTTTTTTTTAGAATTTTTTTAATTTTTTGATTTTTTGGTGTCAAATTATGATTTTTTTGTGTCAAATCATGACTTTTTTTGTGAGAGAAGTGAAAAAGCTAGATTTTTTTGTAGGAACCCAAACGAAGTGACTTTTTTTTAGTGGAAAAAGCCAAAAAGCCTGACTTAAAAGCCAGGCCAAACACGAGCTAATACTCAACGCTAAGATAACAAAACTGTCATAAGCCCGACTATAGACACTCCAACCCATTAGGGAGCCAGAACTAGTGAGAAGACTTCCACAACGGGGCAAAATCATAGCTTAATCTCAGTCCCACCGAAGGCTAAGTGGAGCATAGCCGAATCTCAAAGCTTCAAAGGGCATCAACAAGGTAGCTTAATCTCAGTCCCACCCAAGGCTATGCGGGGGCATAGCCAAATCTCATAGCTTCGAAGGGCATAAGCACACCTTGAACCTGGGACACACTAAACTACAAGTCTACAACCTAAATGACAATTAACTGACAAAATGAATTCCCTTAATGACGAAGATGCTCTTCCACAACATTTCTTTAATCTTTTATTCTTTTCCTTTTTGTTATTAAGTTTCCATAAACTCTACTTTTGTAGATCTCTGGACCCATTGAATTGCAGCAAGAAAATAAAGCAAGGCAACACCAAAATGCTTTACCATACGATACAATATCTAATCCGGAAACAATTCAAAGAAGACAACAGACAGAAATTAACAGTAGCAGCAGCAGCAGCTTGCACACGGCAACAAATGTGGAAGAAAGAAAAGATAACAAAAGAAGGGGAGGGGCAAAGAAAACCGGGTGTGGGGGTGGGGTGCCGGGTTAAATAAAGAAAAAAAGAAACCAATAAATGAAGCCAGAACAATACAGCGACAAAAATTTACAGCAGCAACCTCAAGTTGGCAAGGGTGGCAATGTTTGGTGGGACACGGAGGTGAGGTTAAAATAAGATGCAAGAGAGCTGAATTGAATGCACTCTCCTAAGTAGATGAATGCTCTCTCCCCGCATTTCTTCCATCATCACAAAAGTGAAATGCGTAGGAGTCACTAGGAGAGTGCACACAGATATGGGAACGGGAACGGGAACGCAAAACAAAACAAACAAACAAACAAAAAAATGATTGCTAGGAGAGGCTACATACACAGCTTTCCTTTCATTTGTTACTGGTTGGGGAGCGCCCAATAAGCCTGCATTGTTCAGTATGTAAAGAACACACGACTTGCTCATTCACTGGAAAAAGTTCTCCATCAAGCCCGCATCCATTATGTGATTGTTTTCCAGGTTTAATCTTAACTGACCTTACCTGCATTGCAATAGGAACTTGTATTACACGGTGTTCTTCTTAATTACAACTTGACTGCATTATTTTTATTATTATTTTTTCTCATTCAATCACATATGCATTGAACAGACTTCCAAATGCAAACATGTCAACATGGACATCTAAAAACAGTCTTCTAGATGAAGGAAATTATGCCATGTCTCTCCCTTGACCTGTAGCAGTTACAAATCTAAATAACAAGGGAGCATAACATTTGATAGTGACATTTGTGTGGCAATCAAAGGGTTCTTCTTTTTCCATCTTTAGTCAATGGTTAAGATGTGTTGATCGCTTTTTGTCCACCCCTTTTTCAAACACTTTTTCCCTCTTCAATATGATTTTATTTTAAGACCCAGCTTATAATTAATTTTTTTACTTATAATTAGATTTTTATTTAGCTAATGGGATTTGTGTTTGAAAGTGATTTTGGGCATGAGAATGGATAAGAGGCTCGTGGGATTGACATGAGGGGGCAAGGATGCTATATTTTTGGGAGCAAGCTCTGAGCAAATATGAAGTAAGTGAATACAGGTTATGCCTTGGAATGAAAGACTTCCCATCTCATGAAAAATCCTTTTCGCTCTAATAGGATTCGAACCTGAACCCAGATGAAGTTCTGACTGACTATCTGTTAGAGAAAAGAGAATCAATGGATCTTGCATGGGTTATTCCTAGTGCATTTACAGTGTCCTCGATCTTCACATATTGCAGATTAAGGAAATTCAATGTCCTCGGCTTGAGGATCTTGAATTAGTACGCATACTTTTCTTCACATCTTGACACAAGTGCAAAAGAATCAATAGAAAGAATTGCCTACTGGGTAAAGTAGGAGAGTGTTAATCATACCTTGACATATTCAACATATGGCAGTGAAAGGTGTCGACCCAATTGCAGAAGCAGGAAAAACCTCAACAGCCTCAGACGTCCATTTCCATGAACCAACAACAAATCTAAGGTGTTATCGTCATGCTCTGCTTTTGGGGCCACCACCTGGGACTTCAGGCCTTGAACAGTTTTGCATGCATGATTACAAACAAGGACACCAAGAAATTGACCTTTTGTAACAACCCAATTTTCTTGCAGCCTAGGTACGACTTCATTCCGCACTCCAGTTCCAACATCATCAGATGGACCTGGCAATTCGATAGGATTTTCCAAATCCCAGTTAGGCTCTACATCCCACTTCGGTTCAGCATCCCAAATTGGTCCTGGATCTGACATTGTCGATGAAATGTCCTCTTTGTCATTTGTTGCTGTATTTCCCCAAGAACATCTAGTGGTGTTTTGTGTGGCCGTTAATCCGGTCCATCCTTTATCTGTTTTCGACTTTGACCTAGTCCTTGGCCAGTTCGGAGTAGTTGAAAGTGGTAGCTGAGGGTGTATAACCTCTGGTTCTGCCATCACATTACTCCTCCCAGATGATAGACGTTTGGATTTTGGATCAAGGCCACGCACATACTCCGATGGCTCAGTGCTAGCATGGGTGCTACTACAAGTTGTATCCAACTCTCCTCCAGACATTCGACTTGGGGTCATTATTGAGTCAATACTTGATAGGCTAGAGGCTCTAGGAATGCCATCAGTATTTGATCTCCTCATAATGTCTGTATAAAGGTCTGACAAGTCAACTATTTCCCGATCAGCAGAGACTTTTCCTTCACGCTCAGTGGCCTCTTTTGATACCGGAAGATATTCCACTTCAAAACTGTACTTTGGCAAGCGTAAGAATTTGAGAAAACCAGCAACAAAATAACGTAGAGGACCATAGCGCTTCTGATATTTCTCGGAAAGTTCCAACACTGCAACAAAGGGGAAATACATGGAGAAGTACAAAATCATGCCAAACTAAGTTTAAACTTCTTATACAGGCACATAGTGCATATGCAATGCCTTTGTCAAGCTATATACAAAATAAGGTCTAATTAAGTAGTGAAGTGGTTGTAGTGAAGCACTCGCAACATTCTAGGTAAAACCTTATTATTACTAGCTTAATCCACCTCATGAATGGGATTAGAAATAATGTATATAACATTATCATCTGATATAGCAGTTTAGTGAGACATGCAGATAAGCAAAGGGACAACAAATCTCATATATAAGAACAAGTAGAAAAAATATAACCACATAATTCAGGGCATAAAAAAGAAGAAAAACGAAAAAAAGCAAAAAAAAAAAAAGGACCACCAACAAGAAGAATAGGTAGAGTTAAAAAATAACAAATAAATAAAAGAAAAACAAACTACTATACTAAAATCAAGGTCTAAACAACAAATAACAAATCAAAGAACAATAAAAAAATTGACATAAGTTACATAACAAGGAAAACATATAATGGACATACTTCACTTCACGATACCACTGCAGCAGATAAATCACTCCTATAGAAGCTACGTTGAGGAGATTATTACGGATCAGGTGATTATATTGGGGGCTGAACCAGACAACATGTCCCTAACTCAACCACACGGTTGTAAAATAGTTGGTTTCCACAAAATGCAGGCTTTCACTGCAAATGGACTATAAACCCATCCATCGATGAGCTCGCAATAACAAATAAACAAAAAAAAAACAAAAACAAAACAAAACAAAAAAAGTAGTTATATCCCAGGAGAACCCATCATTAGTTAATGATTTAGTCAATTAAAGATCTGAGCTTCAAATCATATTTTAGTGCCAAGAGTAAGGTACAAAGTATAGTTAGTTGTCATACATTAAAGAATATACAAATCAAAATCAAATTCTAGAATCATGTGAAGTATAACCTACAAATCACATTTTATTGCCAGAAGGTACAAAGCAGAGTTAGATGCCATTACCATGGATGTTAGAACCATACAGTTCACATTTCGATTAATATGTTTTGATACGAGCTCCATACTACACAATACGATTCATTTCTTGGAATCAAAAGTCACATTGCATTGTACAATTCACGATTCGATTGATTCAAGACCCAATTTGATCCATACGATTCTTGTGGTTTAGTTCAATCTTTTTCTCTTTTTTCTTTTTCTTTTTTTGAGAAGGCTTTAAATGATGCGTAACAGGCAATGATGATAACCCAATACTTCTTTTTTTCTTTGTTCTATAATGATAATCCCTCCTTTAGGAAGATATGGTGCAATCTTATCCATTTGCTAAAAAAGATTACATGGTCCTATACTCAGTCATCCGGATACGCATATTGTTGTTGTTTTGGATAATTTATTATATGCTAGTCCTTCATTTTTTTTAGTACATAAACTTTAAACTTCGAAATTCTAAATTTTGAATCTTGATGTATGAAATTTGTTTATGTATATACATATGTATACATTTGTATTGCCACATATATGAATCTAATTATAATCTATAACTAAGTATAAGATTCATTCCCAAAAAATACATGTGTACAACCATGGCTATCATTATTTTTTGGTTAAGTACAACCATTGCTATCAATTAAACAAAAACAAACAAACTGGGCACTATATACAAAATTTTATAAGTATATATCCCAAGTATAATTGCACATTATAAAAAATATAAAATGAAGTGAATTTTACAATTCACGATTCATTATTTTGGCAAAACGATTCACGATTTGACAATTATGGTAATTACACTAAAGAATCTACAAATCAAACTTTAATTCTAAAATCATGCAAAATATAGAAAATTGGTCTTATGAAGCTAACTTCATCTTTGTATGAAAGTACAATTCCGAGTGATATAATGGGTATCTCTTGGTACGAAAAAAATTAAGAAAAGAAAGTACAAATCAAACTTTTCTTAATTACGAAAACATTAAGAAAACTACGATTTACAATTTCAAGTACTCGATACACACGCGAAAGCACTATGCAAAATACTAGTACCCAATATGTACCCGGTATGAGTGGTTCATCTTTTTTTAAAGTACCAGTACCTAATATGTACCTAGTGCGAGCAATTCATCTTTTTGCAAGTACCCATGCATCGTAGCTCTGCAATGAACCCCGTAGCAGTCCCTTAACATCTGCACTACCTTTGCTATTTTGAATTTTATTAGAAGGATTTGGAATCAAATTGATTATGGAACATCACCACTATCTACATTCCCAAAAGCACCCTTATCTTTCAAGCCATGGTAAGGTTTTTCGCTATTCTTTCTTACATTCACCAGACGCTCTATTGAGTATTCACTGTTTCTCTCCGCTTCTCTTCTTTTCAAGGATCAAAATTTCGTTTCAATGTATTGTTTTGATTAGTATGGAAACAGAAATATTACAAAACGTTTTGAAAAAGTTTCAAATGCGTTTCGAGTACTTTTGAAACATGACAAAAATAGAAATATTTAGAAGTATAAGTAAAAATCTATGTATTGAGAACTAATAATTAATCATTTAAATATATATAAAAAATTGTAGTTATACACATAAAGAGTATTTTGTGAATTAATATATAATCAAATATTTAGTTTTATTCAATACAAGTGTAAATTATTTTAAAAAGTGTAAGATCCAAAGAAAATAAAGTGTAAAATTTTACTTTCATAGTAGTAATACTAACAATATTATTTTTAATAAATTAAAATACAATCATCTATAATTTTTTAAAAGAAATGTAAAATATTTATGAAAAAGTTTATATTCTTTTCAATAAAACTTGTTTAACATATTGCATAATGTTTTGGTGTGTTTCTTTTCTACTAATGTTTCATAACGTTCACTTAGGAAACGGAAACGTTTTGGCTGTCTCGATAGAAACAAATGTAAATTTTGTTCCTTGCCTCTTTCCTTTCCCTTCTCTCTCTATATCCCTTTCTTTATAAACTTCCCCGTAATGCTACCTCACTCACTCAATAGTTAGAATGCAACCAATTCTCATTAACAGTCTTCACTATGGTTGGCAGCTCCACAACCATTCCACAACCATTGTATCTAATACAACAAATTTGAGGGGAAATGTTCCTCTCCTTTACTTCTTTTCCTTCCCTTCCCTTCCCTTCCCTTCTCTCTATATATCCCTTTCTTGATGGAACTTCCGCACGATGCTACATCACTCACTCAATAGTTAGTATGCAACCAAATCTCATTATCAGTCTTTACTGTGATTGGCAGCTCCACAACCATTGTATCCGATAGAACAAATTTGAGTGGGGATATTTCTCTCCTTCACTTCTCTTCTTTCCTTCCCTTTTCTCTATGCATCCCCATCTTTATAGAACTTCCCCACAATGCTACATCACTCACTCAATAGTTAGCAGGCGGTTAACCAATCCTCTTTTTTTTTTGGAACTGCTAAACTCACACATCCATTACACCATACACCTTACCCCTAGCAAGGCTTGAACTTTCGACCTTCATTTGGAGGCAAACACTTTAAACCATTGGGTTGATACTGCTCTATCAGCTCGAACCCAAGACCTCACCCTTGGAAACCAAATGAATAGATCACCAGGTTAACCAATCCTCATTAACAGTCTTCACTGCGATTGACAGCTCCACAACCATTGTAACTCATATAACAAATTTGAGTGGAAATACTTGCTTCCCTCCTCAGAAACATATAAATAACTTATACAAAACAACTAATGTATTAAATAGTTCTTTCATATATTTGTTTTTAACTTATATATAAGCAGTGAAGTTACTTACACAACTAATAAATATAAGCAGTGATGCTTTAGATACTTGTGGTCATTGCTTAGACATATATAAAACACATTGCAAATTTAAAGAAAATAACTTGGGATTCAATGGTACAACAATAGCAATGTGGATTGTCAGCTATTAACAATCCATTTAGACTTCATAATTTTAGCGATTCTCAAAATCCAAAACCTCCTATTTGTTTATGAATAGAAATTTCTGCATAGTCTTTAAAAAGTTATATTCCCACTTCTTTTCCATTATCCTATTCGGATATATCCGAAAGTCTGCAAATCACTTCACCTTTACCGTTTGCCGTTCAAGGGAATGAATGGAGGGGATATAGATTGTGGAAATTACTAATCAAAAATATAGATTGTGGAAAATGATTTCTTACTATTTTGATATAATAAAAACAAATGTATTCGTGTCTGTGCTTCAGCAAGTTGCAGCCTATTGATGTTCAATTCATCTCATTCGCAATTAATAGAGTTGAAAAGCCACAAATCAGCAAAACTCCACTTCATGAACCCATTAGCCTGACTATGTCACACTGGATTAGCCAGCAAGGCTGTCCCTAACTTGTCTGGTTTTAATGCTACTCCTGTCCACTCCATATGCCAGTTTGCAAGGAGGCAATCTCAAAGGTTCAACTATACATGCCTTGCCTCGTGAGCACCAAGGAGTACTCATGCCCCCTCAGCTTATAGATAACATAAATGTAACACTACGAACACAAAAGGAAAAAGTACATAATCAACATCAAGAATATTTGAACTCAACTTGTTTTTTGATTGGAAATTAATGGGCCTGATTCTCTAATGGCCATAATCAAAAGCAAAGATCTAAAAGAAATCAATCAGAGTGCAGTGAGTTACCATCACTAACAAAACCGAAGTAAGTGACAATCATTCCGAAGTGAATAACACCAGTTTGAATCCACTCAACAGCGAAAACATCTGTGGCAGTAAGGCCGCCCTGAAACCAGCAAAACCAAGCATGGATGAATAACAAGAAACCCTGTAAGTAATTGCATGGTTAACACATACCAAGTTTCCTGCCAGGGACACAGGCAGAATTTTAACTAAACAGAAGCGAAGTATAAGCAATGCAATCTTAACGCGGCAAACCTATACCATTTAAGTATTAAATACTAATACTACTGCAATAATGGAGATTTTGCAAAATTCAGAGGCGGCGGTCGCCCCTAGCCAACACCTCCACGGTCTGTCCTTGTTACCAACACCACAAGTAACAACACATAATTTAGAAATTGAAACTAAAAACATTATTAAATTAATGAAAATCAGAAAAATTGTATGTTCGTGAAGCTTCTATCATCTGTAACTTCGAAGGATCCAAAAAGATCTGTTTCTCACTTCATGATAACGGTTTTATTGCATTCCACCTGTGCTTTGTTGACATGAGTGCCTAACAAGGGCTGGTACAAAGCTAGGAGAAAGTAAGGATGGTTTCCACATAGCGGGAAGCATATTTTGGTTGAGTATGGAGGGAGTGAATGGTAAGATTGCAAGAGACCATAAATTCTTGTTTGCTCTGAACTATTTCTGAACTTCAATTCCCATGTCAATCTCCCCAACCACATTAGGTTCATCCCTCTCCGATGAATAGACCATGAGCTTGTAGTCCAAAACCAAATGAGTTGAGTTTCACAACATCATTTTTTCCAACTATCTTTATTAAGTGAAACAGACCCAACTAGTAATTCTGCCATTGGTATAAAAAAAGTACTTTCACAGTTTCTACACCAAACACAACTCTGCTGCTGGAAGCCATAATCTACCAGCGGAAGCAAACTCGTTAGGAACTTCTGCTTAAAGCCATAAACTATGATCTCTTTAGCTACAATCAAAAAAGTTCTTAAGTTTCAAGAACGCCAAATGGCCCCCTAAATCAAATAAAAGGATAGAGATAAAATCTTCATACAAGGAGACTTCAAAGGGTGTTGTAGGTTTAGTATGAACGCAGGCGTGGGTAGTAGTGGGAAAACAAAAGCACTGAAGGGTAAAAAGTGGTGCATGACCATGTAGTCGGAAATAGATGCCTTGAAAAAAAACGTAAAAAGAAAAAAACGGCACTTAGATGGCCAGCATAAGTGCATAACTGGTTCTCCAGACCACTAGTTGTAGCAACTCCGTATATCTTTCCCCGATGCACTCTTTTTTAATTGACAACAAAAAGAATAATATTATTAATCATAGGGAAACCATACAACAAAAGGAGGGCAAGAAGTTCACCAATGAAAAAAAATACAAAAAATTCAAATAAACAAGAATTCAGACTAAAATTCAAAAATTGCTTTCCAATCTGTATAGATTTAAAAAAAAAAAGAGGAAGAAGAAAAAAGAAGTGCAAGTCCCTTGAATGGAGGAGAAATAGAAATCCAAAATGATGACGAGAAATAGAGATCCAAAATGATGACAAATAACAAGCTCTATCCCCTGACGATTCTTATCTTCAAATTTATCTTCAAAAACCCTAAAATTCCGCTCCAATCAAGTCATACAAAAGAGAGCATATATTGAACACCTCCACAGCACCTTGGCTTTCTTATTAACTCCAAAACTCCTGAAATCAATGAAAATCATTTGCACACAAGTCGGAGACACCCGACAAATATCCATTAGTTGAAAAAGGTGATGCCAAAGACTCAAAAGTCTAGGAACAATGCAAGAATAAGTGATTTAGACGTTCCTTATTCCTCCTACGAATGAATCATGATACGCCATTGAGGACAAAGATAGTAACTAGGCTTCCTTTCCTGAAAGGTGTCATTACTCATTAGTAATGAGACTTCCATGAGCAAAAGACCACGTAAAACTATTCACTTTAATAGGCACGTCCGCTTTCAAAATTTTATCTTTGGGATTGTCAATGATTTTATCAAAAAAGACTAAAAAGAAAAAATAACCATGAAGATTGAAGAGACCAAACCTCTTTATCCCTAACATCTAACCTCAAAGAGATACCATCAAGCATGGCTAACAAAGATGTCATCACAAGGGCCTCCCGAACATTGAGGTTTCTAAAGAAATTAAAGTCCAAAGGAATTGAATTTGACAAACCAAAGCCCATATTAGCAATAGATACATTATGTGAGCAGGCCAACTCATATAAATCTGGAAACAAAGCTTCAAAAGAAGAACCACCCAAACAAACATCCTACTAAAGTCAAACACTTTGACCATTACCAACTTTTAGAGATAAGAATTGAGAAAAATCTGGAAAAATACAGGAGACTTCCATGGAAATCGATAATCATCTCTATTAATAAAAAAGGAGGATCCTTACTATTAGCTTGAACCCCATATTTACTCTTAATAACGTAATGCCAAAATGTGCAACGCTCAATTAGAGATCTCCCTATTCACTTACCACATAGGGCAATATTTCTTGTGACAATATTCCCAATTGCAAAACCTCTTTTTCCTTGGGGAGAGATATCCCCAGAGGAAAACATAGATAGTATCATTAGAATACTGTAAAGAAGATACACAATCCTTGTTCATTCCAATAACATAACCATCAACTAATTCGACCACTCTGGACAATCCCTTAACCTTCTCAAAGCATAAGCCACCAACAAAAAAAGAAAAGGAGACAACTAGCTCCCCTTCCTAAGACCCCTAAATCTTGAAGCTATTTTTAACCAACATATTTTAGAAAACAACCTTAATTCATTTCCTCCACCTATCCCCAAATCCCTTTTTATACATGACAAAATCCAAAATCGTGGTCAGAAATCATGTTTTCAAAAAGGCCAATATAAGGAGCAAATTTCATATAAATCGACTAGCAAAATTGAACCCCATACTCCCTTTGATACAAGTAATTGAACTAATCTCAAGGATTCACTTCAGGTGAAACAAAGCGCAAGGCACAATTAGACATTCACATATATGGGTTTTACATGTTTGCAACAGAGAGGGGAAAAAGCTATTGTAATGTCTTTTTATCAGCAATAAAAAGAATTTATGATAAGCAAAGAAAAGGAGAAAGTACAAAGAAGATAAGAAGGACAAAAAGTCCTCAAAATAAGAGAAATAACTAGTAAAATTAGAAATGACCTCTGTCCAATCACTACAAATTAAAAATAAAGGAATTCCTTTAAAAGGCGCCCACACCTATAGCTGAAAGGAAGTCAAGTCCCAAATCTTATTTGCTAGGCTTCCAAAATCTTTTAACTTATCTTCAAGTATTCTTGTCATTTCTGTCAAGCCAAATTACCCACAATACCGTACAAATAGCGCCAGTCCATAGGAAATGCTAAGCATATGATCACAAGAAAATTGAGTCAATTACCATATTAACCTCAGCCAATTGAAATAATATACACTACTAAACCAAAGCCACCCTCCAATGTAAGGGGAAAAAAATGATCAATGCGTACTAGCCTCCCCTGTACATAATACACCACTAAGCAGACAAATAACATTTAGGTCTCTTCTGAACCATATAACTGATATGGAGTTTCTTATGTGCCGAAGCCACACAAAGGCACAGAGAGATAAGAAAAAATGCCATAAAAGAATTAGTTTAATGATACGACATTCAAAAAATCCAGCTTTTAAGAGATGCCAAACAGGGGTTAAATTTAGAGTACAAGCATTACATTCTCCTAGAATAACCAGCAATATCTATCATCTGATATAGCATATGGGAAGAGGAAGTGTATTATTACCTTCACTATAGCTATTGCAGCAGAGATTGGATCTCTAACTCCCAGAACAGTCCAAACTAAAGAATTATCTGAACCAGCAGGTATAATTCCAATTGGAATTGAAATTGCTTCTTTCTGGTTGTCTCGACTGAGTAGACCATTTAAAACCTGCACAAGAATTAACATTGAAACATGAGCCCCTTCCCCCCTCCCAAACAACAAAAACATATATAAACCAAACCATTGGTACATGGACTGTTGTTCCCTCAAATGTATATTAAATTACTGGAAGACTGGTCTATTAGCGTGGCTTATCTTCTTGCGAATTTGTATTTTGATAAGATAATTGATGCTTCAAGTATACTTCCTTTTTGGCTACTTAGATAACCTGGGATGCTAAGTTGTTTTTTGATGGTCTTTGGCTCACAATAAGCTCGGTACCAATGATATGATTCATAAGAGGAGGCCTAATTGTTTTGTGCTTCCACAGTGATGTGTTATTTGTAGGGGGAGAAGAATCTATTGATCAGCAACAAAAGATTAATTAAAGAAAGAAGAAAAGATACAAAGAGCATATCAGGAGACAAATAGACCACCAAAAATGCAGAAAACAAAACAGAAGAAAAGAAAAGAAAGAAAGAAAGATTACAAATCACACACCGTAACACTGCTCTCTAATCTCTACATCCCCAAAAACCTCTCTACTACAAATCCTCAACTTTTCCTTTACAAAACTTTCAAAGTTTCTTCATAAATTCAGAACCTTGACACCGTTGTGGATTACGACCCAACATTCCTCAAAATATTTTTTCCAAATAGATGATGCTCTAACAACCCTTAACTAGGTTCAGCCCACTATCCCCGCCTATAAGATCATCGTACAAAAGAGCCAAAAAAAAAGAGTAGTTACGCCAGCTCCCAACCAAAATATCCCTCATCAACCCTATGTCCCATAGCATAAATCAGATTCCCTTTGGGAACAATCCGCAACAAGAGCATCCTTGTCCCTAGACAAGGCAGATATATCCAGGCTACATCACCACACTAAACATCCGATCAAAAACTAACTCAGTCCCCACTCCCTACCCCAAAAAAAATTTCTTTGAGAATTCACCCTAGACTTCACTAATACCCTTCCATAAGCATCTAGCATAAGATCCTTGACGGGTACGCCAATCACCCCTTGGAGATCCGTATTTGCACTTAATAACCCTCCTCCAGCAACTATTCCCCTCAACAGCATATCTCTACAGCCATTTCCCCATAAGGGGCTTTATTAGAGGGAATCAACATCCTAATGATGAGATCATCGGCCTTCACAGGGATGTAAATCGAACTCCAATCCACCAAATGGTATTTGAAGCCATCCCCCGTATACTATCACCTCACAGAAAATCCCTTCGCAACTTCTCTAGCCTCCTCACTACCGACCCCGAGATAGCATGAATAGACTCAAAATAAGTTGGGAAACTAAAGAGAGTACTTCTTAGGAGAGTAAGTTTGCACCCCTTGAATAGATACTGGCACTTCCATGCCTCCAGTCTCCTCTGAAATCTCTCAATCACCACATCCCAAACCGATACCGCCATGAACAATGCCCCTAATGATAGGCCCAAATAAGTGTCAAGAAGGGCACCCATAGGACAACCCAGAATACCTATCACGCTCTTCACATCCAGAGCATCACCCACTGAGAAAATCTCTGACTTAGTCAAGTTCATCTAGAGGCCCGACAGGGCAACACAGCTTCAAAGCAAAGAACAGAGCGCAGGTACCCCAACTGAGCAGTACCTGCAAAGATCAAAGTGTCATCCACATAAAGATGTGAGAGATGGACAATGGGGCATCACCCACCAAACCGACCTGAAGGCCCGAAAAAAAACACCTCTGCTTACTGCTCTGAATCAGATAATCGAAAGCCTCCATCACGAAAATAAATAACATGGATAATAAAGAATCCCTCTGCCTCAAAACTGGTCGGGGTCCCGTTGACAAGCATTGAAAAGAACATGAAGAAAACCTGATCCACGACCTCCGGCTATCCCCACAACCCATCCTCCGCAACAAGTAAAGAAGATGGGGATTCCAATGTCATTAGGAAAACTTTGAAAAAAGAAAAAAAGAGTAGAAGTAATGTTGCCATAAGTACTAGAGACTTAGACGCTCTCTTTACTGGTTGTACTTCAATTGATCCTGTGAATGGTGATTATTGTGTGTCTATAGCCACAACAATTCAAGAATGAGACAGGTTTTATGGGATGAACTATGGAATTTCTTTGAATACTGCTCTCCTAGTTGGTTTGTTGTTGGGATTCCAATTTCATTAGAAAATGTTTGAAAAAGAAAAAAAGAGTAGAAGTAATGTTGGCATAAGTATCACACATTTAAGCACTCTCTTTACCGGCTATGACCGAATTGATACCCCATTATTGAATGCTTGTTTTAATTGGTCACATTTTCAAGAGAATTTTGCATCACAATGGAAAGATCCATTTATTCTTTGGGGTAGAAGGATATATGTCCCAATCTGAGACAAGAAGCGTTGCTTAGAAGAAAAAAAATTATCACCCTCACATTGTTTTAGAAAGTTGTCCTTTTAAGTTGTCCAACTCCTTTCAGGTTTGAGAACATGTGGCTAGATCATCAATTGTGTAAGAGAAGTTTACAGGAGTGGTGGGGAAATTGTAGAGTTTGTGGATGGGAGGGCTTTTAAGTTTATGAAGAAAATTGAGTCTAGTATATTATTAATAAATTTTTGTTGATGATCAAAAGAAAAAATTTAAGAGAGTTGAAGAGTGAGATCATAAGATGAGCTGATGAGGTAGAAAATTTAGAGGCTAGAGGGAACATGATGATTCTCTTAGGAGGGAGAGATTGGAGTTAAAAATTAAGTTTTAAAAGTTGTTTTTAGGGTCAGAATTTCTTGAAGTCAAAAGTAAAAAAAAAATAAAGTGGTTAAAATAAGGAGATAATAACTCAAATGATGTTTCACAAGGTTGCAAATGGAAAAAAGCAAAAGAAGTTCAATTAAAAGGCTTGGGGTAGAATCTGGGAGGGATTATGGATATAGAGGATCAAATGGTGCCTGAGATCTTTTCTTTTTATTCCTCACCATATCCTTTGAAAGGGTGGTTGGATCAGAGAGTGAAGGTCTGGATTGGAGTCTAATTGAGGACTGTAATTCTAGATGGTTGGGACTGCCTTTTGATGAGTTGGCAATTAAGGAGGATATTTTTTGATTGTGGAATGGATAAGCCATCCGGACCCGATGGCTTTAGCCATTGAGAAATTGTCAAATCTGACATGACCAAAGTTTTTGAGGAATTTTATAAAAATGGAGTTGTCAATGCTTGTACAAATGGTAGCTTCATATGTTTGATTCCAAATAGAGAGAGAGAAAGAGAGAGAATTCTTTGAGCATTGGAGATTCCAAGCCCATCAATTTGGTTATTAGTGCAAAATATTTGGACATAGAGGACAGTATTAGGCTATCACATTTCCATTTCTCAAAGCAGTTTTATTAACTGTCGACATTTAGATGTGGCCTTGATAGAAAATGAGGTTGTGGAAGAGTATAGGTCTCAAGAAAGGAGTAGTTTTTAAGAGTGATACTCAAAGGCCTATTACCATGTGGATTGGATTCAAGTCTCCTAATATTTTAAATTCTAATTTAGGCTTTAAAAAAAGTTATTTTTAATGTTTTTTTTTTAGATTGGGCTTGAATCTCGTCCATTTCATGTGTTGACACTTGACACGCCCCATTTATTTTAGTTTGTGTATTCATTGGTTTCTCTCACCACATGCGGATGGAATCAGACATAACAGTGTTGGACAACTTGATGCCATCATCCAACTATTAATCCTATAGGTTCTTTTCAAATGAAATATAGTAACATTTCATAGCCTTGAGTGTCCCACCATATTGGATTGCACAATCTCATCCAACTCTTAATCCTATAAGTTCTTTTCAGATGAAATACAGAAACATATGATAGCCTGGCGTGTCCCCACCATATTGGACTCAACTTGCAATATCCATATCATTCCTTATATAAATAGCACAATGAAAACAACACAAAGTTGTGTTACATTGTCCGTATTTAAACCCTGTGCAACAAAGCTAAAAGACAATAGTCATGAGTCTCATGGCTGTGTCAGGCACATGTGAAACTAATATCTCTTAAAAAGAAATCAATAAGAGAACTAATCCAAAGTCCAAATGAAATTTTGGACAATGGACAGTGTGCTCCATAGGGAAAGACAAAGTTCAAGTAGCACTCTCCCATCATGAAGTTAAAAGTATCAGCATTAAAGCAATATTCTTTTCGATGGGGAAGGTGGAGGGTAGGTAGAGGAGGAAGCTCTTGAGCAGCCATAATATTTAAAATCCAATGCATCTCATTATCAATAGACTCACAAGTTTTAAACAGAGAAAGAGCAAGCTGGATTAAGGATTAAAATGCCACTCCAGAGGATGAAACAATGGGATCGGATAGAATCTTGTGTGTAGAGCAAAAGCAAGAGCACAATTGATTATGAAGTATCACATGTTAGATGTGTTAACTGCCAGTTTCAACATAAGCAAGCGATTGATGCTGTGATATCATCCCAGTATACTCCAATAAGCTGTGTTCCAATATATTGAGCAATGTCATGATAGCTCTCTCGCCCAAAAGATATTGGCACGTGGTCAAGCTACCATGTTTTCCAAAAAAACAAACATATAAAGGGTCAAGTGAGGTGCCTACCAGTAATTTTGTTAATAATAGACCACGGCATCCCAAATTCCAAAATAATCTTAGAATCCTCTTGAACTAACACAGCCTCTAGCTTCTTAGTGCAGAAATAAATCTAAAATAATGAAAGAACATTTTAATTACCACCACCGGAGGCGGAGAGTAGAGACCTAGTGGTAAAGCATATTCCCCTGTAGTTTGATGGGCAGGAGGACATGGGTTCGCATCTCAACTGCTGTTGTGGAGGATGCAAAAGCCCATGCCCATTAATACTGTGACAACCAGCTTCTTACCATTATGCCCATGGTGGGGACTACAGTTTGGTTGTGGCTCAAACACAACTTGAGGGATCCCCGGAAAATCCCCACGTCTGTGGCTTATCTGGAACCCTGCTGTCCGGTTCAGTGCAGGTAGGAGATGCTATTGTCAAACCCAACTAGGGTTTCCACAGGCAGTCACCCTTCAACCTTTTTCGCAAAGCGAAATATATGACCCAAACATTATCAATAACCTAGTGTCAACCAAGGGGAGGAAGAAATCAAATGAATTCATATTGTTCTAAGCAAAATTAATTTGGTTAAACTGCAAACTCATCAAAATTTGATATTGCAAATTACCTATATATATATATATATATATATATATATATGCATTTGAGTACATGTATACTCTCATATATGTATATCCATCACACTAAGAGGATGAATAAAAAGTAATTAAATGTACAGGAAAAGGGCATTTGTAGGATTTGAATTATCAAAATGACCAAAATATTGAAAATGACTTACCTCATTAACAATTCCATCACCTCCAACACATATGATCCCTGGAAAACAGTATTACAGATGAATGGCAGTCTAAAAGATAACAACAGCATTTAAGTTGCATGTCAAAACCAATATGAAACATATTATACAACAGACTGAAAATTGGACATACCATCAGGGCATCTGCTGAAGTCAACACTGGAGGCAAGATTTCTAGCATGACCAGCAGATGTTGTTTTGACTACCTCCATCTTAAACCCTGCAAGCTGTTACATGTTGCAACTCTGGAATAAATACACAAAACTAATAAGAAGAAAACTATGAATCTACCGGCTTCCATGTATTAAGGATTACCACAGCCAACTATTTGAGCTTTAGCACCCAAAAAGGCATAAACATAATCCAGATTACTATCGACTACAGAAGTTGTCATCTCTTGAGAAGGAATCATGGTCACTAGTCAAAGAATCAGGAATTGGAATGCTCCATGAAGGAAGGAGGGAGGGCGCGATGGAGGGAGGGAGAGGGGAGGGGGGGGAGAGAGAGAGAGAGAGAATTTTAGGCAAAAGAATCAAGAATGAAAACCGTTTCTTAGGTCTCGAGTTATATTATTATACCGTATTTTATTCTCTTTTTTTTTTTGGTTTCCAAAGAGGGAGAGGGTGTCAAAACTTCAGGGAAATGTCGAAAAGCCAGGAATTAAACAGTGGCATCTATATTCAATGGTATATCAGCATCTATTTATCTTAAAGACTACACGATTGTAGAGTAGATAGGTGTGAACAAGCATCAAAGCATGTTCTTGTAGACATCAAGAGCGGGCATTACACTTTAAAATTTCCAAGTAGAAATCTAGAATGTTCCAGAAATGACAACATACCTTAAATATTGGTTCCACCATCCCATGAAAAACTTTACTGGATCGACCACGTCCAGACCTTGGATTTAAAATCACAAGCATTTTAGGAGGACTCTTACATTTTATGTGTGACCCGGAAGCAAAATCACTAGCAACCATATCAGAAGTCTGCTTCAAAGGATGAGGTAAACAATTCACAAAACACTGCTGGTCTGCAAATCCACTAATCCACTGGAGTGCTTCTTCAGAGCTAGAAGCTAAGAAGCGAATATCCTTCCGACTTCTTCCACTTTTCATGAAGCAAGACAGGCCACATGGAGCCTTTCTCATTGGGTATGTATGAACAGTAAAATGTCTGAGACCTACATTAAATGATACCTGCAAATTTCAAGAAGTATATATTCAGTCCAATTAAAAAAAAGTGAAGGAATACTGTTTATTCAGGCAAAAGGAAGAACAATCTGAAAAGGCCCACCGAAATCACATCCTCCAGAGAAAGCACACGAGAACCCCAGACCAATGCCTTGCTTGTGAGTTTAGCATCAACAGCATCCTGGTTCACATTCTCTGTCGAAGTTTGAGCAGCACTATTTTTGCTTGTCTTTCCCTTATCCAAAACTAGCTTTCCAGAAAACACAACATATCCCAGCAAATCAGACTGCTCATCTACAATATCAATCTTATGCTCCTCCTGTTTTGCTTTCTCGAGATCATCACCGGTGGCACTTACATCGAAGTGTCTGGATGCCTTCACCTTACCACGTTTTTCTGGAAAGACAATTGGCGAAGAGTGCTGTCCAGTAGCTACTTGAGAACATAACCCCAAGCGGCGAAGAGACTGCTGAGGTGTCAGTCTCAAAGAATTATTCTTGGAAAGAGTTCCACTTGTCTGCATATTTGTTTCGCAACAGGAAACAGAGACAACAAAGCATGGAGGATGGAACACAACCACGTCACTGCATAAGCTGTAGGGTAGGTGATTCACCAAAATGGGCAAAAACACTCAGCATAATAGACCAACCTGTACAGTACATTTCAAAAAATTTTATTCTATAGTCATCATGTCAGAAGATTCAGCATAGTCTCATACAAGGATAAATTGAAATCAAAGCAAAAGGCTGATACTAATATCCAGATAAAAGACCATAAACACAAAAATCCTAGTGATAGAAGTAGAACACACAATAGGGCTGAGAAATGACCCATTTATGACTAATCTGAAGTCATCAAGATGGTATATACATAGGAAGCATAGGGAAAACATAAGTTATTAGTTTCCAGATATTCACTCCCCACTGAAATTAAAATTGAAGCTTGAAGCGAAGCACATAAATAAACACTTCTTAAATAATTACCTTTTATATATTTAATTAAGTCGTCAACAATACCATACAATAATGATGATGTTTGCACTGAATGGAAATAAAACCTATATAACTCAACCAAAATGACAAATACGCATATAACCACAACCAAATACATTAGGGAGAAAGCTTAGCGCATTAGGGAGAAAGCTTAGACGCATCAGGGACAACATTTATCTTATATATGCATGTTCATAATTAAGGTTTTAAATGGGTTGCAAGTTGCAACAGTTCATTGATGAAGTTAGTAAATTCGTGAGTTGCTCATTTCTTCTTTTTTAAGTCATTACTGTGTTAATGAGTTGCTCTCATAGAGGATCGCAAAATTCTACCATCCAGGGGGTGTATACACAACCAAGATTTTGTAACGAACATAATAAATACAATACCAGAGCCGAAATAGGAGTAGACGTGAAAACATTTCAAATATATAAATAGGTGTTGCTAGAAAACATATATACTCGCCATTATGATAAAAATAAAATTGAAATGTCGCGCATCCATACTTGCCGCTCTCTCATAAGATAAAACATATCTGTGATGGAACTAATATCAAAGTTCAAGTAATGTCATTCTTAATGCATGTGAACAAGCAATATCCTATTGCGTAGGTCCGTCTCATAACTTTCTTATTTTCACCAAGATTTTGACAATGTTTTAAAACTCGGCAGAAACCATTATGCAATGCCTTTATGCAACGATTTTGGTCATTACTACCACCTGTTGCAGCTGACAATGATGTGATAGAAATTCATTAAATTAAATGGAGAAAGGAAAAGCCGTAGACGGTGAAACATCCAGAAAAAAAGAGTACCTAATTGTATTTGAGAAGGCGCTTGCCTAACTGTAACCAGTCCACGGATAGCTAGCCGCTTCCCAGTTTCCTTTCCTTTTCTTTTCCTTTCCTTTTTCGTTTTCGTTTTCGTTTTCGTTTTCGTTTTCCCTTGTGCTTCCCTCTGTGCAAAATCATGACTCTTCAATTATTTAATCCTTTTCTCCCGCATAATCTTGCAAGCTCCGTTGTACAGCTAATTCTCCCCCCCCCCCCAGCTTTCTTCCCTTTTGACCTCCTTTTTCCCTCCGTTGTACAATGATGTGAATATGTGATAGAACTTCAAAATTGTAATGGCTGCCACCATTACGTAAATGTCGTAACATAAGCACCATTACGACCATTATGCTCAAGGTTTAAAATCATGTTATCAGCTGTGGACCAACATAATGATCGTGGTCCTAACTTGTGTGTAATAGGTATTGGTTAATATGAAATGAGAATCGAAAACCGTACTTGTACTTTTCTTCAAGCACTAGCAAATACCATAAAACTTAATAACAAGTATATTGTAACATTATTCATACACAAATATAAGGTTTGTAATGATTTTTAGTCAACATTTTGACACCTAAAACAAGATTTGTAAACTAATATTGAATTTATGTTGCTTTTAAGATTTTAAAACAAAAAAAACTAACATATTTTGGACAGCCTGGGAATTACACCATTAAGGATATTAGAATACTATCCGAAATAAATAACTCGCAATAATAAAGCAAGCAAAAGCTAATTTTTTTGGCAGAATGATACAAATATCATAACAATGGACATTAGAAACTAATTAAAAGAGAAAAGTATCAGGTGAAAGGGTCTAAAAATGGTATGTGAGGAAAAAAAAAAGTGCTTGATGAAGTTTGTCTTCATGTGAGTTCTTGTTGTGGAACAATGCCCATAATGGGCCAATATAGTACTGACACTCAATACGTATCGATCATAATAGCAATTACGCTTGTAAATTTGCGTATCACCAATATTTTATTGTGTAATCGATTTAATACCTTGAACACTCATTATGTATCGACCAATAAAAGGCGTAATGGGTGTATTAGCCGATACACAGATACAGACATATATTGCCGATACAATACCGATATGCAATACAAAATAGTTGAATCGGCCGTTACGCTTGTGAATCTTTGCACACCGATATTTTGTTGCGTAAACAACTCATTATATACTAAGTCCGTTAAAAAAGAAAACCGAAATTAGGGTTCTAAAGATCGGCCATTGCCTAACGTATCAGCTGATATGTAATGGTTTTTCAAGGTAATGAGTTATTTAAACCAAACCAAACTAAGTCTTTCTTTCAATTAATTGGGGTTAACTACATAAATTAGTTGGCGGAATCTTAAATGTGAGAAATTAGAGATTTTTAATGACAAAATGTGTAAAGAAATAAGGTAGTATTTGAAAAAAGATTATAATACATTAAAAAGATATCGAAAGTTCTTGTAGAGTCGAAGGCAAAATGTCTTATAACTAAGGAAACTTGGTGGTGGAATGATGAGGTCTTACCATAGTAAAAGTAAAGAATAAATATTTTCAAATGCGATAAAATGATAGAAATGAGGACAGTTTTAAAAGTTATAAACAAGCTTATAAGGCGACGGCACGACTGTTGGTGGTGACTGTGCGATTGGTGGCGCAGATCGAAGGGCGGCAAAGGTGGTGGCGGCTGGTGGTTGCGACTGCTGACGCAAATCAAAGAGCGGTCATAGATCAAAGGTGGTTGCGAGAGCAGAGATAGGCAAAGGCTACTTCATGGGAGAAAGTCATGAACGATTATGGTGGCGGCTGTGGAGATAGCGAGTTCTGGTGGCGCAAGACTTCCGTGACGGCGGGCGGTAGTGGGGCTCGCCGAGGCAGCGGCAATGAGTGAAGCTAGTGGCAACTGTTGGTGGTGATAGCAAAGGCTTTGGTCGACTAGGGTTTGCAGTCGAAGATAACCAGATTCTAGTAAATGGCAAAAAAAGGGCAATAGATCAATTAACTCTGATACCAAATGATGTCGAACGGTTGGCAATTAAAGGACTAGTAACCAAAAGAGAACAGAAAATCACACAATAATCACTCAATATCAATTTTTATAAATCAAAATCTATTCAATACATCGAAAAGACCATATTATTTATAAGTCTAAATCTGAACTAAAAATAGAAACTTGAATCCTTAATTAAAAGAAACAAAATCAAATAATAACGCAATTAACTGGAAAGAAAATAATATTTAATATAATATTCAAATTGATACTTATTCAAATTTTAATAAAAAAAGAAACCCAATATGATAAAGAAACTAAATATGAAATAATAAAATGCTATAATTAATAAATTTTATAAGATCTTTTTATCCTTTTTGTTCGCTATTGTCTGAGTGGTTGAGACAAAGAGTAGAGTTAACGCTAAGTTAAAAATATAGAGAAATAATTTGGAGTAAAAAAGGTTGAGTAAGTAAGAAAAAAATTGAACATATAGAATATAAATTGAGTAATAATAGGAGTATTAATAGTGAAGAAGTAAAGATTTAAAACCAATAAATGCCTAAAAATGAATATTTTCGTTATATGAGTTCGATTATTAACAAAGATGAAGAGATTACAAATGATATAACCCATAGAATTTAAGTTGGTTGACTCAAGTAGAAGAGTGCTTCTGGCGAGCTATGTGATCGATGATACCTACAAGATTAAAAGAAAAAATTCATAGGGCAGCTAATAAACCAACGATTCTATATGGGATAGAATGTTGGGCTGCTAAGAAATATCATATAAGTAAAATGAATGTTGCTGAAATGAGAAAGTTAAGACGAGTGTGTGATAAAACTATAAAAGATAAAATTAAGAATAAAAAAATTCGTAAAATTGTAGAAGTTGCACAAATTGAAAACAAGTAGAAAAAAAATAGATTAAGATAGTTTGAATGCATACAACATAAGATGCAGTAGTAAAGAAAAGCGACGTCATAGGTAATGAAAACACTAAGGGAGGAGTAGACCTAAATTAACATGAGATGTCGTATTAAAAAAAGATATCAACTTATTGAAATTAATTGAAAATATAGCCCTTAACATAGCATAATGGCGTAAAAAGATTCATGCGGTCGAACCCAATTGATTAGGTCAAAGCCTTAGTTTGGTTTAGTTTGGTTTGGCAACATGAATCCTTTTACGGCATTCTACTCTGTTAAGGGTCATATCTTGAAACTAACTGAAGAGATAGTCATTAACATAACAAAATAGCATAAATGGATTCATGTAGCTGACCCAAATTAATTGGGACAAATGCATAGTTTGGTTTGGTTTGGTTTAACTGACTGATTACGTTAAAAAATCGTTACATATCAACTGATACGTTACGTAAAGACCGCTATTTAGAACCCTAATTACAATTTCCTTTTTAACATACTTCGTCTATAAGGCCACTTCTAATTTGATTCCTCGTGATTAGCTTATCTATTTTGTTTTAGGTTAAAAATGTTGAACAAAGCATGGATATCATAGTATGTTGACATTGTGTATTATGAACTTATGTTTGTGATACCATCGTTATTAATGTAAACTAATCATAATTATTTCTTTCATAACATAGTTAAGTTATCCATAAGTACGACCATTACAGTAAATAAATAAATAAATACATCCATCAACAACAAAAACCTCCATGGCAACTTAAAACTAGTGTAAGAATTAGTGCAGATAATAGATTATATTTAAAAAATCTTTTGGAAACCCACTAAATGATTCTAAAAAGAAATAGGTGTATCTATAAGTTTTCCCAAAGTTGTCCGAAAAGTAAAAAATTGATGACTTTAATTGTCACACCATCACACTAGCAACCATGTCAATGCCTACCACTGCCACCTTATTCAAAACCTTGCATTCGGCATTACTCGAAAATTGTTGACTACTTTTGACACTCATGAAGTTTAAAAATAACAAGTTCATAGTTTTACAATTGGAATTTAAAATTTTGCTTCCTCTATCAAGTCATTCGATAAAATTTGATTGCAAGTTTGCAAATCTCTTCACTTTTACTGATCTATAACCTTCCCTAATGTTAAGTAATCAATAATCCTAAAAACTTAAGCTATTAGGAAATGAGGCCAATAATGTATACCAAGCTTTTTAACTCTCCCCTTCACGTGCGACTCTGTCTCGCACGTTAAAAAGCGAACAAACTAAACAGGTGCACCAACACATAGAGTGCACAATAACAAATATAACAGGGAAACACATCACGAGACTTGAACCCAAGACCTCATGGAACAAGAGTTTTAATACCATGTTAAGTCACCAATTATCCCAAAAGTTTAAACTATTAAGAAATAAACCCAACAATATATATCAAGCTATTCAACACGTAACATATAAGTTAAGCAAAGAAAAAGCAACTCCATCACATCCTCCTTCAACGGATTGTTCAAACTAACAACTAAGAATCAACTGTAACTATAAAAAATCAACCCCAAAATGATGCCCCTTGACAATGTGATATCCTTTTTTTAATATGTAAGAGCGTTATTATAAATAGGGCATAAAAGAAATGCCACCCATATACAAAGGGAAGAAAACAAAGATTCCCACCCAAAAAGAGGTATACCAATTTCTACCAAAAAGACTAGGGAAGACAAAAAAAAATTGCACAAGAGGAAAGACAGCAAAAAACCCTATGCATGATCATATAAATAAAAGACTGTGAAATCAACTGTCTTAGCAGCTAAAGAAATTCTTCGATCAGACAACCAAAGAAGAAGTCCCTTCAGCTTATATAGTGGTGACTCAACTCCATCAAAGTATCATTTGTTCCGCTCCAAGTCTCCAACCATAAAACCCACATCAAACACAGTGGGATCAAAGACCACGCCTTTCTCCTCCTCAGAACTCTCTATCCCCTTCAAGTCAACAAGACCCCAACCACCTCCTTCTTAAATACCCAATCCACCCCAAACAATATCAAGACAAAACACCACAGCTCCTTGGTAGACTCATAATAGATAAGTAAATGGAGCACAAACTCTCTATTTTTCTTACGTAAGCAACATCTGTTGGGAATAATAAGATCTATTCGAGCTAAATTATCAATGGTTAAGATCCTCCCATGTGAAGTAACCTAAGAGAAAAAAGGCCACCTTCGATGGTGCTTTGACCTTCCAAACACTCCACGGAAGAAAACTTACCAGTTATTCAGCAGACACCTGTATAAGGACTTCACGCTAAAAGCCCCTATGTGATCTCCTCTACATCGAACAATGTCCACCCTTGCACCCATCCTACTGTGATCATACAAAACCCTCGGGTGCCAAAAACTATCCAACTCCCAATCTTGTGCTTCTCTCGTAAACTCAATATCCCAAAAGCAAAACCTTGAGCCCCTCTATGCATAATTTGCATCGATGGCCTCTCTGTTCGTTGCCAAAGAAAAAATATCAAGAAAGGACATGAGCATAGTTTCATTATCACACTATACATTAGACCAAAAGCTCACTCTATCCCCACTCCATACCTCAAAAAAGATGTGTTCAAAATACTTGTCCCACGCTTTGGTAATGCCCTCCCATAACCCTTTCCATAGGAGATAGACACTAGCGTGAAAACAACATCAACAAGTGTACAATGAGCACTTATATATGTCTATGATGTTTTCCACAAATAAGATAATACATGTAACCAAGTTCATTATCAACACATGTTACTTGCAACATCATATGCTTGACCATAATATTTTGTACGCTAAGACTATAATGAGTAAGAACGTCCCCTATTCCGTCTTTCAAAGTTACGAACATTGTTTCCATCCAGTAAATGAATTGTATCCAAAAAGGACCCTTGTACATAAACCATCTTTATCAGCTAATCTTATAACAATAGTCATTTACTTTCTTTTTTATATAACTAGAGCTTCGTCCACTAAATCGTTCAATTTTGCATTATTGATCTCCTCACGATCAATCTTCGTATTTCGTTATAGAAAATACTAAAAATCTATTTTTGAATCCAATGTGAATTATAAGAAGCATTTTGACTAGCATTGTATCAAACATTTGCTATATATATATATACTATAAGAGGCCAAGTTATTAATTCAGGAAGATTCCCTTGATTGTTAGAATCGTGGCTTTCATCATGGACTTTGAAAGGATAAGATTTTAATAGTGATTCGTTTGACTGCATCTATCACGGCCTTCAAACACAAACGGTTTTTGGAAATTTGCTAAGAAGTTTGTTTTTCAACTATCTTTACAATGTGTGGTGATCAAATTGCTAAATCGTGGCCACACTTGACATCAATTTTGAAATGACTTAGGGTTATTTTGCCACACAAGACACAATTCTTCCTGGTATTGACATTTGGCTGGGAAAGAAATCCATCAAAAATGAAAGCGCTAGAACCAGTGTGCCTACTGAACTTCGTGAAAAGTGAAAAGATAACACAGGAGATGAAAGGCACAATGCTTGGTTCTAGAATATTCTATACAATCCGAAAATAACTTGTATCAAGAAGGTGAAGGCAAGAAGCAAGAAAGCAACACGTTGACGCCCAATTCTTCTCTTCAAAAGTTTGGTTCCCAATTGATATGGTTCAAATTTCAAGTAAGCTCATCAGATCTCATTGCTCTAAGGTGTGATCTTGAATAATCTCTCATCATCTTTGGTATCAGTTATAAGAGCATTAAAAGGACCTTGTTCAGAAATTGAAGCTTCAACATTCAGGGTGGAAGGTGTTGTAGCTGCATAGAATTCCATATTCTGAGATTTTCTTTTCTTAAGTAATGAATCAATGGTTTTGCTGACCATTTTTCATCTTACTTTGAAAACAATCTGCTAACCTGATTTAAGAACCTGAAATTCTTTTAAACAATTTTTTTATTACTTGCCAGCATAGCACATAGTCCAAACAACAAGAAGATGCATAACAAGAAAACAAATATGCATAAAAATCCACAATTCATTACAGTAAATCAGGCTAATCAGCCATACAGCGGCAAAAACAACGGCAGAAAATAGGCACTTATCAATAAGCTAATTTAACAGTATTCTACTAGGCAGGAAAGACAAGTCTTTATCTCCTTCACCTGTTGATAAATTCAACACAGAGTTCTCTTGCGGAGACACCTCTTTTACATTCAACAGTTCCAACTTTGTACCATAGAAATAAACGTGAATAGCTAATTGTTTGGAAGTTAGAATAATATTTCAAGACTCCTACTCCCCTAAGTTTGAGCTATGATAATTTCTCGATGTAATCCCAGGAAACTACCACACACAAAAAATGTTACTGCCAGTAATTATATCCAATCTTTTCAGAGAATGTTGAATAAATCTATCAAATGGTACAAACAATGAATGCAATATATTATGATAAATCAAAAAAAAATTAAGGATCGAAAAAAATATGAGAATTTAACATTAAAAAAAATACCTAACGATAAAGAAGCCCTGGGCACAAAAGCCCTAAAATGACCACCACAGCCACAAGCATCTTCAGAATTAGCGCCATTGAAGGAAGAAGACAGGAAAAATAAAGAGAGAACTGCGAGGGCAATTTCGGTTTGAGACTTACCTGTTAGAGAAGGAAAGGAATCCGCTCGAAAAACAGGAGCCAAAGATCATTCGAATCTTCGTCGGAGTTCAAAAATCAAGATCACTCGCAGCCAATTGCAGTCGCCGGAGGGTAGGGAAGCTCGCCGGACGCTCTGGTATCTGATCTCTACGACTCTCTCGGCTTCTCTCTCTCTCGCTCGCTCTCTCGATCGAGAGTTACGAGAGAATTGGAAATATACGGAACCTATGTTTAGATTTTGACCTGTGATTTTACTTTTTGACAAACTACACTATCTTATCAACGAGGAATTTTAGTCAAAACATTTTTGTTGTTTCGTTGACTTAAATTCGTGATGACTTAAATTCGTGATTAATCCTACTTCGCCCTATTGAAAACTTTGGTTTTTGAGTTTTTTGTTTTTTTGCTAAAAGCTTTAAAAATTCAAGATTAACAGTTTAGAAAAAAATAATAAAAATTTAAAAAATTAAATTAAAATATAAAATTTTAAAATATTTTATTTAAATTTTTACTATTTTTAAAGTACAATAATACTTTTCATTTATAACGTATTTACTACCACTTCCAGCTATATATAAGTGCTAAACCCTGATTAACAATCTTAGCTTAATTTGATAAAAATTAAAAAATTAAAAAAATTATATTAAAAAACAAATTTTCAGAATATTCTATTCAAACTCGCACAACTTTTAAAATACAATAATATTATTTATTCATAATATATTTACTACAATTACTAACTATATATAATTGTTAATATTAAATATATAAAAATGTAAAATTATCCACTTTCAACAAAAAATAAAAAAAAATTTATCCAAACATCCAATTTCAAAAAAGCTAGTTTAAAAACTAAGTTATCAAATAGTCTCATTTGACCCAATTTAGTTTTTTGACTAAAAATGTAAAAAAAAATTAAAAAATAAAAACTAACTTTTAAGCTAGTTGTTAATCGGGTCCTTAATATCATATATATATATATATATATATAGATAAAATTATCCATTTTGAATAAAAAGTAAAAAATTTAATTTTTTTCAAATAAATAATTTCAAAAAAATTAGCTTAAAAGTTAAGTCACCAAATAATATACTTTGAACCAAATTTAACTTTTTAACTAAACACACAAAAAAGTAAAAAACAAAAAATAAAAAATAAAAAACTAACTTTTAAACTAGCTACTAATCGAACCTTTACATAAGTTGTGAGATAACTATTTTTATTTTTATTTTGATAGCTGTAATGAATATATATGACTACAAAGTCATAGACAAACAAATACTTATTTGAAATGGATAACTAATAAATGTTTGGGATTATTGAAACTAATAGTTTATAAATTATAATTTGTAATAGAAATTGTAAGTATTTAGTAAAAATTATAGCTCGTAACTAAAATAGGAACAAAAATTAATTACAGTTTGTAACAGAAGTTATGAGTATTTAAAAAAATTAATTTATAACAAAAAATTAAAAATTAATAACACTAATTTTGCCAAACAGCCCTTTAATACGTTGTCATTTGGCTTCCTCCATAAAAAGAAGATGTATTAAATTGCATGAATGTACGAACTATCTATAAGAAGAAAGAAAATGTGTGTGGAGTAATATACATCTAATCCTAGAGATCACTTATATAAGTGGTCTTAAATAACAAGTTATTTTGCAACTTTAAATTTAACATCTTTATTTATTGTTGCAATATTCTAATATTTATATTATTACTTTTACAATAATTTGTGCCTTTAACCAATTGGAAAATATCTGTATTTGAAGAATGAAAAATTGTCGAACCTATCAATTAGAATTCATTGTCTCGATGTTTCGGAAAAGAAATATTTGTATTGAATTATTGACGTAGAGATCCACCTTAATGTCATGAATCTTGAAGACACAAAAAAAAAATCAAAATGACGCATCACTAAAAGATCAATCATTGGCAAGAATTTTTATTTCTCATCATTTTAATGAAGAACTGAAAAACGCATATATAACAGTAAAAAAATTACTTATTTTGATTAATAATTTAAAAGAGAGTCACGAGCACTAAAAGATCATAATTCTCTCAAAAACTCGTCATGAGTGGACATACGTGAGATTACAAAGTTTTAAAATAATTTAGTGAGTATGATTCTATTTATTTAAAATTGTTTCAAAATTAACATTGTATGAAGAAAACATTATTGAAGAATATATGCTTGAAAAAATATTATCCACGTTTTACGTCTCTAATATGCTTGCATTTTACGTCTTTGAACTGATTTATTATTTTTTCATTGTTGAACAAAATAATGTTTTTTTTGTGAAAAATCATAAATCTCATTAAACTGGACTACCTATTTCTTTAAGCGAATGGTATATATCATTTCTTGAAACCAATAAGGCCTTATTTTATGATTGTAAACAAAACTGTGGTAGTGGATGTGAGTGTGAATATGGTCAAAAATAATAACAAAATTGTATAAATTATATTAAAAAATCAGTAAATAAGTTAATTCATCAAAAGAGAAACTACGTAAAACTATCCAAGTAAAAAGGAAAAGGCTTGCTCCAGGTGTGGCATAAAAAGATATTGGTTTTGTGCATTACGTACGTCCAAACATGAGAAAATAAATAAAAATACATTTTTAACATAAACATAAATATAACTCATCCTGATGTTTTTTATACAAATGACAATTCAAATGGAAGAATTGATAATTTAATTGTTGATGAAAATGTCCACTAATTAATATTGTTACATTCATTCTCAATATAATGTTAATAAATATTTCTATTTTTATCGTGATCTTTTATTATCTTGTTCTATTTATATTTTTATTGTGTGAATGGAAAAAGATAATAAAAGATCTTAAACTGATAAAAATATTAAGAATGAATATTGAGAATTAATATTGTTATATTCATTCTCAATATAATATTAATAAATATAAACCATGGATTTTAAACTGATAGAAATATTTTTCTAGTAAACAATGCAACACACACACTATCATTCGAGATAAAAAAAAAATTATATTTTGCAAATTTAACATTGATAAAAGTTCATACCAATACAATATTAAGTTCTACAAAATTAATTGAAAGCTCCAAAAAGAGCAAATATTATATTATCAAATAATACAAAACTTAATTTGTATTGACAACAGTTTATATTCTATCCAATCCAAACAAAAATTATTAAGTTTTAAAAATTTATGTGATGATGGTTATCACATTGAACCTATAAGCAAATGAAAAGACGAATATCGTTGTATTACTTTTATTATTTTCACTAGAAGTTTATGTTAAAAAAATTTAATTCAGAAGAAAATTCTTAATTGAAAGAAATAAAAGCAATAGAAAGTGAAGAAAAATGTGGAGTATTTACTTGAAGTAAACAAAAGGAGAAACGAAACATTTTCTTCCTTTACATCTACATTCTCTCTATGTGATATAGAACCCTCTTTATATAAATTATAATCATTCTCTCTCCTAAATAATTCCATAATTATCAAAATCACTTCTCCAGCCTAAAAGCTTTGCTCTTTCTATCATTGGGTTATCTTCGATCAACTTTCTTTTTTATTTTTTTTTTCAAAACATTAAAATCACCCCACTTCAATTTAATATATATTGTTTGTAAAAGAAAAACATTATTAATTTTGTTCATAATAGAAATAATTATTTAAAATTTGTGGTGTTACATATTCAAGACATTATTGTCATTTTTTATGAAAAGTTCAAAATCTAAGTTAGTAGACCAGTGTGGTAACGCTTTTGCTTTTTCTTTTTCCTTTTTAATTTTTTTTTAACTCTAAATATAAACACGTTTGATAAGACCTGTTTGGTAGCTCTTACATTTTTTACCGGCTGCCTCCATTGGCTTTCGTTTATTGGTCACCATCGTTGTCACCACACGGAGCCATCATTTTTGCAACTTTGCCTACATCTGTTTACCATCTCCCACCGTTAGCTAACAACTTTCTTAACTCTCATATCTATAGGCACCCCAACTTCTATTAACCACATATGGCCATAGGCATTTGTTAGCATCTTGACACGAGGGGTGTCCCAGGTGGCATGCTTTAGTACCTTGTGCCCTTGCCAACTCTCGGCGGTATGAAGAGGGCATGCCTTATCAATCGAGGTGGCTATGTGGCAATTAGTTTGCCACCGACCCTTAGACAAGAATAATACAATACTTGGCATTTAATGCACAATTCTCAATGCATGGATCCGTGTAATTCGTATGCTTGTGGGTTAAAATGCAATCGGAGCAACGGGCACATTGCAGACATGAGTTGGCACCAGCACGAGGTAGGCAAATGAAACCACTTCAGCTAATAGTCTTAGTGACGTGGCATACGTGGGGCATGCTGTGCACATGACAGGACAGTTATAACTACTGGCCCATGTATGTACATGGCTAACCCCATGCGCCAGCACAACATAGGCAGTTAACTCCCGAAGGCATGACTTGGTTAGCATGCCAGCATAATGTATGGCATGTTCTAAGCACATTGTAGACGATTATTGTTGGAATCTGTGAATTTCATTGGCCATGAAAATTCAGATTTCAATAGCTGGAGCAATTACAATTGAATTGGCCATTCAATTGCAATTGAAGCCTGAAAACCAACAGCCATGAGTGGCTATTGATTTCAG
>JAOTRH010000022.1:9922265-9936423 GCA_034768845.1 Heliamphora exappendiculata
TCCTTAGTTATTCCTCTATTTACATTACATTTTTTGTATCTATGTAGTTAGTGCCAATCCAACACAAGTCATTATTTATTTTTTAATATTAAAAAAATAAATAAAATATATATATAATTATTTTTAATATTAATATTAGATACATGCACTCAACCCCAACAATTAATTGTGCAAGTCTCTTTCAGTGAGAGTGCGACCCAAGAGAAGAATTCATGTTATTTTGGACAATCCAGGTATTATCGTCCCTGGTTTAATAACTTGATGCATCTATATCTACTAGTTTCGGTAATGTATCTTCTCTATTTTTTATTTTCATTTATGGTCTGATGAGGCTTCAGCAATATAGGTAGATTGAGAAGGAACTGCTTTGCGCAGCAGAGAAATCTTTATGTTTTCTTCCCATTAATATCTCTTCTAATTTTTAAAATGTACAAAATGCTTTTGAAGATGAAATGAAAAAAAATACTGAATGAGAACTTGCAAACCTTCTGATGTTGAGATCCCATATCTAAATACTGTCTTCAATCCCGACTCAGAGTCCACATGACCCATTTATCTGAGTCATATTCCAGCTACTCTTTAATAGACAGAAGGAATTCCTTCCACAACTATTCGATAAGAACCTTCGTAGGCTTCGAATGCAATTTGTTTCGGTATGCACCTATGTTGAAGATGATTTAGCATGTTACAGATTTTTGTAGCTTCTGTGATGGTTTGTATTTGATGGAAGTAACTTTCATTCTTATTCCATATGTGCTACTATTCAACCGACGACGTATGAATCCACCATTAAAAAGGATTTTTGAACACTTCATTCAAAATATGCTAATAAAAAGCAGCTTGCTTTTTGCTTCTTCAATGAAATGTTTTCAGCACGCCGCTTTCTCTTTCATTGGATGCTTGAAAGATGGTAGAGGAAAGCCATGGAAGCCATCGAAATACTGGGTGGACTATAAAAAGTGGAAGGAACCAATGAGCAATTTGTAAACACAGCACAAAGATCGAGATGAAAGAAAGATTCCATACAAGTATATTATATATATATGTATATATAAATATATAGATAGATAGAGAGAGATAGAGAGAGAGATTAATTTTTGTACATAGCTCCACCAAACCCAGAAATGTTTCGGAGATGATTCTAAATGCACAGGTATTCTTTCCCAATAGGCTCACCATTGCATTTACAAATGCCTACAATGGGGGTAGAGAGTAATATAACAAATCTATTTCAAAGCCCCATCCTTCTATTTCGGTCTCCCAAATAGTGTGCTTGAGCCCTCCCTCACATGCTCACACAGCCTCCTCTTTGTCAGATATCAAGTCCATAGATTCTACCCGGGGACCACTGTAATAGGAGGTTGATACCTCATCCTTTTCTAGTCTTTTTCTAAAAATTCGGCAACTCTTCACTAGAAGAGCTTCTAATTGCACAAACAAAACTGCTAACTACATTTACTTATTTTCTAAAAATGTAAAAATATTTATATATTATGTATAAATATTTTAATGGCGTAAAAGAATTCATATAACCGACCCCAACTGATTGGGACAAAAGCTTAGTTTGATTTGGTTTGGTATCCTTACTGTTAGAGTTTATTTTATACTTTACTGTGTAGTTTTGTAATTATCTATGTGACTCTCTCTCTCACACACACATATAGGTTGCGGAGTGTAGAGACTATATTCAAGTATTTTCATTCTTACTCTAATGCTTTATTATTATCTCTATTTCGTTTCTATCTTCTTCTTTTTATTTCATTTCAACTCTAAACCACTATTTTATAATTCAACTTGATATCAAAACAATTCGGTCCAACCCTAGAACACACCGAAAAACTACGAGTGTCAATGCAAACTAATTGTGGTGGGCTGATGTCATCATCCATACGATGACGTTAGCATGACACCAACCCTTGTATGGACGGCAATCGCACTGCTCGATTTATCTTGGTCCCATGGTATTTGTGGTGATTTGCGTTGATTTTTTTGAAGTCATTAGGTAGTTCATTTGATTTTTCGAATGTTTTGTGATTTCTCAAAACCTTAGCGTGGGATCTGGAAATCCCGACAAAGTTTATGGTTTTTGATGGTCAAATCTCTTCCATAAGGTGCCGAAAATCATAGTTTGGGAAAGATTAGTGCTCGGTTTGATGATTCAAAAGGTTTCTAAGCAATTTCGTTGACTTTCGAAACCCTAACTCTGTTCTGGAAGTCAAGATTTTCCTTTTGATGGTCGAAGATCATTATACAACTATCGATTCTCATGGTTTGACAAGTTTTATACTCGATTTGGTATTGATTTATTGATTCGAAGTCTATTTGATCATCTAAGTGAGTTTCGACGCAAAAACACCAAAACCCTAGTTCACAATCTGTACACCCTAGTCGATTTGATTATCCAAGTTGTTTACAATCACTAATACCCATCCTATAGGCGTCGATTCTTAATGATTGTAAACAACTTTCAGTGCTTCAGTGCTTCAGTGATTTGATTATCGAAGTCTATTGGTTTTTTTGGGCAGCCACTTTCAGTGCTTCTTCCTTCCATGGTTCCATTTTGCTCCGTTGACTTATTTTGATCATCTCTGGTTTCGTGATTTGTTCTTATCTTGTTATATTTAGATTTCGTCACCTTCCTTTGACTTGTTCTAATATAGCTGAAGTAAAGACTTCTGGTTCTCATGCTGCTCTCTAGATTCAGCTTAACGAGATTGTTCTGACAGTGTGTGATGTTCTGTCTCCCTCTTCTATTAATACTTTAGTTAATTCAAGTAATATTGCATGTGTACCTCTTACCCCTCCATATTGGATCATCAATTCAAGTGCTAGTTCTCACATGTCTGGTAATCCATCTTTTTTCTCTAATTTGACTCCTATTAAGCATTATATAGTCTTCCCTGATGGCTTATCTTAACCTGTTCACAGGCAAGGTGTCCTTCATCCCTTTCCTTCTTTCGCCTTATCTTCTAGTCTTTATATTCTTAATTTTCCCTTTAACTTACTTTCAATTAGTCAATTAACTAAATCTCTACATTGCTTCGTAACCTTTTCTCCTACTTATTGTGTCTTTTAGGACCTCAAGAATAAGAAGATGATTGCTTCGAGGCATGAGAAGAACGAGCTCTGTTATCTTAATGTTGATTTTGGTTATCATTTCCATACTCCATCGGCCCTGAATGCTACAATTTCACCTCTTCAGTGGTATTTTCGCTTAAGATATGCTTCTATGGCTAAGCTTAAGTTGGTTATTCCCAACTTACCTCATGTGTCCAATTTTGAGTGTGAAACATGTCAGTTAGGCAAGTATCACTATAGTTCTTTTTCCAGTCGTAGTCATCACCGTCATTCAGAGTCCTTTGATGTTTTCCATACGAACATCTGAGGTCCTTCTCGAACTCCAAGTACTAATAGATATTCTTATTTTGCTATCTTTGTTGATGACGACTCTCGTATGACTTGCTTTTTTTGTTGAAACACCATCCTGAATTACTTTATGTTGTTTTTACATTTTATAATGAAATTTTTACTCAGTTTGGCAAGCGCATCAAAGTTGTTCGATCTGACAATACGTTAGAATATATGCAGTCAGCTATGGATTCATTTTGTGTTAATCGTGGTATTATTCATCAGACGACTTGTACTCACGCATCTCAACAAAATGGCATTACTGAACAAAAGCACTATCAAAGTTAGATGTTACTCATACCTTATTGTTTCATGCACTAAGCCCAACACACTTTTGGAGTGGCGCGGTCCTTACTGCTTGTTATCTAATTTATCATATGCCTTCCATTATTCTCAATCTCCAGTTTCCTTTTTCCTTATTATATCCCAACTCTCCACCTTTCTTCCTCATTCCACGTGTTTTTGGTTATACTGTCTTTGTACATGTTCTTGATCCAAGTAATAATAAGTTATCCCCTCGAGTATGTAAGTGTATCTTTCTTGGATACTCTCGTACTCAAAAAGGGCATCAGTGTTGTCATCCTGAGACTCGATGATACTTTGTGAGTGCTGATGTGACCTTATTTGAGTCCACTCCCTTCTTATCTTCCTCAGGTAACCAACCTTCTTTTGATCTCATATGTTGTCGTGAAGGATAGTCTTTCTCTTCTCATACTCTTCCTCTACCTCTCTATATGTCACCTTCTTTCCCTTTTAACCCACCTTTGCAAGTTTATCAGCGATCTTGAATAGGCCCATCGTCTTGTATGGCCCAGATTTTTCATCTTCTCCGGTAGAGGTTCCTATCTCCTCTGCTCCTTCTAGTTCTGATGACTTACCGATTGCTTTGCGTCAAGGTAAACGTACATACACTCAACATCATATTGCTAACTTTGTGTATTATATATGATCGTTTGTCATCTTGTCTTCATTCTTTTACTTCTACCTTGTCGTCCATTTTTGTTCTTACTTCTTATAAGCCGGTTGCATCATTATCTGGTTGTAAATTTTCTATGGATGAAGAAATGAGTGCTCTTTATAAGAATCGAAGTTGGGAGCTTACCACTCTTCCATCTGATAAGCAAGCAGTGGGATGTTGTTTGGTCCATATGGTAAAGTACCTTCTGGATGGTTCTGCTAAGCGTCTTAAGGCGCGTTTGGTTGCTAAGGGTTATACTCAAACTTACGACGTTGATTACTTGGAGATTTTTTCTCTAGTGGCTCGCCTTAACTTTGTCCGGATTCTTCTATCTATGGTTGTTAGTCATTCTTGGACGTTATATTAGCTTGATATTAAAAATGCATTTCTTCACGATGATCTTTGGGAAGAGGTCTAGATAGATAAGCCCCTAGCTATATTATGCCTGGTAGTGAGCACCTTATTTGTCGCTTGCGTAAAGTTTTATATGTTCTGAAGCAATCTCACCATGCCTGTTTTGATTTCTTTAGCTCAGTTGTCATTACTTACTGCTTTCGGCGTTCTACATTTGATCATTCGATTTTTGTTCATCATTCTTCAGCTGATACTATTGTGCTGATTGTTTATCTTGATGATATCCCTATTTCTGGTGATGATTCTACTAGTATAACTGTTTTAAAATGATATTTGGCCCATCATTTTTATACCAAGAACACTTAGGCATTCTCCGTTATTTTCTGGGATTAAAGTTACTAGTTCCTCTCAGAGGATCTCTTTATCCCAACGTAAGTATACCCTTGATCTTCTCTCTAAAACCATGTTTCTTGGTGCTCGTCTAGTTGATATACCTATAGATTCTACTGTTAAGCTCGATGTTGAACAAGAATAACCATTTCTGGATGTTGGTCGTTATTGGCGGCTTGCTGGGAAGTTAATTTATCTTACAGTTACTCGTTCTGATATCACATATGTTGTTGGTGTTGTTAGCCAATTTATGCATATTCCTTGTCAGCCACACTTCGATATTGTTTGTCGTATACTTCGCTACTTGAAGCGTGCCTCATGTTGTGGCTTGTTATATCGTCTATCTGATTATTTGTCTGTGATTGGCTTTAATGATGCTGATTTGGCTGGTACTCGCTTTGATAGGCAGTCCACTTCTGGCTATTGTATTTTTGTTGGCGGTAATCTTGTCACTAGTAATAAACAAAATGTTGTTACCCGTTCCAATGCTAATGTAGAGTATCGTGTTATGGCTCATACTGCTTTTGAAATATTGTAGGTTCGTTCTCTTTTTTAGGACGTCGACATCACATCTTCTCATTCTATGAAGATGTTTTATGATAATCAAGCAGTCATATTTATTGCTAATAATTTTGTGTTCCATGAGCGTACTAAGCATATTGTGGTTGACTGCCACTTTATTCTAGACTTAGCCTGTGCTTGGGCTAGCTTATTTTTTAGACTTTTTGGTTTAAAAGCCACAAAAAAGTCAACTGCTTTCGTTTATACCTACTTTTTTCCAAATTTTTTTCACTTTTTCTACATGATTTGACACCCTACTTTTTTACAAAAAAGTCAAAAGGCCACTAAAAAAAGATAGTCCAAACACAGACTTAATGACGATGAATCAAATTGTCACTCCCTATGTTCACTCAGAGAATCAATTGGCTAATAGTCGCACCAAACCGTTAGCTTGTTCTTCATTTCAGAGGCTTCTCTCCAAGCTAGGTATGTTTGATCTCTATACTCCAACTTAAGGGGGAGTGTTAGAGTTTATCCTGGGCAGTTTTGTAATTATCTATGTATGACTCATATATATGCGTGCGTGTGTGTGTGTTGTGAAGTGTAGAGGCTATATTCAAATTCCTTCATTCTTACCCTAATTCTCTATTATTATCTCTTTCGTTTTTATCTTCTTCTTCTCTTATTTCAACCCTAAATCATTATTTTATAATTCAACTCTTACTATATACAAAAACGTCAACTTCCTCCATTTTTCTTCTATGGTTTTTTTCTCCCCGCGTGTTCACACATGGCTACTCTTCTCTTTTGGTTTGGTGTTAGCCCACCACTATTTGGTTCCTTCAATAGATAAGCAGTCTCTTTTCTTCTTGTTTAGTTTCTGTTGTTCACAAGGAACAAACATTGCCATTGCCATTGCCATTGGGCCCCACACCTACAAAGCAATTGAATGCATTGCCTTAATTTTACCCCTTCCAGTCTCCCAACCACCAATTGTGCCTTCGTGTATCCAACTCCCAAATGGGACATCTGGATTCTCTAATTTCTTCTTCTGTTTTGTCTGGTTCCGAGACAAGATAGTCAGCCATTTTTTTTTGTGTATTGAAATTGGGAAAGTCCAAACAACAAGATAGTGGTGCTCTGATTTGGGACTCCATTGTCGAAGATTGCGGCTGCCAAAAAATCTTTGGCCTGCAACAACTTTCAATTCTCCCATCGCCTTCTCCTTCGATTTCTGCTTACAGTCATTATTGCAAAAGCTTATTGGATACCCAAAAGGTGGCTCTTTGCCAAGTATTTTTCACTCATCCACCACACAGATCATCTAAACAGAGAAGCCAAGAGCCCAATAGTGTGCCCTTGTTCTGTGAATGTCAAAACTGACTGATGCTTTGCTTTCCATGCAAACTCCAAAAGCAAAGCTATCCAAATTCCTTAGTCGCTTGACAATGTCTGATGCATGAATCAACATCTCCATCTGAGCTTGAATTGCTGGGGTTTCAGTTTCACCCCCACAAAGGAAGACTAGCTCTTCTACCTTAAAAACATGATTTTGGGGAAAAAATTGCACTTTGATCTCATTGGTTTCCTCAGTATCTACCTTCATGATCCTTGGGACTTGCATGGTATATATTCATTGACGCTATATATGAATAAGTGTATATATGTGTATATATATTTGAACAATTAATGTCTAACAGGTTTGGCTAAGACTGGGGGCAGAGAATGGTACTTCTTTGTGCTTAGGAATGGTAGGGTGCTCTTCCCCTGTAGAAGTGGTTGTTTATAGATAACATTTAGGCAAAAGTTTGTTTAAAAAGAAAAGAATTTTATTTCAATCTTATTTCATTGTATTTACTAGAATAACCTGATCTACAATTAAGCTAGATGCATGAGTTCATTCATATATAGATTATCATATTTATGTGAAGGTGGCGGAGAAATAAATTCTTCTCAACTTAAAATTATGAAAATAAATATAAAGTTCATATATGATTATGGCATGTCATATTTCGTTTTTATGTCCATTATTGTGTGAATAATGTCATGGGATAAAAATAATTGTTGAAATTTCAATATAAGTTTGATATTTATTTGTCTTTGATGACAGCTTGTGGCATGAACAAATACTTGCTTACTTTATAAACTACCGATGTTTCGCAGGTGAAACGTATCTGCTCGAAACTGGTATAATAAATGTACTAAGCAATTATTTGCATTTAGATCCCTCTTCCGTGCTATTCTCATTACACTTTTTTTTTTTTTTTCCGCGACCAAATATTATTTACTCAGCAGTTGATTAGGTATTTAGTGACCGAATTTTAATCGCCAAAGGTCTTTTGCACAATTTTGGCAACAAACAATAGATTTTGTCACAAGAAAAGATGTTTTTAGCGACCAATATTATTTAGCCACCAATGGATATGTATTTGGCAACCAAATTTTAGTTGCAAAGATCTTGCGCCAAACTTTATGTGACAAACTTTAGATTTAGTCGCCAAAAAGGATATGTTCTGTGACCAAATATTGTCTGGTCAACAATCGGTACGTATTTGGCAATCAAATTTTAGTCGCCAAAGGTCTTTTGCGCAATTTTGGCACCAAACTTTTGGCAACAAACTTAAGATTTTGTTGCCAAAAAAAATTTTTTTGCGACCAAATATTATTGGCCGCTAATTCATTATGTAATTTCTGGACCTAGGGTTTTTCACTCTGGCAACACATTTTAGATTTGGTCTCCTCGCGACTAAATATTATTTGGTCGCCAATTAGTATGTATTTCACAACCAATTTTATGTTGGTTGCCAAAAGTGGCCCCTGGATGTGCAATTTCTTATAGTGATTATCCATTTGTAAATAAGCAAATCAATACATATGAGGGAACAACACTTTCACTGTTGCCACATCAACTTTCTCATGTTCCTTATCACCACTAGATATGAAATTTCTGTATAAACTAACAGATAAAGTTTAAGGAAATGTCATGTGCAAAGTATTGAATACAAAGAAAACATTATGCAGAATGGCTAAAGATATGTGCAGCCCACCCCAACAATTAATTGCGTGAGCCTCTCTCAGTGAGAGTGCAACATAATTCGAGAGAAAAATAGATTAACAGATTTAATTTTGAAAAGGAATAAGAACTATAAAATTTAAATTAAAAAAGAGACAGACATGAGTCACATGAGATAAGGGATTTAAAATTCCCAACAAAGGGAATAGGATTTAAGTGGGGGAGGGGAACGTGGGAGAGGAGGAAAATCTATTTTTTTTAAAATTGTATTTATTTATATCTTCATTTGTGTGTTTAGGAGTAATGAAAAGAGCCAATTCGAGGTATGCCATATATATATATATATATATATATATATATATAGAGAGAGAGAGAGAGAGAGAGAGAGAGCACTAACTCACAGCACAATCACATTCTTTATATCAGCCACCGTGTGACATTCAAAATCCCAGTGCAATATAGGCTTGAAGTTGAAGGCAGAACTTATGGGACCAAATGCTAATAAGAAGCGCTCCTATTTTCATGTCAAGTCTCCGACACAAATCTGGATTTAGGTCAAGAAGCATAAAAAATGACAAGGCAAAGAAACTCATTTAGGTGGGACCGGAAAGAGTATATTACTATTTACTTACAAAATGTATATCTATACAGGTTACTACAGATCAGTTCAACCTCACATCTCAGATAACAGGCTGCTAATTTTCCGAAGCTCCTTGAGAGCTGCCATGGCTGTAGCTTGCCCTTTGCCTACAAGAACATTTTTAGAGTGGTTCTCTACAGACCCCACTTCACCTTGGTCTTGCTGGAAAACAGACTCGATTATCTGCAATGTAAATGGTTAGATGTAAGTGCCACGTCGAGTTACAGGGGAAGGAGAGTTTAGAAGAGAAGGAAAAAAGAGTGGGTGCTGTTTCCTTATGCTTGATGAAGTGGATACTTCACGATATGTTTCCAAGCAATTTTTCTTTTTCTTTTTCTTTTTCTTTTTCTTTACCTTTTTCCTTCAAAAACATAACTTCTAACTCATGGTTATTGGGAAATGATTTCACACAAGGACAAGCCTATTCAAGGGATGTCAGATGTGTGAATAAAAGATCTGACGAAGCCTAAAAATTCAAGAGATGAACTTCAACAAGTAGGGCATGAAACTGGACATGCCAGAGGTAGCAGGAGTCTGATGTATGAAATCAGACTATACCCTCAAACCTTGCTTACTCAGTGACTAATAGAGAACGAGGAAAAATGCCACCATTAAAGTGTCCTATTATCAACAAATTTCTCACTGAATTGCCACCGATAAGAAGCACATAAGTTTTGGGTTGGAAGTATACAGTTACAGTTACAGTTACAGGATAAATGCCCAAAACAAGCATCATATTGGGTGCAATAGTGGTTACACCAGCCATTGATCATTTATCCTTAATATTGGTTGATGAACATCTAAGCAATATATAGTCAGACAATTACCTGAATATTCTCGAGCATAGACTGACTAAGATTCCTCAATGTAATCATTGTGTTCTGGTCTGCAGCATCGCCTTTCCTACTCACAGAGTTATTAGATCCATTCACTGTAGAAAAGGTAGGCTTGTTATTCTGATCGCTTCCACCATTGGAAGCCTTTCTAGTTTCAGATACACTTTTTTCAGATGTTCCCTCACCACTATTCCGTGCCAACTTCAAAAGCCACAGGAATTTACCCGGCAAAAGCTTCTGCTCTTTCAAAGCTATTACTGGTTTTCCAATAGCATCACCATTATGTCCACATTTCAAACAAACATCCTCCGGAGAATCCATTATAGCTGTCTTCGTTTTTCCTATAGAATCTTTATTCAGTCCAGATTTCACAGAGACATTCTCCAGGGAAGCTGGGACTGGACGGGTAGAGTCTTCCACAAGGGTCCTATATGACTCGGCATTGTTCAATTCATAATAATTTTCATCAATGGACAAATGGGACGCAACACTACTTCCAGATCGATTTTCATAATCATTAGCACTTGGTGAATCTGAGAAAATAGAAGAGTTCTCTTTGTTGCCAGCATTTAAACTCAAACATCTGTGCTCGGGAGTGCAAGAGAAGTTCTTATCAGTACCATCTTGCCCACACGCCTCAACTTCCATAAAGGGAGGATCTGCCTGGCCTAAATCTTCATTATATCCTATTTTCTCCAAACCTTCCTCCGTTCCAATCTGTTCGGACAAATCCTCCTGCAGATTTCTTCTCACGGACAACTTGGGGTCCTTTTTACTGCATTCAACATTTGATGAGGATGGGGCATATTCGGTTCTAGACAAACTCAATCTCACTTTTTCCGACCAGGTCTTTTTACGATTATGAGCTTTTCTGTCTAAAGTACATCCCTCAAGTTTTTCAGCCTTGTGCAAATCCCTCCACTTCTCTTCCCAGTAGCTCTCAGGAAACAACCTCAGGGGAGTTCCTGGAGAAATAGAATCTGATGAAAGGCTATGGCCTCTCACAACCACTGATTTACTTCCATCAAAGCCACCATTATGTGTCGGCAATGTGATTGTGTTATTCAAATCCAGTGCTAGCGCCTGCAAAGACTTTGCCTTTGCTATCAATTTATTCAGATCTATGCTGGCTGGAAAGTTCAGCAATCTCTGAAGACAGGAAGTAGCATTCTCGGTGGCAAGGAGAGAAGATCTCATAAACAGTAACATTGAAATTGCAAGAGCCGAGATGAATGCTCCCCTAGGCGAGCTGAGGACCCCAAAGCTGGATCCAGCATCGTCAATGCATTTATTTAATTTACTATTATCAGATGCAAATATTTCATCCCAGACTATTAACAGTTCTTCGAGTGAGAATTCACGCCCAAATAGAACACGTAGCCATCGGAGTGCAAAGTACTGAGGTTCTACCCCAAGCTCAACAAAGTGATTGTGGAGAGACACATCAACAATGGAAAGCAATTGGTACAAGGCACAAGAAGCTTCAATCACAGGAGATAACCCCATCCGTGAGTCACCTGAAGGAGAAGACGAGAAAAATTCTGCCATTGTAACTGCACCACTAGCCCCACTCATCAAAGCATCAAACATACAATAAGCATCATGCTCCATAAATTTCTCAGACAAGACAATACCCAATTCACCTTCTGCCCCATAAGCATCACTTAGCAATACAATATCTTGTATCTTCGGATCAAGTTCATCAAGATTATTAACCTTCAATCGACATTTTTGTGAGCTAATCTCATCTTCGGTGGATTCAGAAAATTTCTTTAAATCAAAATCGTACTCACTTTCATGAAACGTGAAGCCATCAAATTTATCAATAAAGTGATCCTCATAAAGCTTTCTCACTTGAGAAAGATGCTCCAAATCAACATACAGAACATATAACAGAGGAGCCAAGAGTTCATGCATTCCTGTTGACAAAACAAAAGGTAAAGATGTGCAGAAAAATGCTAAGAAGTATCCTACAACATGCTATTAGAAGAACTTACTTTCAATGTATGAGTGGGAGTATGTACCTATGGCGCACATATACACGCAGATGTCATCAGTTATGTTTTCCTTAACAAGATACGTGCTCAGAGTTTTTGATAAATAATTAAATCAAAAAAATCACATATTAGGTGAAACTAAGTCAGCAGTATATGTACGGGTAAGTAAACATGAACTCAAAATCCCAAAGCAGTATCCTAATATAAAACTCATACTGCAAAGCAGCAGATTTTTGTATCTCACCGGACTACATCAGACAAGCATTAAAGGAGACTCAGAGCTAACATTTTTCAGTTGAGTTAGACAACTTTACCAAATGAGATTCCAATTCCACAAGTTCAGTGGAACCATAAATTGTTTCTACTGTTTTCACTAGAATGGACACCATAAATATATTGCTCCACGTATATAATATTAATTCTCATCCGTGTTGGGGGGATTGCGTGAACCTCCAAGGATATGGCAATAGACGTAATGCACACAAGTGATACTCACATTTCATTTTTCCGCACCTCCTTCACAAAATTATGCATATACAGATCCTAACATCAAGATGGAAACTTCCACAAAATCTCAAACAACCAAAATTGGCTCTCTATTCATTAAAATTTCTAAGTAAACTATCAAAAATTCATCCTTCCAACTAGGGAGGGGTAACCGCTTTGTAACTGGCCTCCCATCTGTCAGTGTCTCTATCACACACCATTTTGGGAGGTTGTACATACCAAGTCTTGCCAAACTATTTTCACTAGGACAACTTTTCCAGCCTAATTGACAAAATGATGCTCCATGAAGATCATAGACACTTTGGGGGCATGTATAAATATAAATTACTTCAGTTTCCTTCAAAACAAGAAACAATATTTTATTCCTTCTGATCGGAAGAAAAAAGAAAGAAAAAATATTTCATTCCATATTTACAAAGTCCATAGGCATTAACATCATTCAATGGGAACAAAATTTGAAAATTCCATTTCTCATAGCCTGTACTTAACCGGAAAGAAAATTTATGAAACAAAATGTAATGGAAAATTCAAGAATTTGATGAGAAAACCAAAGTACCTTGTCTGTAGCCATACTCAAGATGTCTAAGACACCATAATAACAAAATTCGTCTCAACATGCTTTGGCATTCTGGCGTTTGGAAGTAGCTCCCATGTTCAGGATATAAACGAGACAAATCTTGGTCAACCATTCTCTCCAGTTCAGCATTCCGAAAGAAGCGGCCCCACATGCTGTCTGCAGCAGCTCAATCCTAAATGTCATTAGGACTGCAATAAGAAATGTAAATATCTTTTCTTACATTTGTTGCTTTGATTTTCTCTTTTTCCCAGACAGTTGACCTCTTCTTTTGTTTTCTATGCTTGGGGCAGAAGTAGCACATGGGGGTTATTAGGATAGGATTTTGATCAAAATCCTTGAGAAATATCTATAACACATCTCATATGAAAGACATAAAAATTAGCCACTGGAAAAGCAGCAGTTTCATCAAGAAAGGCAACCATCTTGAAAGCACTTTCTAGAGCCAAAAGATTTTGGGTACCAGGTGAGGGGCCAAAGGTTTTAAATATTCTACCTGGGTTTTGTGATAGCGGATTGTCCATTACAAGATCAGGAGAAGAGCTCCCATCCTTGGGAATGTGTGGATCAACTAGGAGACACCTCCTCAAACCAGCATATCTAGTAAGAAACACCAGTTTACGTGAAAGTATTAGAGAAGCCATATCAACCGTATTAAACTAGAATTTAGTGTAACCTTCCACACTACAACTCTAAAATTCACGAGTACATCCCCATTACAGATTAATATACTTAAGGAGGACAAGCATGTCTCTTAGCCTCGCGTATCCAGACACGTCTAGGACAAAGACGTGTTCGTACATCTCGAACAAGTGCCGAGCATGCTCAAATATGTATTTGAGTTTGTCATATTTTTTGGCTGGACATGATCAGACATGTCAGATACACGTACAGGACAAGTTTTGGCTCAATGATATCTTAAAAACTTTTTTTTTTGCCACGCGGGGGGGGGGGGAGGGGGATAATAGTATAATATTAGA
>JAOTRH010000022.1:9936523-9953106 GCA_034768845.1 Heliamphora exappendiculata
ATTTTAAGGGATAAGTCAGTTTTGAAAAATTTTCAGGAATTAAATTAAAAAATTTCAAATCAGAAAAGATAATTTTTTAAATAGGGGTATATTAGTCATAATAAAATAATTTCAAACTTGATAAGACCTAATCTATTTAAAAAAAGTACTAGGGTTAATTCTCTTACGATATTCAAAAAAAGGACTAATCTTTAAGTTTCTCTAAAAGTTATAATATTTTAAAAAAATATATAAAAATATTTTAAGAAAAGGCAAAAAGGCTAAAAATCAATAAGTAAAAAGACAAAAAATTAAGGTTAAGAAATGAAACTTAAATTACTTTTTAATTTTAAACAAAAAAATAAAAAATTCAACTTAAAATCGGTTAACATACGAGACCGCGTTAAGATAATTGAGGTTGTTTGGTAAATTTACTGGAAGCAGTTTTTAGTTTTTTGTTATTAATTTTAATTATAAGTTATAAAAAAATTTTAAACGCCCACAACTTCTACTATAATTTATAAATATTTTTTCATTTATTTCAGCTACAATCCACAATTTTTACTAAACACGCTTAACTTTTATTACAAGGTATAATTTATAAATTACTAATTTTAATAATACTAAACACCATTATTATTTTCACATAAAATTTATACAACTATCGTCGATATTTTATTTTCACATGAACCTTTTACAATTTTTGGATCACATCATTTAAGAAGGATATCTCTCCAAACAAATTTAGCATTTGCAAACCATTTCCTTTCTATTAGGGGTGGGTATGAGTTGGGTATGAGTCGATCTGAATTGGTTTGAAATTTAATTTTGAATCGATCAAATCAAGGTCGATTCTAAAATATTAAACCTAAAATCGAACTATTCATGATTTAGAACCAACTTAATTCGATCCAATCTAAATAAATTCAGGTTGGTTCAGGTTAAAATTGCTATTCAATTCAATTAAATATTTTTTTAATAAAATATTCTAAAGTAATAATAAATGCCTTATTCTATGATCGACTTATTTTTTTGTATAAAATTTCAAGATGAACGGTTTAAATTTTACTCATATTATTTTTAATTTATACATTTTTAATTATAACTAAGGGCACAAATAATATAAATAATAATTTTATATAATTTATATATTATTTTTCAAGTTGAATCGATTTAAAAAACTTATACCTCGAGAACCAATCAACTACATTAGTTTAATATTATTAAGACATAAAACTTAATCTATTTTTTTTTTGATAAAATTAAATTAACCCGACGCATAAAAATCAAATTAGGTTAATTGATAGAATTTTTCAATTCTATTTAACACCTGCTTTCCACCCCTACATATGTATCTGTATATGCCCCCAAAAAATGAACCCACAAAACGAAAGTCTCCGTCTTTCTTTCTGTATTTCAGTGCTTAAAAGATTTCGTCTTTTCAATTAAGTCTCGACAATGGAAAATCCTGGAAAGAAGGTGTTGATCACCTCCAATGGCGATGAGATTTCTCTCAACATTGCCCGCCATTTAGCAAATCGTGGTTGCAGGTCTCTTCTCTCTTTCTCTCTCTCTCTCTCTCTCTCTCTCTCTCTCTCTGAGCCTATACGCACACAGCCACACACAGACACATATCTACTCTGTATGTAATATCTATTCTCTCTCTCCCTCTTTATCCCTATCATTCTCTATATCTATGTCTCTGTGCGATTAGGTTCGTTCTGATGAGAAACGAGTGGTGTCTTAAGATTATATATCTATATATGTATATCTATTCTTTATGTAGTGTCTCTTTCTCTGTTTCCTATCCCTGCCATTCTGTATATCTATTCACTTGTATCTGTCTCTCTGCGATTAGGTTCGTCCTGATGAGAAACGAATGTAGTGTAGTCTTAAGATTGTATACATCTGTATAGGTATATCTATTCTTTATGTAATATCTATTTCTCTGTCTCTATCCCTATCATCCTATATATCTATTTAATTGTCTCTGTCTCTCTTCTGTTAGGTTGGTTCTGATGGGAAACGAGCGCAGTCTTAAGGGTGCTGCTGAGAAGATTATGGAGTCCTTGAACGGTGTCGTTGCGGTCGAAGTAGTTGAATTGGATATGGAAGAGGAGAATGAGGCGGTTTTTGACGAAGCGGTGGACAAGGCCTGGAAAATCCTGGGGAACTTGGATGCTTTTGTCCATTGTTATGCTTACGAAGGTAATGGTTGGTTGGTTCCAAGATTGTTTCTTCCAAGTCATTAAAATTCTTGGCTTAAAGAAGAAAACCATAACAAATCGATGAAAGAACCTTGGACTAGACGATGACTTTTAGTTGTTAATTACTTAAATAAAAGTAAGTATTTTGAAGAAAGTGCGGGGAATACTCTACTATGAATTGAGAAAAGACTTGGAACACTTGGAAAAGGAAGAGGACTTCGATGGTAGTTTCATGAATCCTTGGGGTTGCTGAATCTCCCAGAATGATCAATATATTGGCATCAAAATTTAAAAGCATATGTTTATTGGGATCCACGGTCTGTCGTTGCTGACAATTGACTGGTGATCAGTATACACCTCTTCATGTACAAGCAAAGAGTTAGAGCTGTCTGGTCGGATTAATATCCCGACCTCCTATATACATACACACCTATATGACAATTTGTGCCTATAGGTGTCTGCTATATATTGTTTGATTATCTACTCAACCATTTAAATTAGTTTATTTGAGCATTTGTGCCTATAGTTGTCTGTTATATATATTTTGATTATCTACTCAGCCATTTAAATTAGTCTATTTGAGCAATTGTTCACAATTTATATTATTTTACCTATAGGCATGGTTACTGTATGATACAAAAGTAGTTAACTTGTCATCCAATGACAGTTCCAGGAAAGATTGCTTGGTGAAAAGTTCTACCACCTGTAGCACCACAATATTAATTTTCACCGTACCTATGTGAGACTAAACTGGGTTTACTGGTCTTCAGTTGGAGCATTATTTGAAACTGAGGAATAAATACAAAACAACAGAACGGCAATCCTATTGAAGATTCACTTTTTATTGGGCTCTATGTCCTGCCATATAGTACTCATAACACAATTGCTTTCTCTCCATTACCAGTGCCAATCCTAGTAAGTGTTAACACTAGTTTGTGAATCTCTATCCAATTGGTAATAATTTTGCTTGAGGAAGAAAATCGGTTGCTATGATATTCACATAATATTAAAAGGTATATTAATTTTTTTTCTACAGATACACTGCTTTTAGACATGCACAGAAGGCTTCAAATGCAACAAGTCACAATCATGGATATGCCATACTTCTATACGGCACATACATATATATATTTTTTTTCCTCTGGGTTTGACAACTCTCTATATTCCCTGTGTATGTATGCAATGCTGGTCACTGCTTGTTTGACATTAATAATCCCGGGTTGCTATAATTGCTGCAATAGAAATAAGTTTATTGACATTGATTCCCTGTTCTTTCCTGATTCCTCACCTTGGAAAAGGCTATGCCTTTTTTAAGGCAAACTTAGACTTTGCAGGTTCGTTTGCAATGTTGTTCATCATTTTATAAATAACCAAGAGGTTACTGTGCAGCGGTATTATTATGATAAGAAAACTGGATATAACAGTACAAGTAATATTGCTTCAGAAACCATGGTAGTGTGAGGAAAATGAGGAAAAACTCCATAAAGAAAGAACCGGTTAACCATTGCTTGTACTTCTTTTGGTTTCACAATCAGGCTCTAAAATTATCTGCTTGGAGAAAAAAATACAATTGACTTTCCTTGGTCATTTCTTTATTTCTTGATGTTTATAAGATTCTTATTTATTCTGTATTATAGAAGGAAATAAGCAGGTCTATTGCTTTTGATTATTTGAAACAGGAAAGATGCAGAACCATCTGCAGTTGCCTGAAGATGAGTTCAAAAAGATAGTTAAAATAAATTTCATGGCTGCTTGGTATTTGTTGAAGGCTGTTGCCAAAAGAATGCGTGATCACAAATCAGGTGGATCCATTGCATTTTTGACCTCAATAATTGGTGCTGAGAGAGGGGTATATCAAGGAGCTGCTGCATATGGTTCATGTTTGGCCGGAGTGCAGCAATTAGTTAGAGTAAGTCAACTTAAATTTGCGTACTTTAACATGTCCTTTTACAATCTTTGCCAAACATTGGTCCACACCTATACATTTCATAAGGGAGGTAAAGACTGGGCTATGAATTGACATGAATACTCGGGAATATCTTGAAGTTCTGGGTTTAACTGCTGGTGGACTTCAATTGAAAAACCTGATGTTTTTCTTGTTATGCTTGGTGGATTGTGTTCCTGACTTGGCTGTTACAGTGTTTTAGTTCTGAAGGTTTTCTACCGGCTATTTTGTTAGGAAATTGAATAGAGAGCATTTTCGTATGATATATCCCACCATACCGTTAGACTTTCTGTCCAAAAAATTCGAATCAAATGTGTGGAGTGAAAAAAACCTTTAAAATCTTCTTCATTATCATCCTTTTCCTTTGTTACCAAGATAACTTAAAACCCTTCGTTCAATTCTTCATTTTCCAAAGTGGAACGCATAAACAATTAAACATTGTTTTCATGTTTGACATGCTTCTTTCTTGTCCTTGAAATTTGTGCACTTTTCTTCTGTGCACTTTTCTTCTCTATTACATCCTCATTTAAATTATTTCATCACCAATATATATGGTTTAATTCTGTCAAGGAATTTTCTCATCCTCATGGGGCTGAATGAATTAAAGAAACCTATTTATTAGGTTTTATTAGTTATTCTATTTTCCTTGTTATGCTCGAATAGAAATTGTACTATGTTGGGCATATAAACTAAAGAGAGGAGCCAAATAAAATACGAAAAATTGGTGAACAGTCCAATTTATAGGCCGTTTACTGTTTTTTATCTAGCATAAGATTTTTTAACGAGTAAGGTCCATCCGTATAAAAATTTTAGCGTGCAATGTCTTTTTGGGACAAATTTTTTCTAGAATAGATAAATTTATCTGTACCTTTTCAAAATATGTATGAAGAACACAGATAAATTTATCTGTCTTTTATTGAAACTATATGTAAAGAACACAGATAAATTTATCTGTCTTATTGAAAGCATGTATGAAGAACACAGATAAATTTATCTGTACTTTTTCAAAACATGTATAAAGAACACAAATAAATTTATCTGTCTTTTATGGAAAATACGTGTAAAGAATATAAATAAATTTATCTGTCTTATTGAAAACACATATAAAGAACCCAGATAAATTTATTTATTTGCATTATCTGTGTTGATATGAAAATAGATAAATTTATCTATTATACGTAAATATACAAACAGATAAATTCATCTATTTGCATATTAAATAAATGAATAACAAACAGATAAATTTATCTATTTGTTATGCAAAACAGATAAATTTATCTGTTTGCATGGTATTTTGGGGAGAAATCACGCAATTGAACCTTACGCGTTAAATTTTTTGTTGATGGACCTTGCGCGTTAAAATTTATTTATTTTGGACCTTTAGCTGAAAGCCCCAATAAAATATCTAGAAAAATTAAAATTGCTCTCAGGGACTCTAGAATTGAAGGTCAAAATTAGAAGTTTGATTCTTCTTGTCTCTAGATATTAAAATTTGCACAAGGTGACGCTTAAAGATATCAAAGGAATGAACTTGTTAACATATTTATTTGAACTTTTATTGAGAATGGAGATGAAATACTACTGAGGTTATGAGGGAGGTCAAATTCCGAGTAGGGTCACCTGGTGTCCACATAAGATGCTGTACAGCGACGCAGGCCACCAGGCTGTGATATTTTACCTTGGGTATATCCATCTTAGCTTGGGAAAGGGGGGCCGAACACCGGAGTAGGACTACCGAGCTTAGGTGCATGGGCAGGTGAGGCCGAGCCTCAGTCATGCAATTCGACCTGAACTCTGAAGAAAAGGGGGGCCGAACACCGGAGTAGGACTACCGAGCTTAGGTGCATGGGCAGGTGAGGCCGAGCCTCAGTCGTGCGATCTGACCCGAACTCTGAAGAGGGACTCTTAGCCGAGGTCCAGAAGAGAAAGTGCTCGGCATCTATGACCGAGCAGCATGTGGTGAGAGACTTCGAAAGCCGAACTTGGAGCTTGATACGTGATAATCAGTGCCCATGATACACTTATCAAGAAGTGATGTTCATGATAAGAGATCAGTGGCAGTTGAACCAACCCTGGGGTTAAGGTGTCAGGGAAGGTTGACTTAGCTCAAACTAAGTCTGGGTACCGATGGACAGCTTGACATGACAAAAGGAACTTATAGAAAGATATGAATAATAGCAATGATAAGTCACCATCACCTTGACAGCTGAGTCTTAATTAGAAAGAGAGGACTACCCAACCTGCTCGGGTCGGGTCGAACTCCTAAAGCGGGTCAAGTATATTTTTCTCTATAAATAGCCAACACTTAGAAGGAAAAGGTATGCATTCTACTGTCATTAGCCAAAACTCTGTCAAATTACTCTCTTAGCTTTTTCTCTCTAAACCTTGCCCGACTTCATCATCGGAGGCTCTACTGGTAAAAGTCACTGGCGGGCATCTCACCCTTTTCTTATGTAAGAACACGTGGACGACACCCCGAGCTGTTCAGCCAGCTCGGATGGGAGCTGTAGATTCCTATTTTAATCATCTACAATTTGGCGCCGTCTGTGGGAAATCTACTAAGAATGCCTCCATGGCTAGCCAGGACAACCACGCCTATGAAGAGCTGAGAGAGCGACACGCACCATGCGCGGAAGCATCGCGTGCAACTCATTGTCGAAGGAGACATCCTGTGTACTTCGAAATGCACGTTGGTGGATCCAGAATCAACTAGAGAAGAGAGCAAACCCATGCTGGTACCTCTCACAAAACTACATCGTCCGAACGAGACCACCCACCACGCTACTCTTTGCAGCGAGTGGTGGAGTACCAAGATGAACTGGACAGGTGAGACCAGCAGTTGGTCAGGCTCCAGGGAGAGCTCCATGAGATAAGAGTTCGCATGGATCAGGGACACTTATCAGAGATACAGTCAGATCACCAGTGGTCCAACAGAGACCCAAGGGGCCACCTCGACCGTCCTCAAGCCAGTCGAAGTGGTAGAAGGAGGGAACCTCAACTTGAGTGGCGAGATGAGGCTCCAGATAGGAGTTGTGTCTTGGGCTCAACGAGGAGGAGGTAAGGACAGACACAAACCTCCAGCAACACGCACGCCCCAACAGCATGCCCACAAGCGGAGGAACGCCAGGCTAGGCAGAAGCTCGGGCGTAATGATGAGGAGGACCTTAAGCAGTGACTGCACCTTCATCTTGAAGGGAGGTTGCAGCCGACCTCGGGAAGGTAGACCAAGGATGTTGCTCGGAGGGCGTTGGAGCAGATATCAGCCTCCCTCTTCACGAGAGAGGTGGACGGGGCAAATCTGCTTAGGAAGTTCCAGTCACCAAAGTTCATTCTCTACGATGGAAAGACATACTCTATGGGTCACATAAGGCATTTAAGACAAATGATGGCCCTCTGGAATGGGAATGACGCCCTTATGTGTAAGATATTCCCCTTCAGTTTGGGCGAAGTGGCATTCGCTGGCTTGACAAACTGCCTGCAGGTCAGTTGGGAGATGGAAATAGCTGGTCAAGTTGTTTGCAATGAGGTTCATAACCAACAGCAGATAGCCCAGGGAGATTGACTCTCTGCCCAACCTCAGGAAGGTGGAGAGCGAGAGTCTAAGGTCTTATGCTCGGCGCTATTGGAAAACGTTCAATGATATCGATGACTGCAACGAGCAACTTGCTGTGGCATTTTTCAAGCTCGAGTTGGATAAAACCTACAAGCTGAGACACTCCCTGACCAAGAGGCCAGCTCAGGTTGGATAAAACCCATAAGCTCGAGTTGGATAAAACCCACAAGCATTGCAGGACATTCAGAGAGTTCCTAAAAGACCATGTAAAGGCTGGGAACTTCGGGCAATACATCGATAAAGAAAAGACCCAAGCCAAGCAACAAGCAGCAGCTCAGGCCGAGCAGGGGGCAGCCACCGACGAGCTGGCAGGCGTGATTATGCAGCTCCCAGGCCCGTGACATCAAACGAAATAAGGAACGGAAGCCGGGAAGCGGCACATAAACGAGAAATCATGCTGATCCAACTTGGGTAGGATGGACCAAGCAAAAGAAAGAGTCTGAGCAGCGAGTATTCAGTTAGAGATTTGACCTTCACTGATTTCGACATGGAAGGGGTTGAGCACCCGCACAATAACGCGCTCGTTATAATTCTTTGGATCGGGAGGTATGCGTGAAGCGCATCCTGGCCGATCATGGGAGCTCAGCGGAGGTAATGTATGCCAATCTCTTCTTCAAGTTGGGGCATAAAAAGGAGGATTTACAGAAGTGCTACACGCCCTTGGTCGGGTTCAACGGCCAATCGATTCTCTCCATGGGTCGGATTACACTCTCGGTCTGGATGGGGACGCAGGTCAAGAACATTGAGTTCCTAGTGGTAGATGTGCCGTCTTCGTACAATGCCATAATAGGGAGGACATGGCTCCACCAGTTGAAAGCCATCCCTTCCGCGTATTCCTAGGTCCTCAAATTCTCGACCTCGAGAGGGGTGGAGACGATCAGAGGGGACCAAATCGCGGCCAAGCAATGTTTCATGGCTGCTATAAGAGGAAAAGCTAGTTCGTCAAAGGATGAGCAGGTTTGTGTAATGGAGATGCAGGACAAACCGCTTTTGGAGGATGTTGGGAGAATACCAACAGAGAAAGTGGTTGAGCCATTGAAGAAGGTCGTGTTAAAGGAGGACGATCCAGATCGCGCTAAAGGAGGACGATCTAGATCGCTTCTTGCTCGGATCAAGCATGGCCGAGCAAGAGAAAATTGACTTGGTGGACTTCTTGAAATCAACATGGAGGTGTTTGTTTGGACACCTTATGAGATGCTGGGCATCGATCCCGAGGTCATGCAGCACAGCCTAAGTGTTGACCCAGCTCATAAGCCAGTCGTCCAGCACGGGAGAAGGTCCTCAGCTCAGCACTTAGAGACTGTAATAGAGGAAGTTGAGAAACTGCTCGAGGCAGGATCAATCAGGGAAGTGCACTACCCCCTTTGGCTGTCCAATACCGTCATTGTTAAGAAAAAGAATGGGAAGTGGAGGGAATGTGCGGACTTCACTGAGCTGGGAGGGAAAGGTGATTGCGCAGGAGAAAGAGACATGGACCACACGGTCGAAGGAGTAGAAAAGGAGGAATCTAAAGCAAAAATGCAGAAGTGGAAGCTGTACGCGGATGGGGCTTTAAATCATAAAGGATCAAGGGAAGGAGTGGTTCTCATCTCTCCAGAAGGATTCGTAATTGAGCACTCCATTAGGTTGGGCTTTCCAGCGTCTAACAACGAAGCTGAGTATGAAGTACTACTGGTCGGGCTGAGGAGCGCCGAGCTCCTGGGCATTAGAAGGTTGAAGGTTTTTTGCGATTCCCAACTAGTGGTAAATCAGCTAACAGGACAGTATAATGCCCGAGATGACAGGATGGCTGCTTACCTCTCTATTTCTCTCGAGCTTGTCAAGGGATTCGAGGAAGTGCAGATTGAGCAGATCAACAGGGAGGGAAATTCCCATGGAGACGCCTTGGCAGCCTTGGCCTCAGTAACCGAGCTTGGGCTAAAAAGGATAGTAGAGGTTCAGAAGCAGGAGAGCTCGAGCATTGAAGTTGGGGCGCTGCAGATATGTGCTATACAGGAAGACTAGGAACCTAGCTGGATAGATCCCATCATCAGGTTTCTCGAAGGCGGTCAACTCGCGGAAGATAAGGAGGCCCACAAGATTAGACACAAAGCTGCTCGATTTTGGTTATTCCCTAATGGTCAGTTGTATAGGAGATTTTTCTAAGGGCTCTATTTGTTGTGAGTTCACCTGAACAAGGTCTAAGATTTTTTATACGAACTACATAAAGGGATGCGTGGAGGTCACACAGGTGCAAAAGTCAATGGCGCACAGAGCTATCAACCAGGGCTACTGGTGGCCTTACATGCAGAAGGATGCTCAGGTATACTCAAAGAAGTGTGAGAAGTGTCAGAAATACGCACCTCTGCATAGGCATTCGGCCGAAGACTTCAGCCCCATCACAAGCCCATGGCTTTTTGCACACTAGGAACTGGACATTGTTGGCCCATTGCCCAAGGCACCCAGCACTAAAATTTTTTTGATTGTGGCAACTGACTATTTCTCGAAGTGGGTTAAGGTTAAGCCCTTGGCTAATATCAGAAATGTGGATACCAAGAAGTTTGTATAGAAGAATATTATCACCAGATTCGGCATCTGGCGCGCCATAGTTGCGGACAATAGAAAATAGTTCGACAGCTCCTTGTTCAAGACCTTCTGTTCGGGCTTGGGAATAAAGAACTATTTCTCAACCCTTTCATTCCTTCAAAGCAATGGCCAAGCAGAAATCTCGAACAAGACTCTCCTGTTAGGACTCAAGAGAAGATTGGAAAAAAGCAAGAGAAAGTGGGTGGACGAGCTCCCCTTTGTGTTATGGACATACTGCACAACTCCTAGGAGTTCAACAGGGGAAACACCATTTGCTATGACCTATGGCATGGAAGCCGTAATCCCCCTGGAAGTAGGACTGCCTACCATCAGAACTGAAACTTTTAAGTCTGGGGACAACAGTCTCAGCATTGATCGGGACCTAGATCTAGCCAAGAAAAAGAGGGAGCGAGCTCTAATAAAGCTAGCAGCTTACCACCAATAACTCTCAAAATTCTATAACAAGCGCGTTAACCACAGAAACTTCCAGGTCAACGAACTAGTGCTCAGGAAGGTCCTGCTCAATACAAAGGACCCTCTTGATGGCAAGCTCGGCCCGTCCTAGGAGTGCTTGTACAAGGTCATATCAATCGTAGACATGGGAGCATACAGACTTGAAGATTTGGAGGAAAAGTAGATCCCAAGGCCTTGGAATGCTCAGAATTTTAAAAAATCTTATCACTGAAGTCTGGGTTGTAAATTCATTTTTGGATGATAATGAAAGCAGTCTTTCTTGGAAACTTGTGTATACAGTCTTGCAATATCTCAAGAAAAGTTCTAGTTGACTTCGAGTCAAGTCTGGGCAAGAAAGTCTTAGCACGGCTAGGCAAGAAAAGTCCCAGTTGATTTTGAGTCAAGCCTGGGTAAGAAAGTCCTAGCACAGCCAGGCAGGAAAAGTTCCAGTTAACTTCAAGTCAAGTCTGGGCAAGAAAGCCCTAGCACGGCTAGACATGGAAAGTCCTAGTTGACTTCAAGTCAAGCATGGTAAGAAAGCCCTAACACGCCTAGGCAAAGAAAAGTCCCAGCTGGCCTAAGGGTCAAGCTTGGGCAATAAAGGCCCTTGCTGTCCCGATCAATTACTACGGGGCACAAATCATGATAATCTCAAAATATGGTAATTTCGAGATTTTTACATCTTCTGTTGAGAGATCTTCATATTAAAACGATTTAACGTTCTCACAAGTATTCTAACTATCGGCTAGATACAAGACCTAGCTCGGTTAAGCACTAGGTGCTCGGTTGATCTCAAAAGATCACCAGTGGGCACAAGTATTCTAGCTCGGCTAGGCACTAAGTGCTCAGTTGATCTCAAAGAATCACCATTGGGTACAAGTATTCTAGGTTGGCTAGATACAAAATCTTGCTCAGCTAGATACAAAATCTTGCTTGGCTAGGCACCGGGTGCTTGGTTATTCTCAAAGGGTCACCACTTGGTACAAGTATTTTAGCTCGGCTAGATACAAGACCTAGCTCAGCTAGGCACTAGGCGCTCGGTTGATCTCAAAGGATCACCACTAGGCACAAAGTATCCTAGCTCGGCTAGGTGTTAGGGCTAGCTCGGCTAGACACCAAAGACCCAACTCGGCTAGGCACATGAGAGCTCGAGCTCGGAGTTAAATAAAGCTTGTGCGATACATAGGCGCCAAGTGAAATAAAAGCAAAGTGACTAGCTCCACGTTATATTGCTCGAGGTCTTAGCAAAAATTTGTCTTCACTAATGAGGAAATAGAGTACAATTAAAGTGAGCCGACCTCACAAATCGGGATGAGGCCGTGCATCGCATACTTAGATCAAAAAAAAAAAATGCAAAACGACTAAAGCCTAAGCAGCTTGGGCTGGTTGAAGGAGGGACATCATCGGCAGTCTGCTCTTGGGCGGGCTCCTCCAAGCCAGTCTGCTCCCCAGCTCCACCTCCTTGCTCTGTCTCGTCGTGCTCAGGCTCATCGTCTCCAAATGGGGAGAAATGCAAAAAAAGGAGAAACAGTATTTTTAAAAAAAACCCTTTTTCTTTCCCCATTTTGTCTGTGCCAATTACCTGTAACCTCACCAGGATAACCATCGGTTGTCATATGGAAGCAGTCCTTATATATTGTCCCTATTACAAACTGTTAGATATGACATTCTTGTTGGAGTAATTTAGAGCAACTTATTATTTCTTATGTATAATACTTTGCCAAGTTAAACGTGTTTTTATTCGTATCTTTGATCAATATTCTCAGATATCTGCTATGGAGATTGGGAAATACCAAATCAGGGTTAATGCAATTGCCCGTGGCTTGCACTTGGATGATGAGTATATATTGTCAGTTGGGAAGGAGAGGGCGGAAAAGTTGGTCAAGGAAGCAAATCCACTCGACAGGTGGCTTGATGTGAAAAATGACCTGGCTTCGACTGTCATCTATTTAATAAGTGACGGCTCCCGTTTCATGACTGGAACCACCATATTTGTTGATGGCGGCCAGTCTATTACAAGGCCTCGGATGCGATCCTACATGTGAGTTCTAGTTCTGTTACTCACGTCTGAATAGCGAATTAGGAGTCAAATCTTTGACACCCCAGTTGTCGGTGTGTGTTGCTGAATTCGAGCTTCAGTATCATGGGCTGTAGAAAAACTACAGCCTATTCATTTCTGAAGATTTGTAATAAAGCTTGAATTGTGAAGTATATCTTTCCGCTATTGATACCTTGAGTTCTTTGAGCCATCACCATTGCAATTCATATTACCTGTTACTTCAGCTCAAGAACAGTCTATGTTTACTTAATATAAGAGTTGTCATTCTGGTGGCATGTAACACCCCAAAAGTTGGTCAAGTAAATCACGTAATAATCAGAAAGATCATCATTTCAATGATTTCAATAACAGGCCATTTGAAAATAATCTTACAATCTTAGATGTTTAGAACATAATGAAGTGAAAATTAATTAAGATATTTGTGAAACAAAGCAGTTCGAACAGACATGTTAGTCTATTATAATGTTTGGAAATAGGAGTGTAAAAATGGCTCAAGATCCGACAGGAGCTTGAAGCCCGTCACTGTGCGGGCCTTGCTCGGCCCGTACTGTGCCTTTTTTCGGGTATGGGCCTCCTTTCCAAAGCCCGTGGCTCGGCCTGGCCCGAGGCCCGCCCAAAAACTGTTGGGTCTGGTCCGGCCCGACTCGGTCACCAATAGTTAAAAAAAGAAATTAGAAATTTTTATTTTATTTTTTTATTGTACACATGGGGAGAGAGGGAGAGAGAGGCCGGCTGGAGGGTCGGCGGCGAGTGGCACGGTGGCGACGAGCTGCGATGGCATCGATGACGAGGGAGAGTGAGCTGTGGTGTCACGGCGGTGGTTGGCTGCGATCCTGCGGCATAGTGGAGCACGTAGTGCTCCTTCGACCTTCATCTTCTTTTTCCCTAGTTCTCTGTGAGTATGAGTTGTGATATTTGCTATAAAGTTCTGTTTGGTTTGGAGCTTTTGAAAATGTGAGCCTTTTTTTCTTTTCTACTCTAAGTCCGTCCAAAAGCCCGAGCCCGAGTCCTTTACCTTTAGGGCTTGGACTGACCTCCGGACAAAAAAGCTTGGCCTAGCTCGGCGATTTGGCGGGAGCCAAATTGGCCTGGGCCGGGCTTAGTCCGCCCGAACCACGGCCGGCCCAGGCCGGGCCAAAATTACACACCCATTTGGAGATTTTATTTACAATAGTTTTGGGATTGCGATGAATTGTTTTAAGGTGTCATATGTAATACATGGTTTGGCCGCCGTTTCATTTTATATGCATTGTCTTTTGGAATGTTGCATTACTTTTTTTAATTGAATTTTCTATTAATGAGAAAGGAGACCACAAAAGGCCACAAAGACCTCTAATTTCAGTTGGAACCCAAAACTCCGTACTTGGCGAAGAAGTTCACCGGAGGAGAAGTGGCAACCGTGTCTTCACCCTATTTTTTCTACGGACTTGACCGAAGAATACCCATAACTTCTACTGTAAGAAGAGAAAAAACCCGCGACACCGATGGGAAGACAACCTCCATACAAGGGGAAGGTTTAAATGACACAAAAAATACTTGAAAAACAAGAAAAAAAGTAGAACTAAGTAAAAGATACGGATCAAAATATAACAAGAACATTAAAAGAAGATGAGCAAAACACCATCCCGATCAAAATGACAAAACACCACTAGAGTTCAGAGTACCACCCTCGGATCAGATCTGGCCAGAACACCCCTTTCGGAGCAAATCTGGCAAGAAGACCACACTCATAACAGATCTAGCCGCCGAAACACCCTCCGTTGGCATAGATTTACTCAAAGAGTCATTGGTCGAAGCACCCTTAGTCACCGTAGCACCCCTAATCGAAGCAACCGAGCTTGAAGTACTCGGAGCCACCCTTAAAACCCACGGATCACCACTCATCACACTCACAGGAATGTGCAATTTATTATGGACCAAGAAAAACCACGAGAGAGGAAGATGGGAGATAGAGAAACAGAGATAAATGGGTTGGGACGGCGGGAGGAGATTCGGCTCCTCCTCCTACCGTCGACCAAATCTAAACTGAGAAAAAAATGGCTTGTAAAGAGAAAGAAGAGCTACTAAAGAAAAAATAACCTAAATGTTACATTACTTTGTCTAAGGAATATTGCATTTTTTAAAAACAATATATAAATTATTCATGCTTTGAGTTATTGCGTTTTGTTGAAAATGCATGACATGTGTGGCGACTATGATAGACGAGTGATTAAAGAGATCAAATTTTTTTTCCTCTTTGCAAACAAATCACATGACACTCTTGATGAGAGTTATTGAGTTATCAATTGGCTTACAACCCCGGTCCATAGAAATTTGTGGCATATAATTCTGTTTACCAAAAATACAAAACGATCTCTTTCGAAAGTAAATTCTTCTTCGAAATGCTCAAGCGATTGCGTGCGGGTTCTATGCCTTATTTTAGAATTTCGCCAGAAAAAGTCACAGAAGATAGAATCAAAGCAATAAAATTGAAATTTTATTAACTTTGATGGAGAACCAGTTAAAAAAGTTACAATCTACTCATATGAAAAGATAAAAGAAAATACAGGCAGTTTGCCAGTTTGTGTGTTCGTCTACAAAGTATACATGCATATTATTTATAAAGATTAAAATAAATTTTTATAAATAACTTTCTATAACTGCCTTTAACTTTCCACTATTACTCTAAGCATGTCTCTCTCCTACAATGCCAAGTATTCTATATAAGTTTAACTTCTTTCAACCACCGCTCTTTTCTTTGGTCGCCACTTGCCATTATTTAAATTATCAACATGAGCATTTATATATATATATATATATATTATTTTATATTAAACCTTTATAAAATATAGTAGGCCATTTAGATAATAATATTATTTTCTATTAAATTTATAAATATTGACAGATTTTTAAATAGAAAATATTATTCTCAACAGAAAAATATTAAATATGGTATAAATAATACCCCCAACTCTTTAAGAATGAGAATCGTCGAATTCTTAAAGAGTTGTACTATTACACAGAATTTTTAATAGCCATAAATGGCTAAAATTCTAATTGACTTATTTATTTCTTTATTTATAAGATAAAAAACTAAATTTTAAAACTATCAGGATCAAACTACGCTCAAAATAAAATTTATGTGGGCAATTACAGATAAAATAAAATAATTTAATATTTTTAATATCAAACATGCCCTTAAAAACCCTTTATTATAAGCAATCAACCTTGACAGCCACTGGAGCGATTGGCTTTCGAGAAGCACTTGACATGCTTTCGAGAAGCAAGCTCTATAGACTTTGTCGACAGGCGCCTTCTTTTCATTTTTTTCTTTTTCTTTTTTTTTATAGCAACAAATGGCTAAAATTTTAATCGATATATATATGTATATATATATATATATATATTTAATATAAAACAAAAAATAGAAAATTAGAGTTTAAGCCCATTGAATCAAATCATCAAAATGAGAGTTCATACGGGCTTACATATAAAACAATACAATTAAATTTTTTAATAATAACCAAACATGGTCTAATGCCAAATGATAGGCACTCTCAAATAGGCGTACTGTGCATGATGGGCACTCTCTCAAATAGGTGCACTGTGCCTTCCAGACTTACGTTCCAGAGCCTTTCGAAAGCCTCTCGAAATGCTTTTTTTTCTTTTTTTCTTTTTTGATCCCTCTCTCTTGGAATTCCATCGAAATTGATTATTTTTTTAATTATTTTTTTGTAATCTCTCTCTCTCTCTCTCTCTTTTGGAATTCTTCCATCGATTTTT
>JAOTRH010000022.1:9953206-9968594 GCA_034768845.1 Heliamphora exappendiculata
GGTTCTTTTATAGAGGTTTACTGGGATTTGCACATCCCAGTTGTATTGGAGCCTTGTTATACGTGGTTTTTGGGGGATTTGCACATCCCAGTTGTAATGGGGCCTTGTTATACGTGGTTTTTCTTTTTGCCTTTTGTATACTCTGTGTGTATATATGGTTATGCTATTTTGGCATTAGTAATGATATTACCCTTGTGTACTAAAAAGATACTGGTAAACTCTGTGGGCATTCCTACATTTGAAACTTTGAAGTAAAATGATATAGTAGTTGGTAAGTGCAGATGGTTAAATTTGATGTGAGAGCTCCTAGATCACATACATATGTTTGATTTGTCAATTGTTTATATATATAGAAGTAGATCAACTAATTTCTCGTAGAGTCAGGCTATGCTTGATCGCCCTCGAAGCTGACGCGTCAATCCTCTCTTATTGCTCCTCAAGCTTACCAGCAATCTCAAGTTCATAGTTAACCATCTCCACAGCAAGACTTAAATATATATATTTGTTTTTTTTTAAAGGCAAACTTTCCTAGTCTATAACTCTATATCCACAACTGACATGACTCTGTGCTGACACCTTCTCCTTTGTAGACGGCTAAGTGACTTCGTAACTTTTTGCAAAGTTCCTTGTTTTTGAATATTAGCCACACACACATATATATATGCATATATATTATTATTTATCATGTTTATAAGAGCATTTTGGCATATGTATTATTGTATTTTAAAAAAATATATAGGTTGATGTTGATTTAACCCTTTTCTTACAGGGTATTAAAGAAGGATGGTATGATGGTGGAAGCATTACATTGGCTGTCCTTATTGTTATAGTTGTTACAGGTATTGGATCTTCTATAAATTGATGTCATAGGGTCGAAATGTGTGAAGTTATCTAGATTCTTGTTTCTTTGTGCTATAAGAATGGACTGTTATTAATGGGGTAATTGATGATGGATAAAGTTTTAGCTTCATCATTATGTTAAATATGAAGTTTTGAAGTTTTAATTGATTTGAGTGGTCCATCCCGTTGTACTGTTTTCCCAACATTTTGTATTTTGACACATTTTCTTGTTTTGGTTTCGTAGAATTATCGCCCTTTTAACTCTGGATAAGTTCTTTAACTATCAGGTGTTCTTCCCATTTTGTATTTGACACAAAATCGAGATGACAAAAAGAAAACAGTAATAGCTACACGGCTATTTAACTCATTAGATTAGATTAGATTCAACTTCTCTCTAGGGAAGCTCATTCCTCGCTTCTTCCCTTCTTGGTCCTTTTCCCCACCCTTTTCTTTCCCTCAAAAAAGGACCGTAGACAATGACAAAGGCTGGCGAAACTAAGTAGCACCTTTTGAATTGGATCTTAAGTAGTTTATCAGTGGTGCAAAGCGGCTTGGTCGACGAAGCAATATCATTCGATCATTATTAAATTGACTGCAATCTTTTTATGTCCGTAAGGATCCCACCAGAGCGCTTTTTAAATTATTATTGTAAGTTCAATCTAATCCAATTTGATGCAAATTTAGGACTCCTTATTTCATTTCCTTTTCCTTGTCTTTTCCCTAGACTTCAGCGCCAGTTTGGTAAAATAATTTTGGCATAGTCAAGAAAATGCTGCAAGTTAATTGAAACCTCTAGCTGAAGTTTTGAAAATGGTATATTTTTGAGTTTCATGATCTTGGTACTTATGAAATATATTAACAGTTTGGTCCTTGGCTAAAAGTTTGGTCCATGTCTTGATCAGGGTTACCTATTATTATTAATATCATGGGAGCTGATGATTAAAATGAAAATATTGTAGATTTCTAATCCCTCCCCCTTTAGGCTCTGTAATTTTAGTAACTCCAAAGTAAATCTTCCAAATTGTTTACAGATTGATTTTTTAATATATATATATATATATATATATTTGGAATCTATTTTCACACATCTTTTGCAATTTAGAGATTTGAAATAAAAATATTTCTGATTATTATGGTATGATAGAAAATGAATTTATTTGTGAGTAAAAATGAAGTTGTTCTTTTCATATGCCTGTATAAAAATGAAAATTCATTTTTTTGCCTTTGGTTTATTGTTCTTTTTTTTTTCAGTTCTGTTTCTGTTTTAAAAATTACCATGCCCTGTGTTGTATCGTGTCATACCCAGTATTGTGCCCATATTATAGAAAATGATTTTATTTGTGAATAAAAATGAAGAAGTTGTCAAGGAGAAAAGACAATATCGGTGCTTCTTAATAGATGAGCAAAGGGCCTTTTTTAGCAATCGTCTTAAGTTTTTTTTTTTGCACCTTGTAGACACTCTTTATGGTTTTTATGTTTTACAGGATTGCAAGCATGCAAACTTGATAAAATGCCAATGCCTAATGATTGCGTCTGGATACCCAACATTTGCCAAATTTGTTAAATGTAAAGGATTTGAACGCTCTTAAACAATCTGTGCTTTAGTATAACGAACTCTGTAGCCAAAGGTCTTCTTTGTTTTGATTGAGTGTGATATCAACCGCTGTCATAGCATGTACTTTTTGAAGTATCTTTCATAATTGCTAAGCCAAATTAATGGTTCCCTCAATTCTTTGGAACATCAGACCTAGAGACAAGGACTGGAATATGCTTCAATTTATTTTATTTTATATTATTTTGCTTGAACATGGATTTTGACACTCTGCTGTTCCAAGGTATGTTATTGTTGCAAATATTGGTAGATCAAAGAACTTGAGACTTTATTGAAGGAACTCATATTTAATTAATATTTCAAGTTGATGGGGGCTTGTCATCAGCTTGGTACCAGGAACACTGAAGTGTATATATCTATTGGCAGGTTGATTATAGTTTTTGCTGTGTTTAGTGGATATGTATATCATAATACCTATGGTATTATCAACTTTAGGCTTTCAAAGAAGACTTACCCTTTCGGTTTTGCTATATTGAAGGCTGTATGTTGTCCTAATTCTTTTTTCTGCAATCTTATTTTCCTAACTTGCAGCTATAAGTGATTACAAGCAATCCCTTCAGTTTCAAAATTTAAATGAGCAGAAACAGAATATACATATGGAGGTTTGCCTGTTTTGGAGTGCTGTTATTACTTTCATTATTGTTGTTGTGTGTGTGTTCTCTTCCCTCTCAATTGATAATAAATATGCAAACAGGTCATTAGAGGTGGTAGAAGATTGGATGTATCAATATTTGGTCTTGTTGTGGGCGATATTATACCACTAAAAATCGGTGATCAGGTGGATGGCATTAATTTCTTATTCTTGTTGCGATTGCAAAGGTCAATTTTCAATGTTTTTATTAACTGCCACATTTCAAATCTTGTCGCAGGTCCCGGCTGATGGGATTTTCATTTCTGGTCAGTGTCTTGCTATTGATGAATCAAGCATGACAGGGGAGAGCAAAATTGTAAGCATCCTCCCCTATTTTATAGTGCTACTAATCAATAACCTGTGCCTACGGCACTCTGAACAATAATACTAATTGTAATATGTGCAAGGACTCTTGTTGTGGGCAACATTGTACCACTCTGAACAATAATTTTAATTTCTGAACAAATAATGCTAGTTGTAATATGTGCAAGGAACAAAATTTTGTTTCGTTTCCATCTAAAAGGACAAAACATTTTTGTTTCTTGAGAAATCAAAGCGAAACATTATTTGAACAAGTTTCCAATGTTCTCACTGAAACAAAACGAAGCACGCCTAAATAGACCCAAACAGACCAAAACACTTGTCAAGAGAGAGATATGAGAAGAAGAAAAAAATCTTAAATTTTATAGGGAATCTAAGAAATTAAAAAGGAGAAGAGGAGATATAGCAAGCATAAGTTAAAACAAGTATGAATAAATCAATTGTTCTCTTTCTTTGTTACATCAAAATAGAAAATACTATCTTTATAGAGATTGTTCACCGGTTTTTTTTTTTGTTTCCTTTAATTTCTACTAGTACTAGAAATCTTCGCTTTCTTATAATTGTTTCCTTTTAATCCTTACTTAGCTTTATGTAATAATGAAACATTTTACACTATTTTAACTTTCTAAGTTTAATTCTAGTGTAGGCTTCTATATTTTACTACTCTAAAATGAATATATAGATCTTTAACATGTTCAATTGTTAATTTGGTAGTCTTAGAAATACATAACTAAGTCTTAGAAATACATAAATATGTACTTTAGTTCTTATTTCAAATTGTTTCCTTGTGTTTTCAAATTTTTATCTGTTTTTGAATCATTTTCAAAACGTTTGCTTTGTCAACTTGATCTAAACTATCCATCGTAACAAAATTCTGATCATTGGAATATGTGATGTGTTAAATATTGGAAAAAAGTGAAGTGGAGTGAAACAACTTTTCTTAATTAATGTCAATCATTGATTTGTCTAGATTGAAGGTTACGATCGTTTCATTTGAGAATTGAAAGTTAGGATAGCCAATTGTGACACTCCCAATAGATGTCACATGACACATCAGGCCGTCCTCTCTTATTATATAGATATGCTTGTCCTAATTTTATTTTTCTTGATTTGTAGTATGATCTCTTTTTTGGCAGGTTCACAAGGGTCCAAAAGGTCCATTTCTGATGTCTGGCTGCAAAGTAGCTGATGGATATGGCACCATGCTGGTAAAATTTGTTAATGTTTCTATCCTCTGATCACCTTTTCTACTCCAACTTCATCAAGTGGTTCTATAATTTGAATCTAGATTGACGTTGTACTGTCATACAAGTTGAAAATTAATGATGTTAAGAAACAGGTACTTTGGGAACTGTTTGTCTGTCCTGTTTTTCCTGGTTTCTGATATCATCTGACTATGTTCATAATGTAAACTTTATTTGTTGTTCTGCGGAGTTTTGATGGTATCCTCTCCCTTTTTGCTGTATAATATATTTTTTTAGCAATTAATTAGATTCATCGTCAACCTGGGCATCTCCTACTTCCAATATTAAAATCACTTCTATAAATATCCTGGGAAGATCACCTATTGCAAAAAAATTAGTACTGCTCCATGTTGTCTGGTTCACACCTTAAAAAAATGGATTGGCGAAGAAAATAAGAGGGGAAAACCAAAGAATTGAGAAGATTAACCATGTATGTCATGAGCTGTATTACATGAACTTTTCTAAATGTATAAAGTATCCATATCGGACTCTTGACTCTTGGGTCCCCTTATGGAATGTGTGTTTGACATGTATAGGTGGACATTCTCATATCAAACATATTTAGTAATTCAAGTTTATCACGTAACTATTTAGAAAACTCAAATATCAAACATGAAATGCTATATGGCATGAGAATTATATAATTTTGATACTTAAAAACTTATCTGAACTTGACGTCCTTACCTGAGTCCATGTAGCATAGCGAAAAGTCACAATTTATAAGTCATAAGAGAAAAGTCTCAATTTAACTATGGGGGGCTCATGCGCCCACACATACACACACAAAGGAAGGTGTGGGGAGGGGAGTATAATGTCTGATATATAATATATATTCATATGTGTGTGCGCTCTTCACCTATATCTCAAGATCCGTTTCCATTTATAATATCTGATATATAAATATATTTATTTAAGTCATTGGGTAAGAATCTGATGCTTACATCTTTTCCGCATTGAGAAACTGAAAACCTTGTGTACGTATTTTCAGACAGACCATACACATCGAGTTCTACCTTCTCCCAGGATCTTAAGATGTTTGTTGTTTTTAAAATCTTGGTTGGCCTACTTTGCTAACTCTTAACTTCTATTCTTTTAAGGTAACAAGTGTTGGTATAAATACAGAGTGGGGATTGCTAATGGCAAGCATTTCAGAAGATACTGGTGAAGAAACACCATTGCAGGTTAGTTTGTTGATATATTCTTGGTTTTACAGTGGTTACCTTAACAAACTATGGGTATGACATACATCTTACAATAGGTACGGTTGAATGGGGTCGCTACATTTATAGGTTTTGTTGGACTTACAGTAGCTGTAGTTGTTCTGTTTGTCCTTGTGATCAGGTAATTCAATCTTTGCTGTTGATTTCTCTCATCATTTCTCTCTCTGTCTGAAAACATTTTTTTTTTTTGGGGATTAAACTTAAAATTTGATTATCTGCAGATACTTTACTGGACATTCCAAAAATCCTGATGGAAGTGTACAATTCAAGGCTGGCAAGACTAAGTTTAGTACTGCCATAGATGGGGCAATTAAGATTTTCACTGTTGCAGTATGTGCCGTTTTACAGAAATAATTTGTGTATGATTTATATATGCATTTTTGGGTGTTACTAATTCCCAAAGAACTTTTAGGTCACTATTGTAGTTGTGGCAGTGCCTGAAGGGCTTCCTTTAGCAGTTACCTTAACGTAAGTTTGACAACCTCTTTTGTCATTTAAATGTCCTTTTAAGTAACGTCAATTGATCAATGCATTGTCAGCAATTTGGGTTGGTGTGCAAAATTGGTGATGCTTTGGTGTCTTCTTTCTTTTAAATATCAGCCACATATTATATCGGTTGATACGTATTGGGATTTGAACCTCCGATGCCGATATTTACCTATGTATCGGCCGATACATGACTGTATCACCACCGATACTGTACATCTTCTGATATCGCTATTTAGAACCCTTGTTCTTGCCTTTTTTCCCCCCGTTTTTTTAAGTTTATCTAAGATCACGTTGTTGATTCCTTTGTTTACCCAGGTTTTCTTGCAAGCAAGATTTTAAATAGCGGTAACAGGATACGTATCGGTGTTGGTGGTATGATCATAAATTGGTTGGTTGATATCTGTCATCGGACAATGTCGGGCCTGTTGGCCTACATATTAGTAATATCAGTATCAAAGGTCCAAAATACTTGTACGCATTGGTCGATGCGATACGTATTGGCCGATATTAAAATTCTGCTTTCAAGTATCGGTCTATATTTAAAACCCTGCTTCCAAGATACTTTTGTACCTTTTGCATGCTGGATATTTCTTTGTTTACCTGTGCCTTCGTTAATTCTTTATTCATATACCCTGCTCATCCCATTATATTCTTGTAATTTGTGCTACCTGCATTCAATATTTGTATTACAGTCTTGCTTACTCAATGAGGAAGATGATGGTAGACAAGGCGTTGGTATGTTTGATTTATCTTTTCCTAGACTAGCTTCTTAAGATATGATATTAATAAGTACACACACATTAGAGCACATGTTTTTGATGAGTTAAAAAAATTGAACTGCAGGTCAGAAGGCTTTCTGCTTGTGAAACTATGGGCTCTGCTACTACCATTTGCAGTGACAAAACTGGAACCTTGACATTGAATCAGGTGGGTTGTAAATGCTGTTACCTTCCTAACATCTTGTGCTCAATATTCCAATTCTACTGGCCCAATCACCGTTTTGTTTTTGGTCAATGAGTTCTTTATGCTTGGAGTGCATTTTAAGGAGCTTTGCCATGCTTAATGATCTACTTCTCTAGTGAGCTTTAAACTTACTGAATCTCAATCAATTCCTCTGTTCTTTATTGAATGCAATTTCTATAGTTCCATGTGTAGTAATTCCCATACACTTCCTTCTGTATCAGGGATGATCAAAATAAGCACTTGTATTTTATGGACACCACTCTTTATGGGTATTTCAAATTTTCAATTGAAATACCGAAAGAAGGCATTAGTTTTACCTGCATGTCTGCTGCTTTTCTGACTATTAGTACGTGGCACATGCTAAATCAGTTGTTATAATATATGTAATAATTTTAATTAATTAATATTATATTGCAAATTATTATGTTAAATAAGTTAAAATTAACAATATATGTAATAATTATTCACAATTAATTACTATTAATATTTTTCATCACTAACATTTCATGTACTTTGAAGATCAACACCGTCAATCTCCTATACTTAATGTGGATATTGAATATTTTTCCTGAAATACAATAATATTTGTACAATATTTAATATAAGTTTCTATTATTAACTGTAATGAGATTAGTTAGAATGAAAAAATCAATTATTAATTATCATTTTTTTACTTAATTCAACCAATGTCAAAATAGTCAAGAACGTGCATTACATAAATTCAATCAATTGCTTTTTACTAAATTTAGTAAATATCAAAACATGTGCATCACATAGCACACGGATTAACTCGAGTAGTGTGTAGATAAAATAAAAAAATTAGGTACAAGTGTCCATATACTTTTTATTTTTGATGGTTTCAGCTAAAATAAAGAAAACCTAATTATTATATGTTTTAAACTCAGTACATATCATACCAGTGCACAAATAATTGTTAATAATAATAAGTTTTTTCACCACACAAAAAGTAAAAATATTTGTGGATAATAATTATCATATAATAAGAGGGAAAATTATAGAATTTGCAAATATGACGATTGGAAACAATTAACAGTTTTTGTTATATTGGCATGTTTTATGGTAATTTAGTAATTTTATAAAATAAATAGGAGCAATTATGTAATTTTAACATCAATTTTGTTTTATTCAATAATTTTAATTTTAGGGTTTACCTGTTGAGTTGTAGGGCAGGGTGATAGGAAACTGGGAGGGACACTCGTCTTTCTTCCTCTTTTTCTCGTCTCTTATGTGGGATGCTCTGAGGGGTGGAAGATTCAGATTAAAATCTTATGTTTTTTCCCCCATTTTCAATTTGTTACATTTTCCGTTTGTTACAGATGACAGTGGTTGAGGCTCATGTTGGCGGAAAGAAAACTGAGCCTCCAGACAATGGGTCAATGATGCCTCCTATGCTTAAATCTCTGCTCATGGAAAGTATTGCACAGAATACTACTGCCAGCGTATTTGTGCCTGAGGTGAGCAAAAAAATATGTATCAACTTTGTTTAGATGAGCTTATTCTCACTAGATTTTGCATCATCAGTAATGATGTCTACAGCATAAAAAAGGAAACGCACTATTTCATGGCATTTTTTTTTCTCTCTCTCTCTCTCTCTCTCCTGATTTCAATAAGAATCATCTTATATTTGTGTTGACAACTTTTAGTATATGTTAAAATTATATCTAATCTGGGTTTTGATCTGTGTTACATGAATTCAGTACAGATGTCCGGCGTGGGTATGTATCCAATTGTAGGGTTCATTTATTTCTCATATCAAGGACATTGGGACACGGACGAATATTCATATTCCTTAATATGTTTCTTTTATTTTGTAGGGTAAATAGTGTTTACAAAGTTCAATAGATCATTTCATGCATGGAGTGTGAGTTTATGCATAGTTTTATAGTAAATTCGCTCAGCCTAGTTGGCTAAGGTGCCTAAGTATGATCTATTCTATTCTTATAGATGACATCCATTTTAAATACTTTTGTAGCATATTCTGCCAATGAATTTCAAGAATGTAAATTATATCCACATCATTTAGAAGTTTATGTGAGAATTTAGCAAAACAGGTCATATTGACTGAATTTTGGGTTATGATGCGAAGGGAGAATCAGCAGCGATAGTCTATACTGATCTTGAGATTCAGGCCCTAATTCGAAACCCAATTTTTTTGGCTTTTTGGCTGAAAACCAAAAAAGTCGAAGGTCATTTTCATTGTCCAAAAAGATGAAACGATAACTTCTTAGCCTTTTTCTTTATAAACTTTTTTCTTTGCCCATTCTAATACCGGTATGGTAATGCAAAATTGCCCTTCTTACATATTAACGACAATTCCAGTGCATATTATTGAAAGGTAATATTATCATTTTGATACAAAAAGTTAAAAAGCCAACAAACCAAAAAATTTTGCCCAACGAGCAGCTTTTGAAGTCAGTAAAAAGACTAAATTATCAACAGACCTATCTTGTTTTTCTTTTAGCTTTTTGACTTAAAAAGAAGAAAAGCCAAAAGCTTTGAGCTACCAATCAAGCCCCAAGTACTTGTTGCATATTTGGAAGAATTTTGATGGGGAGAGTTTGTTAATAATTTTATGTTTCAAAGTTTTGACTTTAAATTTGAAGTAAAGTGGGTCAAACTCTTAGGAAGATGAGGAAGATGGTATGTGTAATGAGATTACTGGTTTAACTTGAAAAGCCTTAGGAGGCGGGCCTTCTTATATTAAGCTTGAACATCTGGTGAAACCAAAAAAATAGAGAATTTTAAATTTGAAATTCTGCCCAAATCTTGATGCTAATATAAATTTTAGTGGTCGGAGGATGTAGGTTTTATGAGATTACTTCTTAAATCGTAATACCTTTGGAGGTAAACTTTCTTTTATGAGCTTCAAGCCTTGAACATTTGGCAAAACCAGAAAATGATGAGCACTTGTATTATTTGCTGTCTGGACTCTGGATATATTTTGGGTTATAAATCCTGCAAGTAGTGAATGTGCATTCTATATGGCCGTATAATGTGTTGAACATATCTACTTTCAGCTGTGCACTTGACTTTCTTGATGATAGAAAGATGTAGATATTCCCTGGAATTTTGACCAGTTCGTGGATGGAATCAGTTTTTGAATACCGTTTGCTAAGTCAAAACTATTTTAAAATAGCTTGGACAGAATCTGGAACTGTAGGCAGATTTGACACGTTTTTCTGCATGCTGTTTCCTTGGGAAATATTCTGTCACATGACAGTCCTAGTTTTATACATACATGTTTATCTTTTTTTTTTTGAAGATCTTTTAGATAAGAGGGTTGGATGCATAGATAAACAGAGACATGCTAGAAATCAGGGACAACCTTATGGGCTTTTGTGCCCTTGCTTTTGACGTGTTACTGACAGCCAACAGACATATCCCAACATGTGTAAAAATGTGTCCTTTTGTTTTTTTATTTTAGCTTTTGAATTGGACAGTTTGGATGTGCAAGGAACTCATGGTTATATCACATGAACAAAGGTGGCACAAATATGGGTCCCTTAGCACAGGTTTCAAGGAAAAAGTTAGGGCCTGCGAATAGATTTTAAAATTTTGAATTTGTGGATATCAAATACCCCTTTATTTTGAATCACTGAAGTTCAGAGCCTTAATTTGTTTTGGAATATGGATACTTAAATATAAACATTAGGATTTGCGACTTGTTTCTTTTCCTATTCATTTCAAAATTACATACCTATAATTTTGTGCTTTGTTACTGTTGTAACCGTAAGCATTTTTCCCATGTAAAATATGAATTGTTAATTATTATTTATTTCTATAGTGCCAATCCATGTCTCATGTCTTCCTGCATCTTGTGCTTATATTGATGTTAAATAATTATTATTCATTTATTATTCAGACAGCTATTGCCCCAATAACTTGGAATGATCTTTTGTGCTTTCATTTCCTTGAGTTAGCTATATCAAGAGCCCCATGCTGAGCCAAGTTTAAGGCATTAAATGTCTTTGATCTTCCTATGTTTCTTTTAGTATCCCCGGAGATGAAATCATCTATCCAAATAGGCTCATTAGTTGGTCCATTCAATCAATGCCACTTCTAACTTCCCTTTATTTCATTCAATTGTTACTCTCTATCCTGCAACGCAATTCATGTTTCTTAATATTCTCATTGGAGCTATGCTTATTTTTTGAACATGGTGTTCAATAACTGCCCCAACATTTTATACCACACAATTTAGATGGGCTTATGATGCTATTAAGTTTTACAAACTATGTAACTAATTGAAAATGAAATTTACTAACTGGAACACATCAAGAAAAATTCCCTTGCATATTGATTGGTCACTTTTAACTATTAGAATATCAATTCCTTTTAAGCTTAACCATTTGTATTTGGTCTGATTATTTGATTTGGCGGCAACAGTAATGAAAATAATCCTCCATGCATGTGGCCATGTTTGCCTTGCTCTATTATTTGGTTATTTGTTAATTTATTTTATGTGCATTTCCCTAATCTTTAACGCACAGAAGTGTATTGCAGTCAAAGAGTCAGCATTTTCTAATCTTTTAGGTTAGAGTTCTGTCAGAATTAGGAGAGCTAAGAACCTATAAATATTTATGTGATCTTGTTATTTTTGGCAGTCAATACAGTTAGATTTTGTGTGATTGCTTCTGCTGCTTTATGCGATAGCTTGTGCTATTTATTGGTATCAAAACCTATTTTACACCTCATATTGGCTCTTGAAAGATCTGTTTGCAAGGTTACATTTTTGAAATCAAGACAAAAACTTTCTTTGTTTAAAAGCCATTAGAGTCTTCTTAAACCTATAATCCTGACACTAGAAGCTTCTGCTGACCAAATGGTTATGTGAAAGGTTGGCTTTCTGTATCGTCGTTGGTTAGTTTCAACTTTCAAGTGCCTGCAATTTTATGTGACTAACAATTTTATGTGACTAAATAGTTATGTGATATATTTGCATAGTATTTGTTAATGTGGATATATGTATATATATATATGTATATATACACACACACACCCACCCACACACAAGCGTACAACAGTTGTGCTCGTCTTGGGCCTCAATTGCTCCATACGGTGCCAATGTTGAAAAGAAATGCTACCTGGTTGATCCTGCCAGTAGTCATATGCCTGTCTCAAAGATTAAGCCATGCATGTGTAAGTATGAACTAATTCAGAATGTGAAACTGCGAATGGCTCATTAAACCAGTAGTCATTTGCTACTCGGATATCCCAGTTTTGCCAAGGGAGCTACCCCATTTTCACCTTGAATTGGTCAAAATATGCGTTTGAATTATTTTTGGTGGCTTGATTATTTTTTCATCAGCAACAAAATAAAAAATTAGTAAATAGAAACTTGCAATAAGCGCGGGGACTAAAAGTCCTCCTAAATAACAAAAGAACAATAGAAATCGAAGACACCTCGAATTATAACGAATCACGCACCGCCCTCTGATCTCTATAAAGAACAATAAGATACCCTTGAATGTAGGAGAAACCAATACCCAAATTGACGCCAAATGACTCAGATTATCCCATTTGTTGAGGCCCTCAACTATATGTGAGCAAGTGGTTGAGGCCCTTTTTAAGCATTATCTTGCTGCTCTTTTTCCTTCTGTTTTGTGTTGTGTGTATTCCCAATATTTTAACTACATAATTAGCATAATGAATGTGTTTACTGATGATTCTTGGGTGTTCGAGCCATTCTGTTGATTATCCTTTAATGTGATTGGTATGCGACACAGGGTGGAGGAAACATAGAAATATCTGGATCACCGACTGAAAAGGCCATTCTCCAATGGGGTGTCAATGTACCTTTGCTTTCTTCTTTTTACCTTTTTATCTCTTTTCTTATTTTCTTTTGTTAGTTTTCAAAGGACACTTACAATATTTTATATGCTTTTGGCAGCTTGGAATGAATTTTGATGCTATCAGATCAAATTCTTCAATCATCCATGTTTTTCCTTTCAACTCAGAGAAAAAGCGAGGTGGTGTGGCACTAAAACTGGTAAAAGGACTGTGTATAAATGTCAATGAAAAATTGCATTCTTTAGTTTAATTGATTTCATATGTTCTACGATGGTCAAAGACCTTTAAAGTTAACCTTGCAGTATTTTCCTCTTTAGTGTCACATTTGAACTAAGATATTCATGTTGGTGATATGGGGTCATTCTCATACGACATAATGTTTGAAGCACTAAGGAGACAGGATAAAAAAGTACAAAATAGATGATGAGGGTTTTGAGTGCAAACTATAGGCAACAGGTAACCAACGAGTGAAGTTTTGTGTCTGGGCAGATAGATTTGTGTTTCAACAGGAGATGGGTTTATTATGAAGGCTGTCCAAAATGTGATTTAATCAAACTCTAGAAGATTACTTTGAAGTTTGAACATGTATACATACTACTTGTTGGTATACAGGCCGGAAGTTTTTTCTTTAAAAAAAATATAGAGCTACTTTGGACGTCTCTACAAGCTAGTTGTAAGGCATGGAACTCTCTTCTTGTAGAAACTGTAGGATTTGAATTTATGTGAGATCGATCTGTTCTATTCTACTAGCTCCAATCTTTCCTGATCATTGCTGACTATCGACATTTTGTGTGTTACTTTTTTCTCATGCATCTTTAAACAAATTGAAAAATAACCTGTCAATTTAGGTACATATTTCAAATGCTCAATCGAAGAAAGAACATTAGATTTTAAAAGAAACATATATTTTTGGAAGAGTTTGAGATGCATAGATACAAAAGTATAGCAAATCAATAATTCTACTTACACTGACAACCGGCCACATACTGGGCATGAATGGTCAAGATTTTATAAGATGTATTGGTGAGATCTACTTCTAAAAAATATGACCATGCGTTATCTGTGGTCGATTTTTGTATTCCTAGAATTATTCATTGCAAATACCTAGCTTCCTGTGCATGGCCTGAGGGGAAGAGTTTACTGGTATATTAAGTTCAAATGGCTTGTAAGATCTACAACTAACTTATGAGAAAGTGTAAAAAAAATTATTTTGTTTATTTTTTGGTTTAAAGTTCTTGTAGTAACGAAAAAATATTCAACCATATTGTCCTTGTGGGTCAACTAACAGAAAAATATGGCAGCCAATCCATGTTGAAATAGTTTATCCCACAGTATCCTCCGTCTTCGTCTTTATCTCTGTCTCCATCTCTCTCCCTCTACCTCTATGTTCATGTGCATGAGCATGTGGGTGTATGTTTACACATTTCTTCTATGTTTTATGATCATATTTTTCTTCCATTATAGTTTGACCACTATAGCCACTATACTGATCACCTCTGCCGTGTGCAGTTTGGTGCTTGTCTAATGAAGAACGATTAACAAATCTCACAAAAAGTAGCAAGTAAAATTGGAGAATATACTTGAGAGTCTGTGAAATGGTTGAGAAAGAGTCAACGATGGTCGATAGTTTTTTTTTTTTTTTTTTTTAAGGTTACTTTCGCATGGAATTTTGCTTCGATACCATGTTAAGGTAAAGTGGATGAATTAGGTTAATGAGGGAGTTTAATTTGAAACAAAACAATATTGTCAATTTGTTAATTTGATATTTATTGTCATAAATATTTATAGTTATCTATATTGATATAAAAAACAATATTGTCACATTCACATAAATCAGTTATCAAATTGTTAAATTGAAAATTTTCAAGAGTCATAAATATCCAAAGTTGATGTAAATAATAAAGTACACTGTACACCATTCTTATTTATAATGTTGTATGTAAAAGTTACACCATGTTTTTTGCATTTTTCTTTCACCCACGTCGGTAGTGACTAAATTCTGATGCTATTTTGTATGTCTTGACATATAATTTTCATTTTTGTCTTCAAAACATTCCCAAGTTGATTATGCAACTAGCATGTGTGAAATTGTGAATGTTAGGATTAGAAGTGATTAGGCTAGTAAAACAAGTTTGAATTTTATTAATGGTTGCTAGTGTTAAATGTCAGTTTCTCATTGGCAATGAATTAATCTTTTTTACATTATACATCTTTTATAGAGGTAGTGATTTGGTGCAATGGAAAGTGCTTGGGGGGG
>JAOTRH010000022.1:9968694-9982025 GCA_034768845.1 Heliamphora exappendiculata
TAATAAGAAAATTTAGGGTGCTACATTTTTTCTCCCTTAAAATAATTTCGTCATCAAAATTTTAAAACTAACCTTAAGCAAACAAGTATGGATAGCGCTCACGCATCTTCTCTTCACGTTCCCAAGTGATCTCCTCAATCGCATGATTGCGCCACAAAATTTTAACTAGTCAAATCTTCTTACTACGTAGTACCTTTTGTTTAGAGTCAAAAATCCGAACTGGTTGCTCCTCATAAGTCAAATCCTCGCGAACCCGAAGTGGTTAATAATCAACTAAGTGAGATGGACTGTAGACGTATTTTCTCAGCATCGATACATGAAAAATATTGTGTATTCTAGCGAGATTAGATGGCAAGGCCACACGATAGGCCACCTTGCCAATTCTATCTAGAATCTCAAATGGTCCAATATAACGAGGACTCAACTTCCCCTTCTTGTCAAAACGAATCACTCATTTCCAAGGTGAAACCCTCAGAAATATCATATCCCCAACTTGAAACTCTAAGTCTCATCTACGTCGATCAACATAGCTCTTCTGTCGGCTTTGAGCTACTAGAAGTCTTTCTCGAATGGTGGCAATTTTTTGAATCGCATCATTGACTAAATCTGGCCCAAAAAGCTGCCTCTCTCCAACCTCATACCAACACAATGGGGATCTACATTTGCGCCCATACAACGCTTCATAAGGTGCTACTCCTAAACTCGAATGATAGCTATTATTATAGGCAAACTCCATCAGTGGCAACTGATTATTCCAATTACCTTTTCAATTTAAAGTACAAGCTCTCAACATATCCTCAAGTGGCTGAATGGTCCTCTCATATTGTCCATCCTTCAGTGGGTGGTAAGCAGAACTAAAATCCAATCGAGTACCCATGACTAACTGTACTGAACCCAAAAACTTCGATACAAAATGGGGATCACGATCCGAGACAATCGATACCGGTGATCCATGCAACCTGACAATTTTTCTCACATATAACTGTGCCAGACAATCCAAAGTATAGGTTATTTTAATAGCAATGAAGTGTGCTGACTTAGTAAGTCGATCAACAACCACCCAAACAGCATCATGCTCACTACGTGTACTAGGTAATCCTGACAAAATTCATTGTAATACTTTCCCACTTCCACTCAGGTAAGGGTAATGATTGAAGCTTTTCTACTGGTCTCTGATGTTCTACCTTAGTTTGCTGACAGGTAAGACATCGTGTTACATATTCTGCAATGTCTCCCTTTATCCCACTCCACCAGAAATGTTCTTGAAGGTCTTTATACATCTTTGTGCATCCCAGATGAATACTATACCCAGAACTATGAGCTTCAGCTAGGATCTCATTTCTCAACTCATCATTAGCAGGTATACAAACACGATTTATGAACTTAAGAGTCCCATCATCAGCGATACTAAAATCTTTAGCCTCACATTTCACCAACTCTTCTAAAATCTTTTTGCATTGAAGATCGTGTTGTTGCGCTACACAAATCCTATCCAGTAAGGTCAGTCTCACTGTCAACTGACAACATAAGGTAGTTTCCCGCAGTATATTACCTCTATTCTCAACCTCTTGAGATCCTCTAACAAAGGATTTTGAACTGCCAAATACGCCAAGCTACCTTCTAATGACTTTCTGCTTAATGCATCTGCTACTATGTTTGCCTTCCCCGAATGGTAGAGTATATTAACATCATAGTCTTTCAATAGCTCAAAGCGGATAATATCGTTGCCATGTAAAGGGTTGGGGTATTACAGATGGTTTCAGAGCTGACTCTCCTCACCTCCGAGTGTGGGGCCCTGCGGTCTCGCGTGACACGTGGGCGGGCTACTGAGTGGGCGGGTCGATAAGGACTGGCAAGCTACCGGAGCTGGCAAGCTATTGCACGGGGACGTGTATCCCTAAGGGGGTGGATTGTGATATACCAGTATCTCACATCGAAAAGGGAGAGGGAGTTCCTGGGCTATAAAAAAAAATATTGGACTCTTACATTCAACGAGACCTTTTTCTAGGTGGTAGAGATTTAGCAGAACTCTGCAGTTAAGCGTGTTTGGGAGGGAGCAATGCAAGGATGGGTGACCCATTGGGAGCAGTGCAAGGATGGGTGACCCATTGGGAAGAACAAAATCATGAGAACTTTTACCCAAAGCGAACAATATCGTTGTCATGTAAAGGGTCGGGGTATTACACCAGGCCTATTGATTGGTGGCCAGACTAATCGATCTGTCTATTTCGCGAGACTGCTTTAATTTGTTGCTAGGGTTTGAGCTGTCGCATTCTTTGGAGGTATTCTTTCTCCAGCTGCTGTGGGCCTTTAAGAATAAGTTTTCTGAAGTTTTGTTTACACCTCGCTTGATGACAAGTTAGATTCAAGGACATTCAAGAAAATCATCAAACACCATATCTTTATCCTTTTTTTTCGATTCGTGGTGAATCTTGAGTAGATCCTCAAGAGTTGAACTAAGAGGTGGATTCCGTCGTCAGTCAAGCACGGTTTGGTGCTCATAAATTCAACAAAAGCAGACTTACATCTGTAGATTATGAATTCAATGGTAGTTTATAAGATCTCTTATAATCAAAACTCATTAATAATACTTGATTTACTAGGATCTAGATTGATCCGGTGATTTTTATTCGAGTTAAAATTTTCTACGTTAAAATTGTGTGTCTCGTATGATTGTGTTTATTTTCGTATGTGCTTGATTAATTTATAACGATTAGAACAAATCAAATCAATTTTAAAAAGTGTTTTTTCATAAATAAAAGGAAGTTATGACATTTTCAAAAAAATATATAAAAGTATTTTAGGTTAATAAGCAAAAAGGGCAAAAAGATTAAAAGTAAACAAGTAAAAAATGCAAAAAACTGAGATAGTCGAACAAGGAGAAGATGACTTTTTACACTTTAAACAAAAAAGTTATAAGCCCGACTTTTAAGGCAGAAACCAAACGAAGCTTAAAGTCACATTATGTGAACTCTTAGTTTGGAGTCAAGTTTTGCCTCTAATTGATGATTCGCTTGAGCTCATCTATTACTTTGTAATGAATTACAAATTGTTTTATGATAATCACTTTGAGAGAAAACTATGATTCTATTGTGTGCTTACAATTCGATTTTATGATACACAAAGTTTGTTTTTAATTTAGAATCGTAAATTTAAAGTTATGTACTTGTTATACATTTATTTGCTTTTTTTTCCTATAAATTTTGTCTTTTTATGTTATTTTATTTTATCACTCATTGAATATTATTACAAAAGATATCCTTGTTTATAAATTATGAATTAGACTTTATTTTATTACGTATTTATCAACAACTCATGGCTTATGAATTATATCATATTAGGATATTATGAGAAAAAGTAAACAAATAAACAATAGAAGAGAAGAAATAAAGAAAAAGAAAAAATGTAAAATAAAATAATTAACACTTTTAAGTTTTTTCTTTAAATAATACAAATATAATAAAAATAGGTAACAAATCGGTTTGGTTTCTTATAAATTTTTAAATCTTAATTGTGAACCGAACTATAATATGTTTCCCAATTATTTAGAATTGGAATCAAATCAATTACCAAAAAAACCAAACCAAACCATACAGTTTGGTTTGATCCGGATCGGTTGACCGTTTCGGGTTTTTTTAATACCCTATTGCCTAGTTACAATGAATGAAAATGAATAAAAATAAAAAAGAGGACACTTTTTTTGGAAAGAATGAGTCATTTTCTTGTGCTTGGTTTCAATGCTGAAAATAAGCCAAAAAATATATATTTTTCATTATTGTTTGGTTCGCACAAAAGTAGTAAACTAAAGTTCTCATTGACCTTTCAAAATGTGGAAAATGTTCCTTTCCAAAGTCAACTCATTTTTCATTAAAAACAGAAAAAAAAACTCTCCCAACTTATGCTTTTTGTTATACCAACCATAAAATGTGGAGAAAATATTTTATACTAAAACAAACGGAGCATTGCATAGGAGTGTCAATACATTTTTTAAACTAAAGTTCTCATTGACCTTTCAAAATGGAGAAAATGTTCCTTACCAAAGTCAACTCATTTTTCATTAAAAACAGAAAAACAATCCTCCCAACTTATGTTTTTTATTATACCGAATATAAAACGTACAGAAAATATTTTATACTAAAACAAATGGAGCATAGCATAGGAGTGTCGATACATTTTTTGAACTAAAGTTCTCATTGACCTTTCAAAATGTGGAAAATGTTCCTTTCCAAAGTGAACTCATTTTTCATTAAAAACAGAAAAAAAAATTTCTCCCAACTTACATTTTCTGTTATACCAAACATAAAACATTAGGAAAATATTTTAAACTAAAACAAACGGAGCATAGCATAGGAGTGTCGATACATTTTTTAAACATAAAAGACATGTAGCCTTCTCTCTTAAAATCAATGTCACATTTCACAAGACAAAATAGAATAAATTCGTGATTTATTGAGTCAACAAAGAATGAGATTTTTAAACTTCACAGTAAGGGGATCCGCCACTTGAAAGAATTAAAGAATGTGCTTCAAAAAGAGGAAAAAAATGGGGGAAAAAAAAAGGAAGAACTCTAAAGTAAACTATGGTTTCCTTGTGGTGGATTTGCATTCAGTGGATAGTTAAAGGGATCTCCAAATGGATTAGAAGGACCTGCATATGGCATCTGTTGTTGGGGATATTGAGGTAAATATTGATGAGGCGTCATCATCGTCATCGTGTTTTGTTGATACTGTTGGTGTTGTTGCTGCTGATGCTGTTGTTGTTGAGCCATCACGGCCATTTGCACGTTAGTCGGGGGCGCTACACTGTTGGACATTATAAATGGATCTCGAGAATCAAACAGGTTTTGTGCGCTCATTTCGTAACCATAGCCTGTACTGTAGCCTGCATTCTGCAGCTGTAGTTGTCTCCTGGCAGCGTCATCTTCGTATAAGCTATCGAGTAATAGCTTATCGAACCCACCAGCCTAACAAAATAAAAACAATATCCGTTAGTGGTCTGACACAAGTCCATGCGATTTCTGCATATGCATAGTTACAGTAGTACAAGGACTCCCATATACACTGACGACTATAATTTTGGTGACACTTCGCGTGTAAGAAAACAATGTCTTCTCAATTTTCATAAAACTTAAAACAGGGGGTACAAAACAAGGTTCATACCTACATCTAAGGCTGCAAATGAATTATTGTTAGGGGGACTGGATCGGCTATTGCATTAAATATAATCTTGACTTCACGCACAGAGCCTTGCCCTAGGCGTTAACCCTATCTAAGCATTATAATTATATAGTAAATTAAAGCAACAAGACCAAGCCAGATTCATGTTAAGCTATTTACACCAATGACCATGAAGAAAGTCATTTACAAAGACAAATGTTAGCACTCACATTCCAACGTGCTCACTTCAAGCAGAAGACATTTCAATTCTGCATTAAACCAATATCCCTCACCACTATGGGTGGGCATAGGTCGGTTTGGGGCTCAACTCAAAACCGAGCCAACTAAGATTAGTTCCAAAATCTTGAACCTAGAACCAAACTATCCATGCTTTAGAACCAACCCAACCCATCCCGAAGAAGAACCCATGGTTCGGGTTGGATCTATGGTTCCATAAGAACCCATGGTGGGGACATGTGTAAAAGTTCAAGTTGATCTTAGTTTGGGAAAGCACCATTACAGTAAGAACTTCATTGACATTTCTGGTCCTTTCTAAGAAATTAAAGAATAACATTGCAGTAATATTTCAGTGGAGCACATAGAACAAACCAATTTGTTTTCCACCAAATGGCTGCCATTGTTGCTCGGTGTGGTAACCAGTGCTAGCTCCCATCCTGAAGTTTTTCCAATTTCAGTCAATGCCTGACTGGTTGATAAAGGATCATGGCCTGAATAATATTCTACACATTCAGAAATTTGAATTATTATTTGGATAACAAATATAATCAATCAGATAGTCATGAAGGAAGAATCTCAATTTGAAGAGAAGATATTCCTAAAAAACTGATTTGCTTCCTATAGAGACCATGAGAATGTATCAATTGATATATAAAGGAAGTGGCAATTTGCAAAGTTCAGCCTAATGGATCAATTTGCTTAAATTGTTCCACTTGAATACTTGTATGCATCTTTAGGCAGGATCATTTTTCTCCTAAATGCAAAAAAGGGAAGAAAGGGATAAGAATATTCACTCAAAAATTGGTGAACTATGCCTTTAAAGAACTCCAATCCCTTAAAACACTGAATAAGGGGCTTCAACGAAGTGTCTGTTCAATTAATATATCCCTTCAATAGTCGAACTCATCACTACACACTAACAGGTCAGACATGCTCCAAAACTTTCTTGATAATGAAACGTTATGAAACTTACCAGGTGGAACGATAGCAAGAGCCATTGCATTACTTTCTTCGAGTTCAGAAGCTTTAGGATTTATTTCATTTAAACCCTGCACTCAAATATGCAAAAATGATATGCAAATCAGAACAGACGACCTCACCTTGAAAGAGATTAAACAACAAATTTAAACTAGGAAGCACGGACACCCGAAAATAGGTGCCCTGTCCGCGTTAGACACTGTTTAAAAAGAATTTTCAGGGATCTAACACTATTTAGAATAATAATTTTAACAATAATTTTGGGCATAGGACAGGCTGTCCAATTGATGTTTCTTTTATAAGAAAGATGTATTGAATAATTGGACGATTACTTATTTACTTTATAAACTTACAAGCAGATCCCCAATTTCTTCAGTTGATGTCAACGGTGGAACTTCCTCTTCCTCCTTCGGCTCAGATTCTTCTTGTGTATCTACCATTGGTTCTTTATCCTCAACTTCAACTTGTTTATCAATCTCTTGAGGGACAGGTTCTGCAGCCTGCTCTGGTTCTTGACTTGTCTCTCGATACTCCTATTGTAGACACAACAGAATCGGCACAAGTGCCAGACATAAACAATATCAAAGCCGGGTCATCATTTTATTTTAGCTGTAAATTTTGCTGATAGTTAGCCAGTATTGATTGGCCAAAGTGCCCAACAGGACTTGAGGAAATATATTAGATGAAAAATACATGTTCTAGAAATTTACCAGAAAACAAGAATGATGAATAGAATTTTTTTCTATTCTTCCTTTTAGGATGAATATATGAAAAATAATGAAACTAAGGGAAAATTAGATAATATGATGAAACTTCTAAAGATCAAGGGCAATCCATTTTTACCTAGTAAAAGAGATAAAAAGATATAAACTGGAAAAAAATTTCACAATTTCAAATATCCTGTTGCGGAATTTCAGCTTGTATAATTTAGAGAGGTTAACAATGGGCCTAAGAAGAAGAAATAAATATTGAAAAATTGAGGACTGTGTGATAGACTTTTACCACAGATACCCATGAAAGACATGCTACCATGCCGTAAATCCAATAATTATCCCATTTGGAAGAAAACATAAAGCAGACTAGTTTTTTGCTTGAAATAAGATTTTTACAAAGAAAAGGGGTAAAAAACTTGTACTGGAAATAAAAATGTCTAACCAGAACTGATATGTCCCAAGATTGATGGTCAATACAATAACAGGATCTGAGTGCACAACTTATGAAAACTTCTGCAAGAAAGTAACCTAGTCCTAATTCATATATTAACATTGTCAGAGGATTCATTCAACAGCCCCTTCTCACTACACTATATAAAAGAAAACTATAAATAAATGGTGGAAAGATGAAAAAACACTTGTCAAGGGAATACTTGCAAGAAAAAAATGGACAAAATCTTCTCTATTAATGCAATGGCTTGAGAAATATTGAATTTTCAAAGCATCATATTTATTGTGTTTTCAAATTATCATACTCTTAGTATTTTCAGTCATAGTGTTAAGGACAAAACCAATGCAACCACTAAAAGGCATATTGTAACACTAACATCATCTGCAAGCCTTTGTCAGATCTGGTCAGAAATTGAGAATAAGAGTGAGGGGTTCATAAGTTTGGACGAGTCCTATGATATGTTTCATTATCTACTTATTTTCTTCCATTTTTTTTTACCTTTTCCTTTTCTTCCATAAATACACCCACAAATCCTCAATCTAAACACAGCCTAAAAGTGAGGGCTGGGGAAATTATGCATGTTGAATTGGTTGACGTCGTTGAATAACAGAAGCAGTGAAGCACACACAAACATTCACGGTTATGAACCTAATATCACTCAAACTTGGATGGTAAGCTGTGCAGAAACTTCAAACAGTTCCCCATTGCAAAATGAAACAAATTTGCCAGTCAAAATTGGTTTGTAAAACAGTTTGTAGATAACCGGAACTTTAAATGAACTACTCAAAATAGTAGTATTAGACACTTTAACAACTGAACATGTTAGATCAAAGATACCAGGATACGATACACATCCATATATACAATACACTTTTTAGTTATAAGTGATGCACTTCCATTTATACAAGTACACATCTATAGAAGAAAACCAAGGATCAAACGGATGAATGTTCTCACCAATCTCTTATTTGAAACAGAACCAGTCTGAGGTGCTTCTTTTATGTATTCTTCCATTGTTGCAAGAAATGATGGAGGCGGCTGTTCAGTGCAGGAAAATATTAGTTATGAAAGTTGGAGCATGCATTCTCTGTCCCAAAAAGTACATGTCCATCTATCCCAATGCATTGAAAGTCATTAGATATTGTGAGAACCTCGAGGCATAAGAATCTCGAGACATATTCAACAATAATCAATACATTGGGACAGAGGGACATATAGCTTTTTAGACAAATGACCCCTTGCCGAAAACTTGTGTATCTGCATCGGCATAAGCTTTTCAGTTTCAAGTATGAGAAAGAAACCTGTCTTAGTGTAGGAAACTGAAAGTTCCTCGCAAGCTCCAGACCTTTGCAAAACTCATAAAAGTCAGCAAGATTTTCAGCCTACAAAAAGGGAACAAAGACAAAAAGAAAAGGGAAACAAATTATCTTAGGTATCTTGTCAATGTAATACGGGAACATCCTCTTGCGGTGAAAAAAATAGAGGCAGGCTATATTAGCATGGTGAAGAAATAGAGTTACAGCTAAACAGATTGTCATACGGCAATTATAACTTCCTAAAGACAGTAAAGTTATAGACCTGTTGGCCAGCTCTTTTGTAGATATTAAGAGCTTTAACTGCATCATGCTTGGACATGTCAAAAAACTGCAAGATGGTAAAGAAGATAAATTTGCAATTAAAAAGAAATTGAAGCAGGGAAGATAGCCAAGAAAAAGAAAATACAATAATACCATGTCCACAAGATTGATGATCCCATCATTGATAGCACAATATATTTTGAAGCTTTCTTTCAGTACCTGCACGATCAACAGTGCGAATCTTAAGAATTTCCTAACAAGCCATTAATAAAAGATGGTATACTGAGGCCCATCTCCAGCAGATGCAATGGTTTGAATCACAAAGAAAAATGTAAATGTAATTGACATCACAAGTTCTAAGGTAGTGTTTGGTTCGATGGAATGATTTTTTACAAGAATGAAATGACAATTCCTTAGTATATGTGTTGTAATTCTCATTCCATTAAATGGAGGAATATTTGATTATCTTTAGATTTGACATTCCATTATTTTTTCGGATAACCAAACACTAGAATGGAGATTTAGACGAAATCATCTTTCCATTCCACTGTCATTCCAATAAACCAAACATAGCCTAAATGATATGACTGTAGAAAATCTTTTTTTTTGTTGGGGGGGGTGGGGGACAGTTAGAAATAAAGTTTTCTATATGCGTGCAAAAGCATTTGTGGAATTTTCATCCTCGACAAATGCTAAGCTAGTTCCTTCTTTGCCATAAAAGAACTACTTTATAACATGCATACCAAAGCCAGGGCATACTGCACAAGAAGATTGTGGTAAGCTGCTCCTTCCGGCTGCAAAAAAATGGAGTTAAATTAAGTAGCCTATATTGAGGACAAAAAGCTACTAATTGAGAACAAAAGCTACAAATTAAGGAAAAAAAAACACATGTTAAAACCTTAGTACAATATCCTAGAACGCCTGGATTAAGTTTTGAAAATTTCAAAACCATTACCTGGCAACCGATTAGGCGGTACAAAAGCTGCTGCAATGCAGGTAACTGCTCCAATAACTCTTCACTACTCAAGAGTCGCGTTCTACTATGCACCTATATGTATACACAAACATTGTTCAAGTGTATGCTAAAAATTGTAAAAGAACTAAAGCAAACCTTAGTAAATGTCATAAATGATATGAGAAGCAGAGACCTTGCTTGCTCCTGGTGAGGTTTTAGTCAAACGCTCTGTCTCAATGTCGTATTTCAAAATCCTAAAACATTCAAGCCGTTCCTCTAAAAACAGTGCATATGTCCGGACCCATGCAGAGCAGTCCCAAGCTGCATGACCAAATGTTAGTCAGGAAAAAAAAATTGTTGCCTTATTCCAAAGTTCAAACTGTCCAAATCATCAAAATTAAAACATCTAATGGGAAAAATCCTATCATTCAATATTGGGCATAAACAATTTACCAAGAGGGCTCGAGTCATCCTTGAAATTGGATATTTGGAGAACATGTCCTCTGTACGAGTAGTTTAGTAACTCCTCTCTAAAGGTCGGATCACCTTCTCTCAATGTCCTATGAATTACTATCAATGTCTTTATAGCAACCTGTGGGCAATCACTAGGTGAAAAAATGACATTTACAAATTTTTAAAAAGTAAACACATGCACATATAAATAACATAATAGCCAGGATATTCTATACTAGCAGCCTAGCACTTGTCCATTGTGTCATAAATTTCAAACTCAGACTCCATCTGAGGTATAGTTTTGGACACCGACACCCGCGTTGGTCTAAAAAAGTGTAAGCTTTTTCGTGGAGTTTTTTTTCGTCTTTCTATTTTTTTAATTTATTTTTATTCAAATCTTTTACTTTTTCAGTTCCTGAGAAATCTAAATAGTATGCCCATTTGGGCTACAGTTTGAGAAAGTTCATTAAAAAGAAAACACAAAATCCTATTATGTTACTTTTTATGTCTTATCTAAACATTTTATTTTTTAGTAGTTTTTTGTAGTTTTCGAATTCCAAAAAGAAATCTAAAAAGTATACTCATCTGGCTAATACTGAAAAAATCTCAGTAATGAATGCCAGTTGCCACCCATCTTATGTGTTTCTAATGAAAGGCATGTTTGATAAGTTCAAATGCTCCTGGGTATTGACAGGCCTGTGTTTGTAATAAGTAACCAGTGTCTCAACAACCAAAATAAGTAAATAAATTAACACAGAAGAGATAAATGAGGAGAAAGAGCTTTACAATCCAGCTGCGCGTCTTTGCCAATCTCCTAGAAAGTGCATGAATGCAATAGGCAACGTCTGCTCGTGGACGTACTATGGAAGTTGCAGAAAAGATTTCTATGAAGAAAGAGAACAAAATAAATGAGATTGAGAGTGAGAGAGAGAGAGAGAGAGAGAGAGAGAGAGAGAGAGAGAGACAGATAAATAAGAGAGATTTACAACGCATATAAGTTACGGTTATGTTCCACATTTATTAAATACAGAAGTCTCCATGTATGTAAGTGCTTGAGCACGCTCCTCTTATAAGCTGATTTTTAGGAGTAAGTTTTACCCAAGAGTCTTTAATATTTGGTATCGGAGTAGCCACCATGTCAAGTATGAGATTGGACAAGCCTATTTGAGTATGATTAAATGGGTTGCTGCTACATGGTTGTAGTCACGGAGGGGACAACCTATAGGCTGCATTAAGACAATTTACTAGTCGAATATTGATCCGTGAGTGAAGCCGTCAAAAGAGAAAGGGCTATTATTGGGTCATTGTCCATAGAGTGGGCCACCGGGACGTCCATTGCAAAGCGCGGTGATATGTTACAATTTTGTCCCACATCAATTAAATAAGAAACTCTCCATATGTGTATAAGCAGTTGGGCACCCTCCCCTTGAAAGTCAAATTTCACAGGCGAGTTCAACCTAAGGGTTTGTAACAATATATACAACTTGTGGATAACAAAATGCAGGTTCCAAATCAAAGCAAAGATCAATAAGTAAAAATAAAATAAAATAAAATAAAAAACCAAACCAACAGGAGATGGAAGGAAAACCAACAAAAATGCCATCTTCCAATTGAAACCCTAATTGCATTTATATTCGTATTGGGAGACAATGTTGCACGGGGGAAGGGATCGTATATACATTGTTCAAATCAAATGGCATAATCAACCATCTGTAATAAATTTGAAATAAGAATATAAAAAAAAGGAAGAAAAAATCGAAAGAAAATAAAAATCTTCAGAAATATATAAATCTATAGACTCACTTCTAACATGGCGTTCCTTCGGAGGACTCTCTACATGATTGGTGGCTTTGACAATCGCGATATCCAAATCCTTTTCAATTCAAAATCAACCCAAATCAAATTACCCAACATTGCAACAATTCAAATGTCAAAAACGGCAAATGAATTCAAATAAGAAATCAATTAAATTTTTTTTTCTTTTTCGAGGGAATTGAATCTAATGCATCTACATTACATTTCAGACCTTGAATTCGCTATTGACCTTCGCAAGGCCAACTTTGGTGGAGTCCTTGAGGGCACCATAGGCTTTTCTGAAGCTTGTGAACGTACCCATTTGACCTCAAAGGCTAATCTGTGAAATGTGAAAATTTCTTTGTTTTATTTGAGAGAGAGAGAGAGAGAGAGAGAGAGAGAGAGAGAGAGAGAAGGTGGTGAGGTGTTCTTTTCTGTTTGTGTTCTTCCAACAACAAAATGCCAGCGAATCTCTATCTCTCCTTGGTCGTTGGTTGGCGGAGGTTAGCTAATTATTAGATTTTATTTTGTTTTTATTCAAAGGATTATAAGGCTACTAGCCTCATAAAAAAAAGAAATACTTCAAATCATCATTGGAGGAATTATTTGGTAAACCCATTGCAGCTACTTTGTTTCGGTGTAAAATATTTTTTAATAAAATATTTTATTTATTTTTGGTATTTGATTTGATAAAATTAATATAAAATATTTTTTTAATAAAACATTTTACTTTATAAAACCTAAATCGATTTACAAAAAAAAACACAAGTTATTTTACAGTGGTAGTGCTAATAGAGTAATAAATGCAGTAGCGAAAGTGGTGGTGTTGGTGTCGGCGCAGGTTCAATAAATGCAGTAGCGAAAGTGGTGGTGTTGGTGTCGGCGCAGGTTCAATAAATGCAGTAGCAAAAGTGGTGGTGTTGGTGTCGGCGCAGGTTCATCAGTTAGGGTTAAATGTTAGAATTTAAGATTATGAGAGTTTAGAATTTAAGGTTAAAGTCATTAGCATGTTTGGTT
>JAOTRH010000022.1:9982125-9995364 GCA_034768845.1 Heliamphora exappendiculata
CCAGCCACCTCACTTTGTGCAAAACAAGTTTTTGAAAACGTGTGCGGAATATGTTTTGTTTTTGTTTGTTTTACAGAAACTAATAAAATCATGTTTCTTATTTCTTATAGCCAAAATTATCAAATTGGCAATGTTGCCAATTAACACCTTAGCTTTTGGAGGATGTTCTGTTTATTTTTTGTTGCAAAAGGTTGTTGGAAATCTGGGTAAGGGCAAGAGCTGATTATTATTTAGTGATGATGGAATGTGTAAGATATAAATAGTTCACAATTCATATAATAGATTAATTCTAGTATATTCTTTGTTTAGTTGAATTGGAGTTCGTCCTTTATTTGCTTCCCCTTTTGATTACAAACATATGTTATCTCTTCTACTACCAAAGTTAGAAATTTAGAAATAATATGTATTATGAGGCCCCGAATTTTCGAATAACATTCAGAGCGACAAAATACTATAGATGCGGAAAAACAGAAAACAAACCATCCACGCAAAGTTAAAAGTACTACAATGTTTTAACATTATATCCCAAATAAGAAAAGATGAAAACCATAAAAACAAAAAGGGGTTCCGCCGTTCCAGCTACAAGGTACAAAACGGGTAATCATGATCAGAAAGGAAAACAACGAAGGTTCTAGCGAGTTGTCAACGTAGAAGGTGGCAGTTTCGCCCGACTTGTTTAAACCTGGCATGAAAATGCTATGAGCTGCGATGCCCAGTAGAAATAAAAAATATATACGAGTATTTTATAGAACAACATGCTAAACAAATCACTGAGCACAAAAATAGGATATGTATGATGAGATTCAGGATGATGATTCTTTATTTATTTGCTAAAGTTGATTAAACTGGGTTATTCTAGGTTCCACTGGTCGGGAGAACCATCCTAGTCCCAATTAACCAGCACAAATCAAGTCTACCGACCAAATATAATGGGCGTTCCTTTAGCCAAAGTGATGATCTCATAGTTAAATTAAATATCCAATGATTTCATCCAAGGGGCAAGGGTGTGGAATTCACCACTTTAGGTCTTCGAATCTCAGGTCAAGGTCTAGTGTGTGATCAATGAAAAATCCATACCGATTTATCCAACCGTTCACATCCTTCTCTGCCGAGGACCAACCTCGTAAAAATTCCACCGAGGACCAACCTCGAAAAATATATCTGTTGAGGACCAACCTCGAAAAAAAAGATACTAAGGAGTTCTCTCCAAGGTGTCGTGTGTCTACGGTTTGTTTTAATCATTATCTTTATTAGAAAGGTATGTGATTCTTGCAACCCGTACCCGATGAAGGTAAGTATACAACCCCATGATGTAAAATATCAACTTTTCATGTTGACATGTACTTTAGTGCAAGATATAAGGGTAGCATGGAGATATCTAATTTTGCTATGTCGAGACTTAATGAACATACATAATTCACATAAGCATGTTATACACTTATATTTTGAACTTAACATACTAGTATGCAATAATTTTAACACATTATTCTCAACATAATTCTTCTACAAATATATACACGAACAAATAATATGGCATGGCAAATAATGAAGTAAAGAGAGAGCTTAAAATCCACGTTGGTATGCTAAGAAGTCAAAATCTCTACAGCAACTTCATAAATTCAGCCTTTGCTTTGAAGGATTTAAAAATAGAAAAACTTTACTAAAATTGCTAAAATTTTGCAAGTAGCTAATTTAAAATGTCATTTACATTTTTAGTGAGGAGAACTTTTCTAAATTTCGCTTCTAAGATTGAGTTTTATTGAAAATAAGGATGAGTAATAGATCTGGCCTGTCTTAGAAATATGGGACAGAATTTGTCACCTTATTTTAAAAGTCCAAACAGTATCCTTATCTAAATATATAATTTTTGATAATTTTTGTAGAAATGTATATGGATGTTAGGCAACTCTGAGACTTGCCTTGCTAAAAAAGACTAAGTATTTTGAGAGAAAACAATTTTTAACTACAGAGTGTCCAGATCTGGCACATTTAGGGAAAAATAGCATAACTTTTAGTAGACTCGTGCCTTTCGAGTGATTCTAGTGAGTTTAGAACAATAAGACAAAAATCTAACTTCTTTTACTGGTTTCATGCAAAAAGAAATTTTCTACAAGAAATGGTGTTATTTCAAAATTAGTTGTTCAACAATGTTTTAGCCATTTCGGAATTTGAATTTTTAAAATATGAAAAACCTGAAGTTAGGTTCCATGTAGCCCTTGATTCTTCATTGCATGGCTTTACCCCTCATATATATGATTTATACATGAGTTATAGACCATATCTAAGAATCAAAACTCAAATAAATTGAGTTTTAAAAGTAAAAATGAATAAAAGGGGCAAATTGGTTCATACATTCATCTAATGGAAAAGAGACGAGGTATGAATCTCCTTTGAGCTTTGAGGGCCAAGGATTTTCATTTAAAAAAATACATGTATATATAAATGACTTCTACCTTGTATGTGTTGAAATAAAAGATGAAACTTTGATGAAGAAGTCTCCTTTGAAGAAGACAAGAGAACACTACCCACTTGAGGGCCCTTCCTTCTTTCTTTTCTCTTTCTTTTCCTCTCTTTCTCTCTCTCTCTCTCTCTCCCTCCCTCTATATATATATATATATATTGTGCCTCCAATATTCGGCCAAGGGAGGGGGAGAGGAGCTGATGTATATAGAAGGCTTGCCAGTGGAAACCATGATGGAAATGACATTGTGATGGGCTAGGGGCCAATGGGATTACATGCACTCTTACAAGACATGACCCTAAGGAGATTTTGGCTTGTTTTTCTTGCATGGTTTAGGGATGGCTGGCCAAGGGGCTATATGGGGCTATGATGGCCTGATTTTGACATATATAAATGTATAGAAAGGGTCCATGTGGGTATAAATATACTGCATTGCTTAAAAAATTGCTTAAAGTAAGCTTAAAATAGAAAAATAGTCACTTTTTCTAGAGAATTGTATTTAATTATTAAAATTATGGGTAGTACATTATATCTATAGTTTTAAAGCATTATTATAATATTTGAATACATGCACATGAAAGACATGAGTCAAAATAAGTATTTTTGCAAGAATTTCTAATATAAGCTTTTTAATTAAAAACTAGTATATATAGTTTTTTATTAATTAAATTAAGCTATATAAACGTATTATTTTAAATCAAATAAGATTTATAAAATTTTAGTTTTGGTAAACAAAATATATATAAGGCCTTGTTTGGCTCAAAGGAAGAGTTTGGGTTGACAAAAAGGCTTTTTATTGGGTTTTTGGGCTTATTCTTAAGAATTGGGCCTTTTAGTTCAGTTCAATTTGGGTTTAAAGAATAATTTGGTTGGCCGAACTATGGTTTTGGTCTATACTGGCTTCTCTCAAGATCTATATGGAACAGACTGTGATGGAAAGCTACTTGAAACGAACACGTAAGAACAAATCGAATATTCTAATATTTTAATATATGTAAAAATATTAAATTAAACGGATAAGCAAATAAACACGTATATTTAAATATAGTTAACACGTAAGCACAAAGCTATTTATTTATTTTCTCTCATATATTTATTTTGTTTTTCTTATTTTCTTTAATTCAAATTACCGGGTGGTTACAATATGATATGAAACGATGAGAGTACTGAAATGCCATTAAAATGTGAAGAATAAATGTTAGTCAATCACTAGGATTTAGTCTTAAATATGTTGGAGGGTCCATGGTCGAGCTGAGATATTAAAAAGCTAGTCGCCGTCTATCATCTGTTTCCAATAATTGATACCTTTGGAACTGCTTCAGTTCTACCTCTCCTCCAAAGGGGCCCTTGTTTATTTGTTATTTTTTTTTTTCGTTTTTTGGTTTAATGTTTCATGTCTTTTTATTGTTGTACTTCAAGTTTCTCACTCATAGCCACCCACTTTCCTTCTCTCTCTCTCTCTCTCTCTCTCTCTCCATCTTGTATGTCTGCACTCTGCAGTTTTATGTCTGATAGGTTTAATATTTTTTCTGGCAGATGAGGTACCCTTTTATGCCAACTCAGATGAGAGGATTGTGGAGTTGCAGGGAGAAGCTCTCAAGGTTCTTAAAGCTCTGGAAGCTGTTGTGGGGCACCTGAGGAAGTTCTTGGTGGACCATAGTGTTCTTCCCCTATTTGAAAAGAGTGTAAGTTTTTGTTTGTTTGTTTACTTTTTCTTTTTTTGAAGGTTTTCCCAGTAATAGATTATGCACTATGAACTTACTGTTTTTATGCCCTCTTTTACAGCACAATACAGCAGTCTCACAAGAAGGCCAAGTAGAAACTTTGGCTGACAAGTCATGGCTCCATGGTGCTTCTCAAACTGGGATGAGCACTGATTATCCGCTTTCAGCGAAGAGGGAGTCTCTGTACCATGACCACCGTGAAACCCAGCTGGAACCACATGCCCCTTCCTCTGGAATTTCACTTTATGGCCAAGATCCTGGACTTTCAGGCATGCGTTCTTCAGGGATTGGTCGTGCTGGTGGTCCTATTGTTACCCAGGTTTGTTTCAACAGTTCATCTCATATTTCTTTTCAGATGGCTGTGCCTCAAGATTAGAAAAGCTGATGTGGCTAGCCTTTGGAGTTGAACATATTGTTTTGACACAACTGAAATTTTATCATGGATGATGGAACTATCAGTTTCTTGCTTTTGAATGGGGGTTACTTTATCACCCTAATATGCAGACACATTCTGTTTTTTATTTCTTCTTTTTGACAAAAGATAACTTTCATGGGTCCATTATTAGTTAGTTTTTTAATTTCGTTTCTCTGGATTTTGGAGTTTTATTTTTACTACTTACTAATGTTTAGGGTTCAACAGTGAAATTTATGTCCTAGTATTTGGTTATTTTGCTCAGAAAAAGTTATACGCGCTCCCTCTCCTGTTTTTCCTTCTCTGATGTAGGATGTGTTGCATAGTCAATTATTTTTTTTTTCTTTTTGTAGTTCTGTGTTGTAGGAGCCAGGAATTTTATTTTTTGATACTTGGTAATCTTTATGTTTCCATTAGTGGAGTTTATGTCATAGACAATGTTGTCATAAGCACAATGGTACTAGATGTTATATTAAAGGACAAATAAAACTAGAAAATATATTAGATATCCACGAACTAGATATTAGAATCTTTTATGTAAAAAATTAGAGATGCTTAAAAACAAAATGTATAAAGAATCAAGATGGAATTTGCAAGATGATACTAATAATATGTGGAATATAATGACAAAATGTTTTACAAGGATATCGAAAGAAGTTCTCAGAGAGCCGCAGTGGAAAGGTTTTATAGCTAAGGAAACTTGGTGGTGAAATGACGAGATTTAAGTCATAATAAAGGAAAAAAATGAATGCTTTAAAAAGTGACATAAGGATATAAATGAGGACAATTTAGGAGTTATAAACGAGTTTGTAAGACGATATAAGAATTGCTAGATATGCTAAATTGAAACTTTATGATGATTTTTATACAAGGTTAGACAGTAAAGATGGAGAAAAAAATATTTATTAACTTGTTAAGTTGAGGTAAAGGAAAATAGGGATTTACTCTAGTTAAGTGTATAAAAAAGTGATGTCTTAATAATTTGTATGGTTGGCTATTTGAGAGAGGGTTGCATTTTTTTCTTGAAACTATGGATCCTTATTGGTGGATTTTGTGGGAGTTTTGTATACAAATGGCATTTCCTGTATGCCATTTTAATGATATCTTTTAGTTACCCCAAAAAAATATATAGAGAATGAGGATTCAATTGTGTTTGTGAAGGATGAGGAGATTAAGGAAAAGTAAAAAACGTAGTTCGAGAATCTATTCAACCAAAAATATTTAGAAAGCTTATGAGAAGAGGAATCTAAAAATTTGGATGAAATTAAAGAATACAAGTTCTATTATAGAATAAGGATGTTTAAAGTGAAAATTGCAATGAAGAGCAGTAACAACAACTATAGAAGTATTAAGTTGATGTGTGATACGATAAAGTTGTGGGAAAAATTGATTGAACATCGTGTAAGAGCAGTAACAACAGTGTTAGAGAATCAACTTGGATTTATTCCTAATATATCAATTATGTAAGCAATTCACCTCCTCAGGAGATTAATAGAGAAATATAAATAGATGAAAGATTTTCTATGATTTTTATAGGCTTAGATAAGGCTATGATGATAGGGGGCCCTAGAGATATAATATGGTTGGTGTTAGAGAAAAAGACAGTGACGTATGAGCATTTAAATGCGATAAAGGATGTGTATGGTGGAGTAGTTACTAGGATTAGATGACTTGTCAAAGAAATAAGTAATTTTTTAATTATAATAGGATTACATTAAAGGTCGATTTTGGGTTCTTATCTTTTTACCTTACTTATGGATAGATTACATATCTAGGATGTCCCATAGTGTATGTTGTTCGCAGATGATATTACTTTAGTGTATAAGACTATTAGAGGAGGTAATGGTAAATCATAAATTTGGAGAGAAATATTGGAGTCAAAAGGGTTTAAATTAAGGCTCTGATTGGTCAACAAGGCTTTTTAGCTTTAAGGTTAAAAACGCAAAAAAACCAACGTGATCTATTGGGAAAAAAATAAAAAAATAAAAAAATCAAAAAGTTAAATCAAAACACTAATATCTAGTTACTATCACTTCTAAAAGACAATAATGTCTATCATTCATAACTTGTGTACTAGTTACTACCACTACCAACTACATGTAATTGTTATTTTTAACTATATTGTAGGAAAAAACTGTCCAATTTGAACAAAAAAAAATCAAAAACTAATTTTAACCCAATCAACCAACTTAAAAAAAAAAGTTAATTTAAAAGCTAATTTACCAAACAACCTATTTTCAACTAAATTTAGTTTTTTGGCTAAAAATTTTAAAAAAATAAAAAGCTGACTTTTAAGCTAGTTGCAAATTTAGGCCGAAGTAGAAAATAGGAATGACATTGCATGTATAGACTACAAATTTGGTAGTAATGTTACAAAATCAAACCAAACTAAATTCTTTTCTCAATCAATTCGAGTCGGCTACATACAATGTTTTGAAACCGGAACAGGTCCGGCCAGTTCAACCGGTTGAATCGGTAACAGGTTTGGTTACCGGTCTGGATTAACCCATTAAACTGGTCAGATATGAAAACCGTTCTTTTTAATAAAAATCGGCCAAACCCACAGTTGAACCGATGACCCGGTAAAACCAGTCCCAGTTCACTAAAACTGCTCGAGTTTCAAATTTCAGTTTAAAAATCCTAATTTTTTATATATTTTTTGAACTTTTTTTTGTTGATATTTTCAACTTAAAAATCCTAGAAGTTATTGGAGATGACATCGATTTTGGATTTTGTGTTGATGTGAACATTGATGAAGAATTAAATATTCTAAGCACTAGTAACAATGGGAACGAGGATGAAGATGATTGGCTTACTCATGGTCTTTTAAGGGTTTAAGTAAAGAAAAAAATGCTTATTGCTTTTTTAAAATAATTGTGATGTAGTAAACTCTAAATACTTTATGCTTTTACTTGGTTTATGTTTTATTATGTTTATCACTTATACTTATTTTATTTTAACTTGAGGATCAATGATGCTCTAAATGTTGATTACTTTTGTTGGAGATTCTAATTGTTTAATTAGAATCATACTTAGATTATGAGATGTTCTTATTTTTTTATTTAGATTGTGAGTTAGATGTTATTTTTATTTAATATTTATAATTTTAAAATTATTAATTATGTAATTATGACATCATGGTTTGATTTTGTTTAAATGTTGGTTGAATCGATGACTCGTTCATCCATTTCCTTTTTTGGTTTGCTCAACGGTCCGGTTTTCAAAACATTGGCTATATGAATTCTTTTATGCTATTCTGTTCTGTTAAGTGTCATATTTTCAGTTAGTTTCAATAAATTAATATCTTTCTCAATAAGGCATCCCATGTCAATTTAGGTTTACGTTCAATTATTAACAAAGATGGAAAGAATGCGAACGATATAATTCATAGAATTAAAGTTGGTTGGCTCAGGTGGAGGAGTGCTTGTGATGTACTATGCGACCAACAAATACATGCATAATTAAAAGAAAATTTTTTATGACAACTATTAGACCAATGATACTATATGGAATAAAATGTTGGACTGCTAAGAAATATCATGTAAATAAAATGAGTGTTTTTGAAATAAGAATGTCCAGTTTAATGTGTGGTAAGAATAAAAATATAAAACAATTAATGAAAAGATTCTTGAAATGGCATGGTTGGTACCAAATGAAGATAAGTCGAGATAAAATAAATTAAGATGGTTTGGACACATACAATATAGATCATAGATGTAATAGTAAAGAAAGGAATATAATTATTGTTAATGGAAACACTAAGGATAGATCTGACATGATATCGAATGTCGTAATAATAAGAAAATGTATGAATTTATTGAATTTAACCGAGTGCTCTTAATAGAACCAAATGGCATAAGAAGGTTCATGTAGTTGACTCCATTTAAATTGGGAAGTAAGGCTTAATTTGGTTTGGTTGGGTTATACAGCGAGTCCCATGGCTATGTGATTGTTTCAAAAGTCGTATGCATATTCCCATGGGCTAGGACTTTAGGATTAGATGAATTTGTTTTGTTAGTTGGATACAATCAAGCCAATGCTAATTGGGCTCTTCAGTTATCTCCAAACGACCTGTGCCCATTAGATATAACAGGTGTAGGGGTGAGGGATACACCTCCAACAGTTGTACTCAAATTGGACACTTGGATCCTTTCACTTTTATTGATATTTGAGGAAAAAGCTCACTTTTGGTAGAAAATAAAGTTTTCTAGCTTCTCACATTGACAGAAAATAGAAATATCTTCTTTTTCGTAAATCCCATCGAAATTCAAGTATATTCTTAGATAATATCACATGCCAGCTTTTGACTACAAATTCCCAGATTCAAAGCTTATGGGTTTAGGAATATTTGATGCAAGGAGACACTCCCACACCAGATATTCATACCAAAGGCTGTGTACGTAACATAGTACTTGAGACATGTACTCGAGTCCATGTAACATAGAAAATGAAAGATATGATATTTGTAAAATTTGATTTGCATTTAAGTGTAGTCAATAAATAGTGGGAACCAATCAAAACTTGACGCTAGTAATTAATTCATACAATAAAAAGATAAGGAAGATGAAGGTGTTGGTCTATTAAGAGGGTATGCTAAATCAATGTACATATGCCTTTTTAAAGTAATATATGGAAGAGTAATATATGCATCTCCCAGACCAAGGATTTGTCCTTGTGGATGAGCTGTCCCTTGCCAAGTGTGATGCTTGGGTTCGAGTTTTCCTGTCGTGATTTTTGATTTCGTCTCACCTTATTTTCCACCTACTGATTGTTAAAAAAGAAAAAAAAAAGTATACGTATCAATTAACTCAAACACCATTGCAAATGTTCAATATGAATATAATTATTAGCTAGAGAAATATGTTCCAATTTCCAATAGTAAACAAAAGCTCTTCAATCTAGGTACCCAATAATACTATAAGTGATCAATTGCTACTCAGTGTTAGTCCTTTCTAATTGGGGATGTCCCCATAATAGTCTTCTTTGAAAGTGAAGAGTAAAATTTTGGAATTTTCTATAACTATCCTTTATAAGTATCAATTTTGGTTAAAAATGTATTTTGATTTGAATTTGAATGCGACAATCACACTTCTTAAAAAGTTAGAATTTGCAAAAGGACTGACATTGTGGATTAGAGGGAGTTTGATCATTCATATAAGACCATCCTAGAATCTGGTGCTAAGAAACACGGACGCAAGTTGGACATTTCCCAACATGCTTGAGACACGCCTCCAATGGTGTCGTATTATATTTTAGATTTTTTGCAACCAGGCATGCTCCGGACACTTGTGGACATGTACCCATTATTTACCCATGCTTGAAACACATTGGTAGTTTGAGGAAAATAACTTGGGATCCAATTGTAAAATGATAACAATGCGAATTGATACTTACTAATCCCTCTGGAATTTAACTTTTTAATTGTAGAAATTTGAATCCAAGTCCAACTATTTCATGAGTAGTGCTTTCTTAAATGCATATGTAACTTTTTGTTCACACTTGTTTTCTACTACATAGAATGTGAAGATGTTTTCTTATTATTATTTTCATTTATATAGATAAAAGTATATGTTCATTTGTTGTCGCATCCCTGCTGTTTACATGCCCTGATCTTTTCAAAAATTTCTGCCTCAGCATTTTTGTAACGTGTTGCATCTGTACGCCTGTTTGTATCCATGCTGCTTAGATGTGGAGCATGTTCATGAATGAACATTGAAAATAGAAGGATATGGATAAAGATATTTTTTACTTATTGTTCTTGACATGTAAAAGGATAAATATATAAATGCAAAACGTGCCAAAAGGGGTGCAACTTGTGGACAAAAGCTATTTCAAATCAAAGAGGCTCAATACCGAAGTTGAGCTTCCTAATGAAATCTACAAGGGAGGTTGATTCACAATAAAATCCTAAACAACAAAACTAAAAAACTTTCAAAAGTGACTTACTCTTTTGAATAGCAAAATTGGACTCGTTAAAAATCTCTCTATTTCTCTCTGCAAGCACAATAAAATGCACATGGGGGGGTTATCCTCAAGCCTCTTCTTCCTCTTCCTTCTACAACTAAAACTTCATAATTATCGGATAGAAACCGACATCACCCACTGGATCCTAATAACATTCAGAAGGAAGTCTGAAAGTTCTAGAATACCACCCAAGAGATTCTTAAAAGAAGAAGTAGCTTCTGTTTCCCAGCCAGAAGCAGCATGCAATGGAGAAGCAAATGATCTACCAGTTCCTCTACTTTACAGCACAAGCCACATCTACTGGCTTCAAATACCTGTAGTTAGAAATCCAGAGCTACAGTCCACCCAAAAAAATGGAAAAGAAGACGCACCCAAAAAAAAGAGAACAGCCACCTTAGAGAGGGGGCATCTAACCCAAGTGATAGATGAGTTGCTAAGGGATCTCCGGTTTAATTACTCTTAAACCTCTTGGGGCTTCATGCACAATATAACCATGGTTCTCAACTACTTGTTGATTTTGATTTTGCCTGTCCTATGTGTAGCAGCTATATGTAGCAGGTCATACATAGACCTGAGTTTTTCCCACAAGGCCCTTTCATTAAAAAGGAAACAAAACAACTTTGAGGGGAACTCTACTTCCAAATACTCTTCTAAGGAAAAGAGTTTCTCGGAGCTTCAGCAACAATTTAATGATAGGATTTAACCGAGAAAGCTCCAATCCCAAGTATCAACCTCAATGTGACCATCCTATTAGCCTATATCTCAATGCCATAAAGCAGCTCAAAAACTCTCCCAGTCACCAACTCGCACTCTTGCACTGATATAGGAATAGACTCCCAAAGTTAAATCATTTCTTGAAAACTACATGGCTACACCAAATATCATGCAAAAACTGAATCCTGCTGCTATCCCCCATCTCAAATCTTTCTTGCCTCCTAAATTCTGACCAAACCTTTGTTAAAGCTTTCCAACTTCGACACCATACGGATCCTGTCCCTTGGAAACTCATCCTCCAATATCAATGCCAAACTTGCAGTCTACGACCCTTTTCCATGAATAATCGCCCTCCTCAATATACCTCCACAACCACTTCCCCGTCAAAGCATGGTTAAGTTGATGGCACTGCCAATGCCCAAACTCCCCATTTCCTTAATTGCCTTATATACCTTCCACCTGTGCTTTTTTATTTTATTTTTTAAAATAATTAAGGACAGAAATCTTGAGCCTCTATGTCGGGATGGGATTGAACGAGGCACTTAGTTTGTGCCTTGCTTGACAAGCATTGGCTTTTTTGGGGGGTCTGGGTATACCTTTGACTACTGCAAGGTTTATTGAAGGGATATAAAATGCCATAGGCTTTATCGACTTCAATTGGCTTCTGCTTCACTTTGTGTGCTCTTATGTATTGTTCTTAATGGCATCCACATATGGGCTTTTCGTCACTTTATGTATGGTTTTATATTGTTTTGGCCCTGGTATCATCATCTGATAGCTTTCATCCTCTAATTAGGTTGCACAAACAATGCAAATACCACTTGCTTATGCTGAGGATATCATTGGGATTGGAGGGGCAAATATTGCTTACATTAGGCGTACTAGCGGTGCCATCCTCACTGTGCAAGAGAGTAGAGGCCTACCAGATGAGATCACGGTGGAAATTAAAGGGACCTCATCTCAGGTTCAGACAGCTCAACAACTTATTCAGGTACTCTTCTCTTCTCATTTTATTTTCTACAAGTCTTTTTTATCTGGCAATGCCTCCTGTGGAAAAAAAATTTGTGGTACCATTTTCACTGTCTTGCTTTCATTTATATATATATATTTTGTTATAAATGTTTATCTTCATCAGTTCTTAATTAAATCAATTAAACCTCGTAAAATAGTTTTAAAGTTACTTGAAAAAATGACCCTTTTCACAAAATTTTCACGGAAAGCAGTTTTTCCAAAACCATGATCTCTATCGTCTCACTCTTCCTATTCTTGGGAACAGAATATGGTTTCAAGGATGAAGCTAAACATGGTTATTTTGGTTTTTTTTGTTTTTTTTGTTTTTTCTCCACCAATCTAGTAATTCATTAGAATCCTAAATGTTCTGCACGTATTTTGTTGATATGTGACCTTTGCACCCAAAGGTTCTGGAACTTATTCTCAATTCCTCAAGAAGGGAAGTTGTTGCCCCCAATGTGTGTTTTATTGAAAGAAGTCTGACGTCTGATGGTAGTAGGTAACATTTTCTTCTTTGCAGGAATTCATTAGCAGCCACAAAGAACCAGCTAGTAGCAGTTATGGAAAGATAGACACTGGTTTGAGGTCTTCATATTCTCAGCTGGGGAATTCTACCTACTCGTCGTCTTCCTTCTCGTCACAACCCTACGGTGGTTACGGATCATCTGGGATCGGGGGATACAGTAGTTACGGGCTCTGAAATGCGCCTCCCTTCTCGTCACTAACCTACGGTGGTTATGGATCAGCTGGGATCGGGGGATACAGTAGTTACGGGCTTTCTGAAATGCAAGCGGCTTTTGTCCTTTTCCTGCCATTTAATCCAATTGATGCATTAGTCTGTATAAAGCTTCTACGGATCGTTTTCACCCTTTGTTTTTTGGATTTTGGTTATTTCATAAACTGGGATTATGTAGGTGGCTAAGAATTGAAAGGATGGAAAGGAGGGGAGGAAC
>JAOTRH010000022.1:9995464-10030471 GCA_034768845.1 Heliamphora exappendiculata
CTAAGTCACGATCTTGTAACTGCTCCATAATTCAGCATGATTTTTGGCTTCTGAGAACAAATGACTTCATAATATAATTGTTAACACTTGTCATTTTGAGAGAAAACGTCAACTATCTTGTGACACTTGTCAACTACATCACATATTTTATTTTTAACTGCTATCTCGATGTATTTGAGAGGAAATTTGGTTATTAGATACTTGATAAAAATTATAAATCCTTTTGTTTAACAAGACTTCAATGATATTAAAATTGACAAAGAGTTAGGATTCGATGGGTCTTTTCAATATACCTGAGACCTTTGGTTCTTGACTACATATATTACCCTTGATTCTGTTATTACGGAATTCGATGGGTCTTTTCGATGTATATAAGCCATTTAGTCCTTGGTTTGTATATATATTACCCCTAATTCTTTTATTATGGAATTTATGGCTGTTCAAAAATTCACCCAACCGTCCCGCATCCGCCCACACTGCACCGACCCAAGTAAATTAAAAGCAAATGGCAAGGCAAATTGGACGGTTGAGAAAGACCACACGAGTTGATTGATGGTGGCAATTTCAATTACTTCTACCGCTATTCAACCGACCCGCCCGCATATAATACTTATTACTTAATTATTTTTTATTTTATTGTTAATTTATAGTTAATAACTTCTAACCTAATTATTAATCCGTAAGGTACAAATAGAAAAATAAAAACTAAAAAAATTAGGTCTCAATATCTCATACCAAAATATCTTTCTAATTTTTTTAACCCAAAAATATTTTTAATTTCTAATTTTCTATAACATTGAGTTAGTGGTTTCGTCAGCCACCGACCTATATTTATTTATTTATTTTTATCTTTTATTTGGTATTTATTACCTTATATCATGAATGTAGGATTTTTTTTTTGTTAGTACTTAAATGTATTGTTGAAATATTTTGTTGAATCTTTACATGAATATTTTGTTTAAATTGATGTAGTCTCTATTTTGATCTTGAATTAATTAATATTTTAATAAAATATTTATTTAATTTTTATACCGTCAATCCGTCCAATTCGCCATTGCAAAATCGTCCAAAAAAATAATTAATCTGTCGATTTTATAAAGCGGGTGGTTCGGCGGTGGATTGAAATTTTTTATACCGCCATAAATGGTTTGATTAATGAATTTTCATACAATCCGTACCTCGCCGACCCGCGAACACCCCTAATAGAATTTGATGGGTACTTTTACTGTAAATGAGCCATTTTAGTTCTAAGCTACATATATTACTCTTAACCATTTTATTTGATAGATCATTTAATCATTATCGAAAGAATTTGATGAAATTAGGTGTAAACAACCATGTTTGAAAGAAATCGCCAACGGCTACTGGAGTTGATAAATAGTGATCAGAGGGTAAAAATTTGTACCAAGTTAATAGAAGAGTGTGAGTAATACAAGTGATTTTGCCCATAAAATTGTTACGTATTAAATTAAGATAACATTAGACCTTAGAACTTTTAAAACAATTGACATAAGAAATTAAAGAAAAATTTAGTAAACTAAATACACTACAAAAACTTTGAAATAGATTTATAACTAATTACCTATTTATTTATTATCATTATTATCCTTTCGATTCTGGGCATACGGCCAAACAAGTAATTATTCGGTGCTCTTGACCAGGGTATCATGTGATAAGTCTACATGATACTCTCATTTACTATGATGGCGATAAATTTTACGGTAATAACATGATGATATATTTTTGTTGAATTGTTAGGAGATAAAAATTAATTCACATAATATAGATTGCAATCATTTATTTATTAAGAATATCACATAACATCATCTACATGTTACTCCAAAATTATTTAATAATTTATCCAGCCAAAATCGTAAAGAATTAGTCTAGTGGTCAAAGTTTGGGACTTGAAGATTTACTAACTCCTAAATTTTAAGTTTGAAATCTCTTTAAGTGCTATTAACTTTTTAAAATTAGTTCATACTAAATTTTATCTTAATTTTAATTAAGCATCTCTTTAACAAATGGTAGAACTGATTTTTTAAAAATTTGTCCAACTTCACATAAGCTGTACAGACTCCGGAAATAACAAGATAATAATAATAATTTGCCCAGCCAAGAAGGTCCTGGTGGAAGCTATGACCGTTATCTACTAAAGTTCTTAATTTGAAACCACCCATTTATCTACAAACTTCTAGCCATCCTCCTAGTGAGCTTTGAGCAAGAGAGAAAATTCTTAAAATCATTAATCAGTGGTAGAAGAAGAACAAGAAGGCGAAGAAGAAGCAATGCCGACTTTGAATCTGTTCACCAATGTTCCAGTAGATTCCGTGGTTGCCTCTGACATTCTAAAGGATGCCACTAAAGCCGTTGCCAAAATCATCGGCAAGCCCGAGTCGGTTGAGTTCCCACCTCTCTCTCTCTCTCTCTCTCTCTCTCTCTCTCTCTCTCTCTCTCTCTCTCTCTCTATATATCTATATATACATATATATATACACACATCAAGCCACGCATTTGTGAATTTAACTTATAATTATGGCTATATAGATTATATTATTATAGCATAGGACAATTTTCTTGTAACTTTTCATTCTTCCTCGTACTGAAAATACTGTGATACTGCAGCAGCTGTAAGCCTGTAACGCAGTCCTAGTTGTGTAAATGACGTAAATTTCGTGTTTTGTTATGGTTCTTCTATTTTTTCTTAGTGTCTTATCAATTATGCGTAGTTTTTGCTAAAACCCTAATATAGATTTACATACATATATAATTAGACACGCTTGCTATTGTTTTGTTCTCGTAGGTGCTTCTGCTTACTGGTGGTGTTGTCATTGTGATGATGGTCAATTGTTTGATAATATTACTCTGAGAGTGTTTTTTTTTTTTTTTTGGGTTGCTTGGGTTTGTTGCCTCGGTTTGTTAAGAGTATATTGTATTGTTTACTCACTTTTTAACAAATTTACGTTTGTGTGTGAAGATTTATGTTTTTTTTTTGGGTAATTAAATTTATGTTACTAACCCTGACAATTTCTTTTCATTGAGTAACGGAAAATTCAAATCAGCTCACAACTCTTTCTGTATATAAAATGCATTCTTTCCCAATATAGAATTGGTTTAATTTCCTTCAAGTTGCTTGAAACCATAAACAATCAAGAATTAAACATTGCATAATCTTTTGCCCTTTTTTCTACAATCTAATTTTGCTTGTGGGTCATTTTATCTACAAATTGATTTGGAATTGTAAAGCTGGTTGCATAATCTTTTGCCCTTTTTTCTACAATCTAATTTTGCTTGTGGGTCGTTTTATCTACAAATTGATTTGAAATTGTAATGCTGGTTGCTATACTTATTTGGTAGTTTGTGGGTAGGTTCCCTTTCTGGTATGCACAACCACGTAGCCCCATTGTGTCCCTTCATTGCTTCAATGACAGGTGCCGAACCTTCCGTTGGTTGGTGACCTTCTTGTCTCATTGTGTTTCGCCATTGCTTCAGTGACGATGCCGAACCTTCCATTGGTTGGTGACATTCTTGTGAAAGGTGAAGCTTTAGAGTGCGTCATTCTTATTTGATGACATGGTGAACATAAGAAACACTTTAGGAAGCTGATTGGTTGAGAGGGTTGTATGCAATAACCGCCCGTTTGGTTTAACCTTTAATTATGTTATCATTGCAACATCAGAAATTGCCAAATGGTTCTATCCCCTTCGAAAGAGAGTCTTAAAGGCTGGAGGTGAGAAAACTTTCCTTGAATGGTTGAATAGTCCTCCCAGGTATCATCTTCTGGAAAGGAATGGGACCACTGGATCAAGAGCTGTGCAGCCACTGGTTTATAGTTTCTAACACAACAACTGGCTCAGTTATAACTTGACCTTCATTGTCCAGTTGTGGCAGTACCCGCTGAACTGGGACAACAGCATATAGTTCTTGTTCAAGCAAGAGACCTGAAACACAGGATGCAAACAACAATTGAGTGGTAATACTAATTTGTAAGCCACAAGCCCCAATTTCTGCAAGACCTGAAAGGGTCCTTAAAATCTGGGAGCCTGTTTCCTACTATGTTGAAGAGAAATAGAGGCTTGTTTATTAGGCTGTAAACGAAGATAAACCCTAGGCCCTTCAACTTCCAACTAGCTTGGGATCATTGTCCCAACTTCCAATTAGCTTGAACTTCTTCAAGCCATTACTCACCACCATTGTCATAACTGCTAACAACCTTCCTCAGCTAGGTTTTTAGTTGTCAGTTGTCAGTTGTCACCAACTTCAAACACCCTAGATAAGCCCATCTACTGCCTTGTGGGTAGCTCCAGACTTGTATATAATTTCATAGTCATAACCTAACGATTTGGTATTCCATTTTTTTGTGGAACAAATTGGTGACCCATTGCTCCAAAATATATTTACGACGAAGGTGATAATTCTTAATAATGAAGTGCCTTCCTAGAAGATAATGTCTCCATTTCTTAACTGCAATGAGAGTTTCCAGAAGTACCTTCTTATAAGTTGATATTCACTTGTTTCTTGCAGAGAATCCCTTATTTAAATAAGCTATTGGCCCGCCCTCCTGCATTAATGCAGCACCAATTCCAATGCCTGATGGAGTTACCTTACTCGTGGTATTGAAATGCTGTCCTTTATGAGAATTTCTGGAACTTTGAGTTATGGCTTCTAAGCTCTATTTCTGTAACCTAGCCAATCCAATTGCTCGCAATTTATTCTCTGGCTGGAAAATGTGTACATAAGCTTGGACTTCATTCTTTAACCCACTCAGAAAACAGCTTACATAAAATTCTTTGGGCAATCCCTTCGTTCTATTAGCCAATTCTTCAAACTTTTCTTGCTAATCGTTGGCAGTCCCCATTTATCTCAGTTTGGTCAATTCTTTAACACAGTCTTCATAGGCATTAGGACCAAACCCGACTTCTAATGTCTCTTTCAAACTATTGAATCCACTGCAAGGATTTTCCCTCCAGGTGAAATGCAGCAAGCTTTACCTTGTGGTTTTCTTCTATCTGATTTAACTCAGAAACTCTCACACCTGTAAGTCCAACCTGTTGGGTCTTTCCCATTAAACTTTGTAAATTAAATTTTTGAAAATTGGATTTGCAAACTCTGCAAGGACCCCTGACGAAAACCTGTATTCGATGAGTGAAATTACCATGTTAACCAGTTGGTTATGATAAATGAGCTTGAAGTTGATCATATTGCAAATCCATTGCAGATGGGAACTGGCTAATCTCATCCAAAGCTTTTTTGCAATTTTTGGAACTTTCTCTTCAAAGACGAATTGATTCCTCAGTTTTCCGTTATTCTTAGAGTCTAGTCCCTTCTGCCATGGCTGTGATGTGAAAGCCTAGAAAAGTGTTGTGATGTCACTGGTTCGAGTCGTTATAGGCTGAGAAGAAGAAGACTCTTTCTATCAACTGAGAAGTAAGAAAATAACTTATATTCACGAAATTCATTCACTCAGAAAACTATGCATTCTCCTCCATTTTATCCTCCTTTCCTCAACCCAGAATCCTAACATCCAAACTACCTTAAATAGTAATCAACAATAACGATTTTTTTCAATAGAACTAATCAAGGAGAAACAGAGCACCAGCTGGCTCCTACCAATGAATTTAACTGTCATTGAAAAATGGCTAAAATAATCCTCATCGTTTTAATTAGATTAAGGAAAATATGAAGCGACCGCATTAAAGAAAACATTGGAGGATATATCGAGTTTCTTGAATTTCATGTCATAGCATCTATACCAAGAAAGACAGAAGTGGCTGCCTTTGAGACAATTTTTCTCGTAACTGCGCAGGAATATGAACAAAGCACGTGCATCTAAACACTCGCAAATGCCTATAGTACTGCCCTAGTAAGAAGTTCATAAGGTGCTCTTGCAAGTTGCAAGTTCTTCTCTCTCTTGCCCCCAAAGGAGAGAGATGTCATGACCGTTCTTTATGCACATCCTTATACATAGCCAGGCACAAAAGTGTACATTCGATCAAAATCTGCGATTCTTTAAGTTCATTCACTGCAAGTTCTATTACTTGCTCTAGTGGCTGGAAAACGCCAACTGAGAGGAGAAACGAATGGCTTAGGAATTGACTAGTTTTGAGCAGGCTTGTGGAGCTGTAGCTTGGATTAGCGTAGAATAAGAGGAGCCATCTTAGGAAATGGCAACTTAAAAGACAGATGTCGTCGCTGCAAGGTGTGGGAGCAACTTTTTTGGTCTTGCGGTGCAATCATTCCCAGTACGAGATTTGAAATGATGCCCTAGCTTGACTCGAGACCAAGAGTCCAAGACTCCTTACAACTCGCACCAATAGTGCAAATGCATGATCTTTGAAGATTTGGTTCATTGACGCTTTAACTTACAAGAGAAGTTGCCTAATTGTTTAGTTTTATTATGCTGAACATGGCTCATAGTTAAATTGTTCATCATTATCATTTTCTTTTTGTAATATACTTTTTCAGCCTTTCCTTTTGGTTGTCTTTAGAGTTGGAAATTAAGTATCAGTATTGTTCGTTTGATGAAAGAATATTCATTGTGTGTATATATACATGTACACGTGTGGTCTTTAAGCATATGTGCTTTTATTGACATATTTTCTGTAATTGCTACTATGTGAACATGTAAGCGTACAAAAGTATATCTTTGTCATAAAATCTTTCTAGTGCTGCCTACTGTTCTTCCAACATGGGTTTAGGTATTTGATTTTCCTTACCATATGCCTTGGTTGGTTCTTTAGTTTGGATATAAGTCCCTTCCATTTCAGTGTTTCTGTTGTTTTTATTCAAAGACTCAAATTTCTCTCCTTTCTTCAGTATGTGATGATAGTGCTGAATGGAGCAGTGCCTGTTGCATTTGCCGGTACAGAAGAGCCAGCAGCATATGGAGAATTGATCTCCATTGGGGGCCTTGGACCAAGTGTTAATGGAAAATTGAGTTCAACAATCGCAGAAATTCTTCAAACTAAACTTTCTATAGATAGTTCGCGGTTTTATATCAAATTTTATGATGTTCAGGTAATTATCTGACTTGTTCCTTCCTGAAATTTGTTTGGGCAATTTAAATATCAACCCATACCCTGATCCTCAGCTATAAGGGCAGGCCCCATAGGCCCCCTTGCTCAAAGGAAAATTTGTTTTCCTTTGGACTGTAGCCTCCTATAATAAAATCTTCTTCTAGAGGCTTATATTGGAGAAAAGACATGATAAGTGTCTTTGGAAAATAGTAATGATACTTGTGGTTCTCTTGACACCGGGCTGAAGAAAAGGGAACTCCTGTACCTTGCTCACCATTCCCATTATCTCTGTGTACTGCCTTACGTAGTTTTACAGGCTTCTTGCTCTTAATCTTCCCATATTCTGCAATTGTCCATGTGATTTGTTGTCATCGAAAAACAAAGATTTAATGAAATCATTCAAAAGTAATTCACTTCTGATGTACCTGACAATGCTTCCATATAAACTAGTTGGCAAGATTGTCGGTACTATGAAGAGCTAAGCTGAAGAACTGTTGATAAACATTAAAAATTGGCAGCAAGAGATATATGAGATTTACAGTTCATATTTATACTATCACATAAATGCATAAGTTTTGGTTGAGTTTCAATGGAGGGATTGGAAATAATTAGAGGTTTAAAATCTTTATATTCACAAATACATAGGAGGTTGACTAATGAAGTAAGATTGGAAGGCCCGAGGCGGAGAATAGCGTAGAGGTGGACTGGATTTTTACAAGATCTGCAAATCTGTGTATTTTTTGAAATCTAAAAATCTAAGTCGTTCCCTTTAAACAATTAAACACAATGCTTACTTCAAATCCATCAATCCCTGCATTGAACATTTAGGATCTTTTCACAGATATTTCAGTGTTACGATTTTTATGCGTTGGGAGTCTTGGAGATTGCCTTTTAAAGTAGTTTCATGCATCATATCCTTGAAGGTAGAGCAACTATATTAAGAGAATGTTCGGGAAGTTAGAGCAATTTTAAGATCTCTCTTAACTTTCTATTGCTTATTTTTTGATAGGTCTCATAACTATAATTGATCCCCTCAAAGCGTAATTTCGCTGTTTTTTATTATTTGTGAAAATGAGAAAAAAAAATTAACTCTACTAGCATGGTACTACAATAGGGAAAGCTTATTCCAGCTTTTATTGTCTCACAATGTTTTGGTTTAAACTTGGTATTATTGTCCTCTTGACTTACTGGTGATATTTCCCATCTTTCTTTTGTCCAGCGCTCGTTCTTCGGGTTTAACGGCTCAACGTTTTGAGCAGCATTCTGTTAATCGGAAGGCTGTGAAAGTTGAAACTCATGCGTAAATGACTATAAGGGCCTTCAGTAATGTAATCTTTCTTTGTTGAGAAGACTCCACGAATTTGGCTGTATCATCAATGAAAAAACAAAATTCTAATGTTAGGCACAAGTTTTATTGCCTTTTTATTAGTATAATTTGGCTTTCTTTCTCACCTGTTTTTGAAATCTCAATCTATGTAGCTCCCACTAGTTGCCTTGCTTAGGTACCAACATTAGTAGAGTTTCAATGGGTTCCTTTCCTTCCACGTGGATTTAAATTCTGTTTGTTTTGGTAGAAAATATTTTTTTTTTAAAAGTCATTTTTTTGGTTTATTTGTGATCCTGAGTGAGCTGGAAATCATTTTTCATTATTTGGCTCGCATACAGAATTATTAATATTTCACATTTCCACGCGTGGGATGGCAAAGAGGTGTTGGTGGTGGCAGCAGTCGAGGGGTGGTAATGGTGGTAGAGGTGTTGACAGCAACCGCATGCATGTAGTGGCGGTGACAACCACAAGTATAGGGTGGCAGTGGTGGTGGAGGGGGTGGCGACGACGACAATATTTGTGGCGGCTTGCAGTGGTATTGGTGGAGGATGATGGCAACAGTAATAGTGGTATTGGCGGCAGCAACATGGGTGGTGGTGCTAAAGGGGCAACAACAATGGTGGTGTTATTGGCCATGGCAGAGTAGAGGGGGTGGTGGTGTACATCTATAGTAGTAGCAACAACACGAGGTTCACGGTTTAGTTTTGAGCTAAATCAAGAATTAAATCGTTTTGAACGATTCGAAGAGTTTAAGAATTGGAATCGAAGAGTATGTATTATGGAATTAAACGGAACCAAAACAATAAATAACGGTTCGGTTTCGATTTAGAATTGATGTTCGAAGGGTAAGTATTTGTTATCTATTTTATGTTACAAATTTATACATTTATTTGTTTATTCTTTATTAACCTTTTATTTTTGTTATTTATATTATTTTACTTACATTTTATTTTATCACCTGTTTCATATTCTTACAAAGAGAGATTCTCGTTTCTTTAAATTATGAATTATGTTTTATTACTTTTTCATTTATTACCAATAGTTTATGAATTACAAAATATTACAATGTTATGAGAAAAAATAAACAATTAAATAATAAAAGCAAAAATGTAAAATAAAATACATAGTATATATATATATATAATATAAATAGTATTAATAGGTAACGAATTAGTTCGGTTAAGATGATTTTTAAAATTTTTATTTGTGCACCAAATTAGAATGAATGGTTTTTAATTATTTATAACCAAAATTAAACTGTTTTTTAAAAAAATATCTTAAATCATACCATTTAAATTGATGTGAACCAATTTAACGGTTAATACAATTTTTTAAACACCTCTGAACAACAGTGGTAGCACGGTGGTGATTGCAGGGTAATGGATCGGGAGCAGTGATAGTAGTGAGTTGGTTGTATTTCGTATGTTATTTTAGGTAGGAAAGTTTTTTATTTGAAATTGAAGTCCGAGGTAACACGGATATTACGTCCCGTTATATGAATATATTAAATTATAAATTAAAATAGTATAAAAAATAAATAAAATAAAATTAAAATATTCACCTGGAAAGTATAATAATTATATCACCTATTTGGAGGAAAAAAACTTTTAACGGAACTTTCATATCATAAATAGTAAATATATATTGAGGAGATTAAAATTATTCTCCTCGTAGAGAAATAATTTCTATTTAAGTATTTTTTCTTTTTTCAAGTGGTATTTTTGATATATATATATATATATATATAGCATCCAATATTGTATATTCTTTACTATTAACCAAATGATTCTGCAGTTAAAATAAAAAAAATACATTACTTTATTAAAAAAAATATTTTAGTTGTGACAAAAATTAAAAAAATAATTTTCATACACAGATGTGACCCTTAATAGTAGTCATTCATCACTATAAATAGAGTCTCGTAGAGAATAGTTGCCCCATAACAATAAATCCTCAATTTGGAGAGATTTTCACTCATCTGTCTACTGACCTCTGTTGTGAAATAAAAAAAATTTATTTCCAACATTATGTGGAATCTTTCTATGAAACTTCTTTTTTCGGAATGAGAAAATCCTGAGAGAAATTGTCTCAGGTGCTGCACGTGGAATGCACATGTGGGTAATGAGGTGGGATGCTTTCCGTCTTGAAGTTTTCTTTCATCGGCTGTTGGACAGAGGAGACTGTGAGCGCGTGGTGTTAAAAGGAGAGTTGTCCCATAGGATAATTGAGGACATTGCCTTCACTGCAGATAATTACCCCGATGATGGAGGGTACTATACAGACTCAGTAAAAGATTACATGGTGGTCGTACGATATGCTATGCGTCGAGAAGTCTTCTCAGCTTATGACATAGTCATTCTCCCAGAAGAATGCATTGTGCAGTTAACAACAGAGATTTTATACGTGAATGATATCGTAGTTGGTCCATATGGGATATTTGGTGTCCCACAGAAAGAACCCAATGTATCAATAATTAAATAAATGCAATGAATTTCTTTTCTATTTAATCTTAATATATTATTTTACATTACCGTCACATGATAACGTTAACACGTCATTGTGTTCTCAATTAATATTAATAAGTATGATTTATTAATATTAAAAAAGATTCCCCCTTATATCATGTGTATCCTAACCCAATAGATTGATCAGATTAAACGTCAATCACAATCTGTATATATTCAGACATTTAAGTTATTAAATATTTAGAAAAAAAATAGTTAACATCTTTATTTATGCCTCGCAGAGTTTTATCCCCCGGAGAGTTTAATAGGGTTGAATCATCCCTCAATTGATATTTAATAATAAATTAAATAATTAAAAAAATAAATATATTAATTCATGCCTGGCAGAGTTTCATCCCCCAGAGGGTTTAATATGGTTGAATCACCCCACAATTGATATTTAATAATAAATTAAATATTTAAAAAATAAAAAAAAATAACATCTTTATTTATGTCTCGCAGAATTTCATCCTCAGGAGGTTTAATATGGTTAATTCCTTCCCTCAATTGATATTTAATAATAAATAAATAAAATAAAATAAAAATAATCACAAAATATGTACAATAATTATATAACTCATGTCACAAGGGAAAAATATTTCAACGGATGAGTCAAATCATAAATAGTAAAGAATTCAAATATAAGTATTTCTCTACGAAAGTGGCATGTGAATGCATAGTAAACCCCAATTTTGAATTTTGAAATTCAAATTTCTCGTATGTAGAATATATTTAGCACGGACAAATTTAAAAATCAAAAAATGAGATTTTCAGAAATGTAACAATCAAATTTAACCACTCATATTTAATAAAGTTAATAGATATTTTCATTAATAAATTCAAATATTACATTGTGATCTGCCCACTTTATAAGTATCTCTTCTCTATATTCTTTCTTCTCACTTATAGTATTACCAGTAAAACCTGAGTCCCTGGGTGAGAACCTCTATTATAAATATGGCCAGACTTTTTTCTTCTTTTAGAGTTCAAGGAAAATCACTCTTTCTAACATATCCTCAGTGCAATTTAATTGCACAATTTGTACTAAACCATATCTGGTCACTATTTCTACCATACAACCCTACATATATAAGGGTTGCTACAGAACTCCATCAAGACGATGAGCCTCACCTTCACATTCTTCTGCAAACGGAGAAGAAATTCAACATCACAACTCCTCAACACTACGACATCAAGGATCCACAAGTGCTGAGTAGATCTTTCCATCCAAACATATAAGTTCCACGTTCTGATGCCCACGTGGCCGACTACATAGCAAATGATGGACATTTCATAGAGAAGGGAGTACTCAAAGCAACCAGGCGGAGTCCAAAAAAAAAAAGGATGCTATCTGGACAACTATCTTGGCAGAATCTATTTCTAAATCTGACTTTTTAGTTAGAGTGCAATCCCAACAACCATTTATATGGTTCACACAACTGCGTCATTTGGAATACGCAGCCAGTCAACAATGGTGGATATTATATCCCTGTTTCCTCGGATTCTAATTTTAAATTCAAAATAAATGTGGAAAAAATATTCACTTTATACTGTAGTGTACTTTTTATTATTTGTTTTTAAATCTTGTCGGTGACAGTTGGCTTCCACCGATAAGCTTATACCTTAGTTTCTTCAGCATCCGAAATCTATCGGACTGATTTGGGTCCACTATCTAGGTCTCTGGGTTACCCTCACCAACACCAATAAACATCTTGTCTAGTGTCGGAACAGTATCAGATGGGACGCTGTCACTTACAATGAATAATAGGATGTGCTGTACAGTATCAAGTTTCTTTGCCTCAACCCCCAGGGATACATTCCCAATTAATTTTATCCCCTTTACAACAATTTTATCTGATTGGTGATCTGACATCTTATTTTTCAAATCAATTCCGTTAAGCAACCTCGATACACCTTTATTATTAAAAAATATCTCTTTCATCTGTTCATCATATACTTACAGTTTCTTGGCACTATTCTTAGTCCTTTTAATATATCTGGGAATATTCTGCACATAACGTCTGCGGCCAGGATAAGGACGATAGGGAGCACTTCTACGGTAATTACGCTTAAATTCCCTGCTTCCCAGATTCCTTGTTCTCCGATATGCAAAGGGGTACGATACGAACTGCTTGCTGCTCCGTCCATTTTTAATGAAACACTCTAAAAAAGATATTCTAACAGATCTGGAACTCTTCTTACCTCTGCTAATCCCTCTGTTGAGAGACATTTGCTTTGATATTAGCTCCCTCACTTCCTCGCACGCTGGAACAAATTTCGCCTGAAGTAACCGCCGGCTCTCTTCCCACAGTCCTACTTGCCACGTCAAGTAACGATCTACACACATTTGAATGAACTGACCGTAATTCACGAAATAATCTTCTAAGCAGTACAACATTGTATGCCAATGTAATCAACTGCAATAACAGAGAAAAGAGGAAAGCAAATGAAATATACCACAAAACAAAATCACCAGGACAGCTGTCCCACTTCATGAACATATTCTCCTCTTGAAAGTGAAAATGGAAAAACAACGCTTTATAACAACATGCGGGATAGCGTACTCGTGAAGCTTTCAATTTGAAATTCAAATTTTAAAATGGGCGCTAGATTTTTTGCTTAAAACCGTAGTGTACCTTTTACTAATCACTTTTCAATATGTCGATGACAGCTGTCCTCTACTACATACAAATGAGATATAAATTCAGACAACATAATCTGTACCGTGTGGACCCACTTACTTTATGACGTCACCCACGTTGCGGTGGGACCCAATGCACGCCAAACGGCGCGCGGGGGAAAAATCTGTAATATTATATTGGATTTTGCTAGTAAAGACAGTTGTACCCTTCCAGGGTACTTTATAAGTATCTCTTCTCTATACTCTTTCTTCTCACTTATAGTATTACCAGTAAAACCTGAGCCCCTAGGTGAGAACTGCCATGTGGTGTGTCCGACCTACTTTATAATAGGTTAATTTTATTTTTAAAATTTATTATTATTATTTAATTTATTAAATATCTGTACATGTCGGGAATCAACCATGTAAAATCCACCGGGGAATTAACTATTTTTCTTTTACTTTATTTTTTAATTATTTAATTTATTATTAAATATCTATTCATTGGAGAAATCAACCCTGTTAAACCCTCCGGAAAATGAAACTCTAGGAGGCATAAATTAATATGTTATTTTTTAATTTTTTATTTTTTAAATTTATTTAATCTTTACAATTATTAATACCACTTCTATTAAACTTTATTGGCTGTACGTTGTTATATGTGATGATTAAATTTATGAACATCTCATTTTTTTTAATTTTTTAATTTGTCTATGCCAAATTAATTGTATTGGCGAGGGATTTGAATTTTAAAATTCAAAATTAGAACACTATGCATTGACACGTCACTTCGTGGAGAATCTTCATGTGTGAAATTTAATCTCCCAGCATATGTTACTTTTTATGATTTGAAACCTTCGTTAACGACAAGATTTAAAAGCAAATAGTAAAAAGTAAATTACAGTGTAAAGTGAAAAAATTGTTCCCACCTTTATTTTGAATTTGAAATTGGAGTCCGAGTTAACAAGGATATAATATCCCGCCATATAGATATATTAATAATAAATTAAATAAGTATAAAAAATAAAATAAATAAAATTAAGATATTGACCTGGGAAGTACAATAATTATATCACCCACTTGGAGTGAAAAAACTTTCAACGAAAGTTTCATATCATAAATAGTAAAAGAATTCGAGGAGATTGAAATTACTCTCCTCGAAGAGAAATAATTTCTATTTAGGTTTTTTTTTTCAAGTGGTATTTCTGATGTACATGACATCCAATGTTGTATATTCCTCACTATTAACCAAATGATTCTGCAATTGAAATAAAAAGAATATATTGCTTTATTAAAGCAAATATTTTAGATGCAACAAAAATTAAAAAAATAATTTTCATAAACATATATGACCCCCTTAATAGTAGTCATTGATCACTACAAATAGAGTCTCGTAGAGAGTAGAAGTCCCATAACAATGGATCCTAGCTTTGGAGAGATTTTTTGTCATTTGCCTACTGATCTCCGTTGTGAAATAAAAAAATTATTTCCAACATTATGTGGAGGATGCCCACGAATACATCTCTTTTCGGAAGGAGGAAATCTTGGAAGAAATTGTCGCAGGTGCTGCACATGGAATGTACACGTGGACAACGAGGTGGGATGCTTCTCGTCTTGAAGTCTTTTTTCGTCGGTTGTTGGATAGAGAAGATTGTGAACGCGTGGTCTTAAAAGGGGAGTTGCCTCATAGGGTAATGGAGGACATTGCCTTCACTGCTGATAATAACTCCAATGATGGAGGGTACTATTCAGACTCAGTAAAGGATTGCATAGTAGTCGTACGAGATGCTATCCGTCGAGGAGTCTTCTCAGCTTATGACATAGTCATTCTCCCAGATGAATGTATTGTCCAATTAATTACGAAAATCTTGTACGTGAATGATGTCGTGGTTATTCCACATGAGATATTTGTGGTCCTAAAGAAGTCACCCAATGTATCAATGATTAAATAAATATAATGAATTATATTTTTGTTTCGTCTTAATATATTATTTTATATCACTGTCGCATGATAACGTTAGCACCTAATTATCATGTGTATCCCAACCCCAATGGGTTGGTCAGAGTAAACATTATACAACCAAATGCATATGTTCTGACATTTAATAACTTAAATGTTTAGAAATTGAAAATAAAAAAATAATTTACATCTTAATTTAAGACTCGCAGAGTTTCATCCCCCAGAGTGTTTAACATGGTTGAATTCTCCCTAAATAGATATTTAATAATAAATTAAAAAATATAAACAAAAAAATAAAATAAAAATTAATTAACATATTAATTTATGCCTCGCAAAATTTCATCCCCCGGAGGGTTAAACACTGTTGATTTTTTCCTAAATAAATATTTAATAATAAATTAAATAATAAAAAAATAAAATTAAAAAAATATTTAACATATTAATTATGCCTCAGATGGATTAACATGGTTGATTCCTTCTCTCAATTGATATTTAATAATAAATTAAATAATTAAAATATTAAAAAAAAGTTAACATATTAATTTATGCCTCGCAGAGTTTCATCTCCCGGAAGGTTTAACAGAGTTGATTCATCATTGAATAGATATTTAATAATAAATTAAATAATAATAAAAACTAAAAAAATAAAATAAAAATAATCACAAAACATGTAAAATAATTATATATTTCATGTCACAAGGTAGAAATGTTTCAACGGAGGAGTCAAATCATAAATAGAAAAAAAATTCAAACATAAGCATTTCTCTTACTGGATAGATATTTAATAATAAAAAAATAAAAAATAAAAAATAACATATTAATTTATGTATGTTACCTCTGATTTTACTATTTGCTTTTAAATTTTGTCGGTGATAGTTGTTTTTCACTACATACAAGTGGAATATAATACTAGATAACATAATCTATACCATGTACGACCCACCTACTTTATGACGTCACCCACGTGGAGGTGGAACACGTGGTGCTCCTAATGGCGCGCGAGGGAAGAACTTGTAATATTATTTTAGGTTTTTCTAGTACAGACAGCTGTACCCTTCCATAGTACTTTATAAGTATCTCTTCTCTATACTCTTTCTTCTCACTAGTAAAATCTGAGCCCCTAGGTGAGAACCTTTATTATAAATATGGCTAGACTTCTCCATTCTTTTAGAGTTCAAGAAAAATCACTCTTTCTAACATATCCTTAGTGTAATTTAATCGCACAATTTGTACTAGACCACATTTTGTCACTATTCCTACTATACAACCCTACATATATAAAGGCTGCTACAGAACTCCATCAAGACGATGAGCCTCACCTTCACAGTTTTCTGCAAACGAATAAGAGGTTCAACATCACTACTCCTCAACACTGTGATATCAAGGATCCACAAGTACTAAGTAGATCTTTCCATCCAAACATACAAGTTCCACATTCTGATACCCACGTGACAGACTACATAGCAAATGATGGACATTTCATTTAGAAGGGAGTACTCAAAGCAATCAAGCGGAGTCCAAAAAAAATAGGGATGCTATCTAGACAACTATCTTGGCTGAATCTAAAATAGGAATGCTATCTGGACAACTATTTTAGCTGAATCTACTTCTAAATCTGACTTCTTACTTAGAGTGAAATTCCAACAACCATTTATATGGTTCACACAACTACGTCACTTGGAATACGCAGCCAGTCAACAATGGCCAGAGCTGGCGGAGGTCTACACACCAAAGTTGACATCTTTTCCTAATGTACCGCAGTCTATAAGGGACTGGGCTGACAACAATATCATCTGCGTAAGTAGAAACTTACTCTATTTATTCTTCAACAATCCATAAGCCATACAGGACGTTAACTATATACACCAAGAAACTATTGAGCATATTAAAAATAGAATAATTCTAAAAGTGCAGATCATGTCGTATTAACAATTTTAGGAACCGAAAATAAAGTCGAACCGTCCCCTAAACTTAATCCTTGAAGGACCGTCTAAATTCGGGAAGATTTCATAGATAGGGAGTTTAGGACTACATAATTACTTCTGTAGCGCGCAGTGGATTTTTCTATATATAATCCACTTGTATTATATAATATTGTAGATAATTTACCTTTTAAATTTTTACCATGTAAAAAAAAACTTTTGGGGACACAAAAAGATTATATTATTAATGAAAAATATCGTAAAAAAACAAGGTGTCCCAGGGGTATTCCTTGTATTGTTTTATGTAACGATGATATGTCATATTATAACGATATTAGTCTTGAACCACTATTCAAAAAATGGGTAGATCACAATGCACTTTGAATTTATTAATGAAAAATATCTATTAACTTTGTTAAATGTGAGTGGTTAAATTTGATAGTTAAATTTTTGAACATCTCATTTTTTGATTTTTTAATTACTCTGTGCTAAATATATTTTACGGGAGGGAGATTTGAATTTCAAAATTCAAAATTATGATTTAGTATGCATAGGCTGGTCACTTCCGTAGAGAAATGCTTATGTTTAAATTCTTTACTATTTATGATTTGACTCATCTGTTGAAAATTTTTTTTAACAAGGTTGACTCACCCCTAAATAGATATTTGATAATAAATTAAATAATTAAAAAAATAAAAATTAATTAACATATTAATTTATACATCGCAGAGTTTTATCCCCCGGAGGGTTTAACATGGTTGATTCCCTCCAAAATAGATATTTAATAATAAATTAAATAATTAAAAAATAAAATAAAATAAAAATATTTAACATATTAATTTATACCTCGCAGAGTTTCATCCCCCGGAGAGTTTAACATGGTTGATTCCTTCCCTCAATTGATATTTAATAATAAATTATATAATTAAAATATTAAAAAAAAGAAAAATTAACATATTAATATATGCCTCGCAGAGTTTCATCATCCGGAGGATTTAACAGGGTTGATTCCCCCTTGAATAGATATTTAATAATAAATTAAATAATAATAAAAAATAAAAAATAAAAAAAACCACAAAACATGTACAATAATTATATTACTCATGTGAGAAGGGAAAAATTTCTCAACAGAGTTGTCAAATCATAAATAGTAAAGAATTCAGACATAAGTATTTCTTTACAGAAGTGGCATGTGAATGCATAGTAAATTCCAATTTTGAATTTTGAAATTCAAATCTCCCGCTCGTAGAATGTATTTAGCACAGAGTAATTAAAAAATTAAAAAATGAGATGTTTTGAAATTTAACTATTAAATTTAACCATTCACATTTAACAAAGTTAATAGATATTTTCATTAATAAATTCAAATATTACATTGTAATCTACTCACTTTTTGAATAGTGGTTCAAGACTAATATCGTTGTAATAAGACATTTCATCGTAACATAAAACAATACAAGGAATACCCCCGAAACACTTTATTTTTTACGATATTTTTCATTAACAATATAATCTTTTTGTACCCCCAAGAATTTCTTTTTACATGGTAAAAATTTAAGGGTAAATCATTTACAGCATTATATAATACAAATGAATTATATGTAGAAAACTCCACTGCACGCTACAGAAGTAATTATGTAGTCCTAAACTCTTTACCCACGAAATCTTTCTGAATTTAGACGGTCCTTCAAGAATTAAGCTTATGGGACGGTCCGGCTTCATCTCCAGTTTCTGAAATTGTTAATACGTCAGAATCTGCAGTTTCTAGAATTATTCTATTTTTAATATACTCAATAGTTTCTTGGTGCATATAGTTAACGTCTTGTATGGCTTATGGATCGTTGAAAAATAAATAGAGTAAGTTTCTACTTATGCAGAGGATATTGTTGTCAGCTTAGTCCCTTATGGACGCGGGACATTTGGAAAATATGTCCACTTTGGTGCGTAGACCTCCGCTGGCTTTGGCCATTGTTGACTGACTCATATTCTAAGTGACACAGTTGTGTGAACCATATAAATGGTTGTTGGGATTGCACTCTAAATAAGAAGTCAGATTTAGAAGTAGATTCAGCCAAAATAGTTGTCCAAATAGCATCCCTATTTTTTTTGGACTCCGCCTGGTTGCTTTGAGTACTCCATTCTCAATGAAATGTCCATCATTTGCTATATAGTTTGCCACGTGTACATCAGAACGTGGAACTTGTATGTTTGGATAGAAAGATCTACTCAGCACTTGTGGATCCTTGATATCGCAGTGTTGAGGAGTTGTGCTATTGAATCTCTTTCCCGTTTGCAGAAGAATGTGAAGGTGAGGCTCATCGTCTTAATGGAGTTCTGTAGCAACCCTTATATATGTAGGGTTGTATAGTAGAAATAGTGACCAGATGTGGTCTAGTACAAATTGTGCAATTAAATTGCACTGAGTCTTAGTTAGAAAGAGTGATTTTCCTTGAACTCTAAAAGAAATGAAAAGTCTGGCCATATTTATAATAGAGATTCTCACCTAGGGGATCAGGCTTTACTGGTAATACTTTAAGTAAGAAGAAAAAGTATAGAGAATAGATACTTATAAAATACCCTGGAAGGGTACAACTGTCTTTATTGACAAAATCTAATATAATATTATAGGTTTTGCCCCACCTCCACGTGGGTGACATCATAAAGTAGATGGCCAGTACATGGGAAAAAAAACTTTTCCTATCACCCACTTGGAGAAAAAAAACTTTCAACGGAAGTTTCATATCATAAATAGTAAAAAAATTCGAGGAGATTGAAATTATTCTCCTCGAAGAGAAATAATTCCTATGTAGGTATCTTTTCTTTTTCCAAGTGATATTTCTGATGTAGATAGCATCCAATGTTGTATATTCCTTACTATTAACCAAATGATTCTATAGTTAAAATAAAAAGAATATATTGCTTTATTAAAAAAATATTTTAGATGCGCCATAAATTAAAAAAATAATTTTCATACACAGATGTGATCCCTTAATAGTAGTTTCTTGATCACTATAAATAGTGTCTCGTAGAGAGTAGTAGTCGCATAACAATGGATCTTCGTTTTGGAGAAATTTTCTGTCATCTGCCTATTGATTTTCGTTGTGAAATAAAGAAAAAATATTTTCAACATTATGTGGAGTTTTGCCACGAATACTTTTTTTTTAAGAAGAAGAAAATCCTTGAAAAAATTGTCTCAGGTGCTGCACGTGAAATGTACACGTGGACAATGAGGTGAGATGTTTTCTGTCTTGGAGTCTTTTGTCGTCGACTATTGGACAGAGAAAACTATGAACGTGTGGTCTTAAAAGGGGAGCTACCCCATAGGGTAATGAAAGACATTGCCTTCACTGCTGATACTAACTCCGATGATGGAAACTTATGTGAAAACTTCTGTTTGCCATTAAGATGTGACAATTTTTTTGGTAGAATCAATTCACTTTTCGTGAAAAGTCCTGTTTTCTTTCCTGAACACTGAACACCAACTATAAAATAATCTCAACTTAGAGTTTGTTCGGCAGCCTTAACTTTTTAACTTTAAGTCACTTTTAAGTAAAAAAATTAAAAAAATTATTTAGTTAAAAACTATTAACTTTTAAGCCATCAAATAAATCAAATAAACTCAATGTAAAACTCCATAATTATTTTTCAATCTAAATGAGTAAGTATGATTATTTGATTAAAAGTTATTTAATATTTTATATAAAAAAATAAAATTAAAAATTATTGTGAAAAAAAAAAACAAAACACCTAAAAGCAAATAAACTAAAAATTAAAAATTTAAAAATGAAACTTTTTAACTTTTAAAACTTTAAACCAAAAGCTAAAATGCCAACTTTAAGCCAATAGCAAAACAAAGGCTTAAACATTCTTTTTTATCAAACCTAAAACGTTCTCTCATGACCTACTTTTTTGTGAAGACAGTATCAAACGCATATTTTTGGGGGTGTGCTTGGTTTTTTGCCCAAGCCTCTTGTAAATTAATTTTTTTTTTATAAAAAGAATTGAATAATACGCTGCACACAAAAATCCATCATAAAAATATAACAAAAAAATAATCTCAACTATATGCGTAGGACCCACTTGTGTGTCTCATCTGCACATTTTTTCTAGAAAATTTCCTAATTGTTCTATTTCTATATCCTGCATGGGTACTGTTCACAAGAGTGAATTCAAAGGAATTGATGGGTCCTGCACAAGCGGTAGTTGGTCGATTCATTTGGGAGTGGGAGAAGGGATTCTTATAACATTTCTGTGATCATTTTTCTGACATTTCTGTGATTGATTGTTTCGTTTTTCTTCTGTATATAGCATTTCTGACTTTTTCACTACAGGAAAAAGAAAAAAAAAGCTCAAAAAGAAATTGGAATGTACGAAACTAAAACATTACATAACATACACTTTCATGTTCACCAGCAAATATACACAACCATGGATTCTCCGCACAATTATCCATTTCAACTTCAATCTGCCAAATACGATGGAAGCATATTTTCTCTTATTTACAGTTTCAACCCCCCGAGGCATTACCGTATCATTCCCAATCAGCGTCAAAGAAACCAGCATCTTTCATCTCTGAGTAGTATACATTCTCCAAAAGTAAATCTTCCTCCTGTTGTTGTCATCACATACAATTAAACACAACGGCCAGATTCTAATATACAAAAAACTAAATAAAAAAAAAAAGAAGAAGAAATAAAAGAGAGAAACTAGAAAACAGATACTGACCTGAAAAAAATCTGCAAGAAACGTCAGGTATAAAAGTGGAAGATAAAAGGCATGGTAGCAAATGACAGTGACATCATACAACCTGTAAAACAAAAAAAATAATTAAAAATAAATAAAGAATCGCAACAAAATCTCTTAGGATCGTACTATAAGTAAAGGCTTGACATTATGCGTCAAGTTGTAAATGAACAGAATCGTTTGACACCCTCTGCCTTAAAGCCAGGCTTTTTGCATTTTGGGGCTTTAAACCAAATAAGTAAAAAGCTTGTTTGGTTAAAAAGTGACTTTAAGTTGCTAGTATAAAAACAAAAGATGCTTTTCAACCGTTGACTTTTTCAGAATTTTAAGCTAAAAGGCTAAAAGTTAGCTTTAAGCTACGAGCTAAACGAGGCCAAATTGAGTTTTAGATCCACACCAGAACCCAAATCCAGCCCCATGTCCAGTAAGTGCACAAGCAAACAGAGCCATCGCATTCAAGCAAAACATGATGGTGATATAGTTGTAGAATGCGGGTCTTGCTGTTAAAAAGAACAAAGACACAACGGGTAAATAAAACGTCCGCTTGATTTAAGATCGCATAATGCCAAGAATCTCGTAAGTCGCGGCAAACTGACCAGGTAGTCTTTCTCTCCATCTCGAGTGGTAGATGAATAGTATGAAGCCATAAACAGCAGTAAGCAGTAGCTTGTGGACAACCCACAAGCCCCATTTCACCCTATGGATATCTTCGTAGTTATCGATGAACAGAGGAATTGAAAGTCCGAAGAGATAGATGGCCTGAAAAGGAACACTTACGAAAGAACAATATTATATAATAAAAAGCAGACTAAAGGCATTCTAAACTGTTAGATGTAGAACTTGAAAAGATTGAAGAGAGGATCTTTTCTTTGCTTTTGTGGGTAAAGTGAGGGTCTGTATTCTGCCCCCTCCATGCAAAACCTTGGCATGATCATTAAACCCGTGTTTCCAACGGTGGAACCAGAACATTTCAGGGGGTTCCAATCTGGTATGCCCTCTTGTGCCCCATCAGTTCCCTCCCCATCAAGGGATCAGATATAGGTCGGATTTTATATCAAATTCATCATACAATCCATTCCAACACACATTCTAATCATTTTTCTTTAAGAAAAGTATAATTATAAGACATCTTGCTCAAGAAATTGAATAATATCAGTTTAATTTCGTCTCAATTCCATCAAATACTTTCAAATTTTGGGAAGCCAAAAAAAACACGGTGCATAGACAATAAAAATTGTCAACGTGTGGTGGCTATCAGGAAAAAAACAAGGCATAATTTATAAACACCAGACTGGCACATGTTTAATTGGTAAACAAGTGTTGGATAGCTGATTTTTCCCTACAAACAAACTATACACGTGACCACAAAATGGTCAACATAGTTGCCTCTAGGATTGCACCAAATGAGATCTAGCGTTCGAAAGAACTAGCATCAAACCCACTATAGCTGCTACTTCCTCTATTTAGCCCCAAAACAAATTGAATCACCAAAAAAATATAGATGTATCAAAAGGGTCTCTTCCTTCAATTACAACAGTTAACCATAATCACAAGTTACAACCCCCTGATATTAGAAGGTGCTAGCAAAAGGAAAAATGAGGATTTTTGCATGAGATAATAATACAGGCATCTATGGGGTTTATCTGAAAGCTGAGTTGTCTTTGATGTTTATAAGTTCAAGGAGACAAGATTTATGGCCATAGATACTAATACAGAAAAACAAGCACAATACAGGCGTCTATGGATGTTATCTGAAAGCCGAGGGTGCCATCGCACCCACCAATGGTTGGTTTTGTTCAGTTGACAAGAAAGAAAAGAAAAGGGCAAAAAATAAACGATGTTACTTTCTAGTATGTGTTCAGTTATCTCAAGAAAATATTGGTCTCACAATAATAGTTTACTGAAGAAAACATTTTTCCTCTCAAATCCTATCATGCAAAAAGTGTAAGATTATGCATCGCCAGAAAGTCGAAAACTAAATTTCCTACAAACTTTCATGCAAATTAAACAAGTAATGAAAAATAATTCTCATATAATTTCTTTTTCCTTACATTTCGTTCACTTCACTTTTCTTGTGAATTATTTTCTTGTATAATAATCTCGGCAATTGTGCAGAGCCTATATGCGTGGTTTTGCATTTCAAAGGACACAAGATTTATAACCCTAGGCACTAATGCAGAAAAATGAGCTGCAAAACCACTCGCATTTTCTTCGGGTTTACTTGGTCAAAGCATTAATCATAAGGCAAACATGAAGAGAATGGAATAGGCCAGATGATGTACGAATGCATGAATGGGGTCCTCAAAGTAGACTACATTTACTACTCAATGAATGTGCCTGCACATATTCTCAAGTAATAACATGTTGAAATGAAGATTGAAACAAAACAATATCAGTTGATATTTTTTAAGAAAATCTTTGATAGCACCCCTCTTCTTCCTAGGTAAAAGATCCCTAATGTTCTAACTTTTTACCTTCATCAAGAATTAATATTAGCCTTGTGAGATTGGCAATTTAATCCAATGTTTTGGCAATTCACTCCCTATTGGGATAGGTATGCAATCCCTGAAGGTGGTACCCCAAGTCATCATGGGAGACATTTGATCAACATACCCAATCATGGCCCACCTTACCCCATATCCGTAATTAAACTTGAATAGACCTGATGCAATCAAATTAGTATGGGACTGCAAGAAAATAGTGTGGACTGTCATATTTAAGTTGTTTTAAGTGTTAATAGGATAAGTGATCTTATTAACTTATAGTGTATAAGAACTTTTAAAAGGTTGGTGTGATAGAATTTAGTGGCATTAGGCCCCTGTATATGCACCTCTCAACAGGCCACAGTGTAAGTCATGTTGCATAAGCCATATGAGTTCCCCCTTGCATATCCCCGGGAAGGAAAAAAAAAAGCTGTATGGATTGGTTAACAGAATAAAACTAAATGCTCATGTCATTATTTTTGCCTAAAATTATTTGACCAATATTCCCATTGGAAAACACTGCTTATGTCACACCCCTGCTTCAGGTATGAGATAGGGTACATAATCTTTTTACTACAAAGGGGAACCCGAATTGCAAATTAGATGTATCCACACACCAAAAAAAAAAAGCCGTATGGAAAGCTTTTGTTGCCCCTAGCCCCCAATATTCACATAAATTAGATGTATCAATCACAAATAACAGCTGAAAATGGAAGAAAGAGAGACATTTTTAAGATGAATATCAAAAAATACCTTGAGAAGTACATCTAAACCAACAATGACTCCTGAGATGACAAATGTGCGTGTTAAAGCTTCCAGCCCACTTGCATAATTTCCTTGCAGGATGAAGGCCATCAAGCTTACTTCAAGAAAGAGCATTCCAGAGGTCGTAAACAAAGACAACATATTCCATGCCATTTCTTTGCCAGTAGTGCATTCCCATGCCTGTCTCAATAAATAAAAGTTTGTCATAAAAGATCCTAACCTAAAAGCAGCAAGGCGCAATGATTGCTAAAAAGTGACCAGTAAATGGAATATTCCATACGAGGACATTTTAGATAATACATAAGAGCGGTCTTATTAGCTTTGAATGTTGCCATGCGGCAGTCAACATTCCATTTACTGGTCACTTTTTATATAACAATAAAATGTTCGGTAACAGGCCAGTTTATGACAATTTGTTGGCGTTTAAAAAGGATGATGAAATATTCCATATGAGGACATTTTAGATAATACATAAGAGCGGTCTTATTAGCTTTGAATGTTGCCATGCGGCAGTCAACATTAAATATATAACAGTAAGATGATGCTTGGTAACAGACCAGTTTATGACAATTTGTTGGCGTTTAAAAAGGATGCCTTCTTCCATGGTTTAGTACCTCCAAGAAAATATCTTGAGCAATTAAAAATTCAATACAGCAGTAGACCCATGTACCTATCAGGTTGCACATGGTGCATCTAATGTTGAAACTTGAATATGGACTAAGCATCAACAAGGTCAGGAGGTTAGTTCAACTGTTAATTTCGCCTTGCCCATACAAAAATACTAATAACAAAGACGAGAAGGAATTACTTCTAAAAAATGGGCCGCTTTATACGAACATGTGGACGAGATATTACCCCTTGTAGGACCCAGTAATTGAGGGTATACAGACAGGTAATATAGGATTATACCAAACCATTCAATGTGAATGCGCAGTTGCTTTTTTCTTCTTTGGTTTAGCTGCATAATAAAAAAGGGCAGCCTGGTGCACGAAATTTTCGCGTATACGGGGTCCAGGGAGGAGGGCAGACCATAATGGATCTATAGCACGCAGTCTTACCTTGCAACAGAATATTATTTATAAATAATAATAAATAAAAAAAGATGTAGAAGCCTTGTACTTTTAAATTATATATCAAGGCAGAGCAAACTAAAAACACAATCAATAAACTCTAAAAATGAAACATGTGCTCTGGTGACTCCAAGTAAAGAGACCACAAGTACAACATTTTGATGATTGCAATTCTATTGCTCCCCTACCAGTGCACCATAGAAGACAATGTACAGCCATTATTTAAATGATTTTTAGCTTTTATCACTCGCCTTAAACTAACAACTTCAAACAAGCCCAGCATTGAACCATGAAGAAACCTAATGAACTCCTAAAGGGAAAGAAATAACTGAAGCTACACCATCTAGTCATTTCTTTAGCATGTCCAACATCTACTGGGATATCTCACTCGTACTAGTCAAGTAATTTATTGTCGAGCATCCCCCACAGCCATATTCCAAGTAAAGAAGGTGACATTAGAAGGACACACCCATAGACCAAAATACTTTTAGCTGGAGAATACAACCATAATATCCACTAAAAAGACAACAGAAATTAAGGCCTCGTTTGATGTGTTGGTTGGTGGAATTAATAATGAGGTAGAATTAGTGTATGAATTGGTAATGAGATGGAATTAGTTTTTTTGTGTTTGATTTTGGTGGGATTAGATAACGGACTAAATAAACTCATATTTGATTTGGGTGGAATTGAATAACGTGGGATAGAATTATATTTGTTAATTTTTAATATTACCCTTGTAATAAAAAACTAAAAAATATATTTTGTATTTTTTTATATTAGCTATTAAGTTAATTTATTTTAAAATTAACTTAAATAAGCTAATAAGATAAATTTTATATGATTTATCTTAACATTTTTTATTTTTTATTATTTTTTAAAAATTTCAAATTCACTCCTTAGAAAGATTTTAAAATTAAAAATTAATAATAAACAAAAAAGAAAAATAATAAATTAAACAAAAAAGAAGATGAAAGGCCCAAAAGATTAAACAAACAAGCTGGATGTCGTTCTTTGCGGTGCAAAACATAGGATTATTAACCAATAGTCTAGATTTAATAGCAAAAACGGCGCCGTTTCAGTAAAATTAAATCAGGACCATTGACTCCAAGTGGCATCATCTGGACGGTGCAAAGAAGAGGAGCGCTTAACCTTCACGCTTCTTTCAAGCCTTCTTCTCCGATCTGCGAACGACGAGCAAAGCAGAGAGAGGCCGTCGCCGACGGATTGGTAAACCTCGATTGGCGAACGATGACTTGGGTTTTCAAAGACGACTGCATCGATCGAGCGTAAAATTGGTTTGGTAAAGCAATGGATTTTCGAAGACGACGGCGCATCAATGGGTTTTCGAAGACGCCAACGCCGACGACAGATTAGTAAAGCTCCCACAAATTGGTTTCATTCTCGTGATGATAAAATCAGCAAAGCAATCCCACTCCCCCGGACTGGATTACCAATAAGGGGAGGAGGTGGGTATTGCTAATCCCACGAATTGGTAGGATTCATACTCCCACCGGATTGTTACTCCGGGCCAAATCTTTACAAGCAAACATGGGATTCAATGGTTGGCTAGATTCACAATCCAATTCCACCCTTTACAACGCCTATCAAACAAGTCCTAAAGAAATAACATTCTATAACCATCTATTCTGTTGGTAGCATCAATCTTCTGCCATCAATGTAATTTGCATGAGGCATACCTCTCACCGCGAGCACTTGTGCAAAAATTCTAATGCTTTGTTTGGACCTTGGATTAGTAGAGATAAGGAAAAAAAAAGAAGAAGAAAAGAAAACAAGGTGAGAAGCTAATTTTCTTTCTTGTTTCGGTTAGTGATGAAATATTTTCTAAGTGCTAGTAGTGTAGTAATTGTTTTTGTGATTGTGAGTTAGTTTTTGCTGGCTGTCCTAAGTCTATAAATAGTGTTTAGGACCTCTAATATTGAGATATTTTTTGACATTTTGATATTGTAATTTTGTGAGCTTAAGCTATTGTATCTCAATTTGAGAATTTTCTCTCTAATACACCATTGTTATATTTGATTGCATCATTTGGTATTAGAACCCAAATATGAGGGTTTTATTCTCACCGGACTCGCCGAATTTGATCGGATATTGTCGAAACCCTCACCAAAAACGCAGGAACCCTTGTTGGAACCCGAAGGTTGTCAGAGATTTGCTGGAACCCTAATTTTGTGTCACAGCCTTCATCTGACCTTTTCTAGCTTGATCGCGACCTCCAAAAGTAGTAAATCCATTGTCAATTTCGCTAGATATGTCCCAAATTGAACCCAATTTTGTAGGATTTAACCAAAATCAAACCCTAATCACTCTGTTTGGCCTTTGCGAACCAAATTGGAGTCTTTTCTTGGCAACTTATGTTGGCTTCGAACTCAACTCGTGCGGAATCAGAATTGATTTTTACTTGCAAACTTGATTGAGGCTTCAATTACAGTAAAATATGGTTCGAACTTTTCGATTTGTTTTTTTCCAGCTTCGTTTGGGCCGTTTCGACCTCGATCGGTTGGATACAACCTTCAATTGACCTTCTTCCACACTTTGCAATTACAGATTTGGAGCTTTCAAGCTTTGCGACTTGATTCAAGTCGATTATTTTTCCAGTTCAATCAACCCTAATTAGACTCAGAGTTGCAATTTGTGCTTAAAAGAGGCCTTTTGGAAGTTTGTCACGATTGACGACAAATCACCACCTTAACGGAGATGGTGCAACGTTTGCAAACTCCAAACGAGGGTAGTGATGGTTCCAAGGATGCGCAAACTTAATTTGAGAATTCTTTTCGTGCTCCAAATTGGCGTAGACCAGTTCCGGACAAATTTAAATATAAATGGCAAAACATCAAGGTTGAGCTTCCCGAGTTTCATGGTAGCACCAATTTGTGGATAAGTTTGCTGATTAGTTGAATAGTGTCGAGCGAGTATTTGAGTATTGTGAAGTTTCTAAAGCTAAGAAGGTGATATTGATGCCTATACGCCTCAAGAAAGCTACTGCTTGGTGGGAGCAAATGCAAGTTAGTAGACAAAGGATGGGCAAGGAAAAGATTAGACATAAAAGATGAAGAAGAAGCTCAAGGAGCAATTTTTGCCTTTCAAACTCTTTACAAGAACTTGCATAACCTCAAGCGAAGTGGAAGTGTAGAAGCGTATATAGAGGCTTTCTACCAACTTGTTGCTAGAGTTGCGTTAAATGAAAGTGAAAGCCAAATAGTAGCAAGATATTTGAGTGGGTTGAAGTCTTCAATCCAAAATTTCTTTAACCTTCAATCTTTATGCACTATTTCAGAAGCCTATAATCGAATTTTATTGGCTGGGAAACAAGTGAGAAGTGTTTCAAGATTTGGCCAACAACATCAATCTGATTTAAATGTGGACAACCCTTCCAAAACTATCCCAACGCTAGTTCTCCAGCTACCGCACACAAAAGTGGATCATTTGGGACTGGAGTTCAAACCAGAGGAGAAAAACATGTTGTCCAAGTACAGAATCAGCCTTATTCCGGTACTTCGGGAGCTAGAAATCAAGGCCAAAATGGTGGTTTCAAATGCTTCAAGTGTGGAGAGATGGTCAGAAGTCTTCAGACTGTAGAAAGGTCATGGGAAACAGCAACAAAGCACTTCTTATTGAGGAATCATTGGAGCAAAGTTGTAAAGAAGACATTCCAGTTTATGATCAGTCCATGAACGAGAAAAAAGGTCTTGCTCCCATGAATGATTAAGAAGACTCTTCTTACGCCTAGGCAGAATAGTGAGGAAGATTGATCACATACCAACATCTACTATACCACTTGTACTATTGGTGGACAAGTTTGTAGTATGATTATTGATAGTGGAAGTTGTGAAAATGTGGTCTCTCAAGAGGTGGTTGATAAGTTGCATCTCAATGTGGAGGAACACTCCCATCCGTATTCCCTTTCTTAGTTCAAGAAGGGTAATGAGATCAAGGTGATTAAGAGGTGCTTAGTGGCTTTCTCCATCTGAAATAACTATTTTGATGAGGTTTGGTGCGATGTAGTGCCCATGGATACTTTTCGTGCCTTGCTTGGATGCCTATGTGGCCATATGATAGGCAAACTATCTATGATGGTAAGAAAAACACCTACACAATTATGAAGAATAATCAGCATTTTCCATTGCTGCCTATGAAGGAAAAAGGAGTCTGAAAACTACCTTCAATTACACTACTTGCTTCCAAGGGTTTTCTAAAAGAAAATCGTGATTTCGGGTGCATTTTGTGTTAATTCCTATGATAAACTTGGTTGAATCTGAAGTTTCGACAGTTGTGGCAGCAAATCTGGACCAAGTTTCTGGTGTGTTTCCTCAAGAGTCATCCTGTGCCGGATATCCAACATTGTATTGATTTGGTGCCCAGGTCAGTCCTTCCAACAAACCAGCATATCAGATATCTCCAAAAGAGAGGTAGGAAATTCAAATGCAAGTTGAAGAGCTTTTGAACAAAGGGTACATACGTGCGAGTCTTAGCCCTTGTGCGGTGCCGACTCTTTTGACTCTTAGGAAGGATAGTTCTTGGAAGATGTGTGTTGATAGCAGAGCTATAAATAAGATTACTATCAAGAACCAGTTTCCGAATCCAACTTCGATTCCAAGGTTGGATGACATGTTGAATTGCCTAGCCAGTTCAAGAATCTTTTTCAAGATTGATTTTAGGATTTGGTAATATCAAATCAGATTTTGTCATGGTCTTTTTGAGTCGCTTGTGATGTCTTTTGGGCTTACCAATGCCCCAAGCACTTTCATGCGGGTAATGACTCAAATGTTACAACCACTTTTCGAGGTGTGTGTGGTGTGTTAATTTGACGATATCTTAGTGCATAGCCACTGTCAAATGTTACAACCACTTTTCGGGGTGTGAGTGGAGGTTTATTTTGATACATCTTGGTGCATAGCCGTTGTTTTGAAGACCATTTGTCTCATCTTCAGCAAGTATTTGGCATCTGAGGAAAGAGAAATTTTATGCACTTTTTTCGTTGATGAAGTGGTGTTTTTAGGTCATGTGGTGTCCTCTATGGGGGTTCTAATGGATGAAGATAAGGTCAAGGCAATTGTGAATTAGCCTATTCCTTCTAGTATCCATGAAGTGAAGAGTTTCCATAGATTACCTACTTTTAAACAGCGGTTTATTCGCAATTTCAATAGTATTGCAGCTCCCCTTACCAATTGTCTCAAGCAAAGGACCTTTGAGTGGCTTGTGATGCATTTTGGGTTTACCAATGCCCCTAGGACTTTCATGAGGGTAATGACTCAAATGTTGCAACCACTTTTCGGGATGTGTGTGGTGGTTTATTTTGACATCTTGGTGCATGGCCGCAATCGAATGCTGCAACCACTTTTCTGGGTGTGAGTGGTGGTTTATTTTGATGACGTCTTGGTGCATAGCTACTATTCTGAAGACCATTTGTCTCATCTTTAGCAGGTATTTGATATCTTGAGGACACAGAAATTTTATGGTAAATTGAAAAGGTGCTCTTTTGTTGTTGATAAAGTAGTGTTTTTGGGTTATGTGGTGTCCTCTATAGGGGTTCTAATGGATGAAGGTAAGGTTAAGGCAATTGTCGATTAGCCTATTCCTTTTAGTATCCACGAAGTGAAGAGTTTCCATGGCTTAACTACTTTTTATCAACGGTTTATTCGCAATTTCAGTAGCATTGCAACTCCAATTACCAATTGTCTCAGGTAAGGACCTTTGAGTGGACCCAAGAGGCCGATGATAGTTTTAAGTTGTTAAAAAAGAAGCTTACCAAGGCTCCAGTTTTGCATTACCTGATTTTGACAAGACTTTTGAGCTTGATTGTGATATGTCGGGTGTTGTATTAGTGGTGTTCCAACAACATCTAAACAAGAGACATGCCAAATGGGTGGCTTATTAATTTACATTTTCTTTGAGGCATAAATCAGGAATTCTTGATGAGGTTAATATAATCTTTTGGTGGAAATGAAAGATGAAGATATGACTCTTATCAGAGTAGAATGCGTAAAAAGATTCATATAACCGGCCCCAGTTGATTGAGACAAATGCTTAATTTGTTTTGGTTTGGGTTGGTTTGGTAGAAATGAAAGCTCAAGTGGTTGGTTTTGATGAGTTTCGTACCTTCTATGCCATTGATTGTTATTTTAGTACGATTTCCCAAGCTCCAGAAAGGGGAGATGGGGTTCCCTATCCCAGTTACAACTGAAATTATGTGTTCCTAATTGTTATTTAAGGGAGCAATAGCTTGTTGAACGTCGTAAATTGGGGCATTTTGGCAAGGATAAAACTTTTGAGTTGATCCAAACCAAATATTATTGGCCCGGTATGAATAAAGATGTGGGAAAGCATGAGCAAAGGTACCAAATTTCTCAAAGAAGTAAAGGGGCAGCCAATGATGCAGGTTTATACATGTCTGTACCGGTACTGGATGGTCCTTTTTAGGGCTGCCATCTAGACGAAGGAAGAGTGACTCCATTATGGTTGTGGTAGATCGTTTCTCTATGATGTGCCGTTCTCTAAGATGGCACATTTTATTCCTTGCCGGAAGACCATGGATGGCACTAATTTTGCTAATCTTTTCTTCAAATAGATTTTAGAAGCTTTATGGAGTTCCTACCTCGATGGCGTCGGACAGAGATGCAAAATTTCTTGCTCATTTTTGGAGAACTTTGTGGAAGAAATTTGGAATTGATTTGCATTTTAGTACTTCTTTCCATCCACAAACGGATGGTCAAACGAAAGTGGTGAACCAGAGTCTTGGAAATTTGTTGAGATGCCTAGTCAGAGATAATTTGAAGTGATATATGGTTCAAGACCTTCTAGTGTCGTGGATTTGACTCTTTTGCCTAATTCTAAGAAGGGAAATGTCATGACTGGAAGTATGGATGAATTTATGCAAAAGATTCATGTTCAAGTGAAAGCACAAATTGCAAAATCTAATGCTAAGAACATAAGGCTGCAGCTGATGCACACAAACGGGCAGTATTATTTTACGAATGTGACCTTGTTTGGGTTATTTTGATCAAGGAGAGACAGCTCCATGTTCTTACACGAAGTTACATGCTAAAAAAGTGGGTCCTTGTGAGGTTTTGTGCAAGATTAATGACAATGCATACCAAGTGCAATTGCCTCCGCATTATAGATGGGGAGTCCTGATGCAGTATTTTCTAGGTGCTAGTAGTGTAATAAGTGTTTTTTTGTGATTGTGAGTTAGCTTTTGTTGGCTGTCCCAAGTCTATAAACACTGCTTAGGACCTCTAATATTGAGTATTTCTTTTTTTACATTTTGATATTGTAATGTTGTGAGTTTAAGCTTTTGTATCCCAATTTGGAAATTTTCTCTCTCTAATACATCCACTATCAGATTTGAGAAGTAAATGAATACGTATTTACTATTTAACAAAAAATCTATTTAATGTTTGGTTACCCATAAAAATATAAAGGTGTATGTAATTTCATCTTCTTCAAATTTTCATTTCCTTTGGCTAATCCTGTTGAATAACTTGATATACATTGTTATGTCCATTTCCTAACAGCTTAAACTTTTGAGGCAATTGGTGACTTAACATGGTATGAGAACTCTAGTTCCATGAGATCTTGGGTTCAAGTCTCGTGATATATTTTCCTGTTATATTTGTTATTATGCACTCTAAATGTTGGTGCACCTGTTTAATTTGTTCACAGCTCTACGTGCGAGACAAGGTCGCACGTGAGGGGGAGTGTTGAATAACTTGATATACATTATTGGATCCATTTCCGAACCGCTTAAGCTTTTGAAACAATTGGTGACTTAACAAATCCAATATCTCAAAATAGCGTGATGCAACCTATCACAGAACAATAAGATAGTAACATATTCTATTTTCCAATGAGGTCATCAATCCTCCAATCACACCCGTACATAGCCTAGAGGGGTTGTGTCGTCTCAAGCTTTCACAGTGTACTAGTGAAGATAAGATAACCATTGGCGGACCCAGTTTCTAACTAAAGTCTGTTCAATAATCTGCTTGGTTTTTTCAAGGAGAGTGAAGCGAAGTGACTCAACCGATAGGTTAAGGGACGAGTGGAACGGCTTCGGTTCGGCCGGTTTTTTTGGTGTCATAGGGGAGGGATTTACCTTTCTAACACATATTCAGTCGTACCGGCATGGCCCCACTGATTTTTTTTCTAGCTAGTATAGAGGAAAACCTCAGCAATACGGTGTACCAATCCCAATTTTTAAGCTAACAGCTTCTGCAAACTTTCTTTCTTCTTTTTTTTTTTTTGATAAGTAAAGATGTTACAAATAGGCATAAAAGGAATGCCACTCGTATACAAAAAACGGCCACTAACAAAAAGGCCTTATACACTTGAGTAGTAAAGCATGTATTAAAAAGGTTTACAAAATCTATAGCAGCGAGAGACGGATAACCATCCTTCATCTTCCAACAACACAAAAGACTAACTACCAAACTCCCAAGTTTAGAAAAAGGATTATCAACCTCCTCCACCAAATGTCCCTCTCACACGTAAATCTTCACAGCCATTTGCCTAACAAGGCTTAGATAAAAATATCCAGCTACCTAATGCCTACCTTGCCCCCCCCCCCCCCCCCCCCCCCC
>JAOTRH010000022.1:10030582-10055782 GCA_034768845.1 Heliamphora exappendiculata
TCCAGGCTGCCCTACAGAGCACCTGGCTCTGTCTCTTCCTCTTCCTCTTCTGAGACTCTGTCTCTTCCTCTTCCTCTTCTGAGACTCTGTCTCTTCCTCTTCTGAGACTCTGTCTCTTCCTCTTCCTCTTCTGAGACTCTGTCTCTTCCTCTTCATCTGAGAGAAGAATGTACATGCCCTTTCATTATGGAGAATTTTTTCCTGAAAATCAATAGCCACTCATGACTGTTGGTTTCTAGGCTTCAATTACAATTGAATGGCCAATTCAATTGTAATTGATCCTAGCTAGTGAAATCTGGATTTCAATGGCCAATGAAATTCACAAATTCTAACATGTTTTGTGTAGCTTTTTGTTTTTTTTTTAAAAAATATTTTTGTTCATTTGTTTAATATGTCTTTATTTTTTAATTTTAAATTAGAATGTTGGATTATGTGTATAAAAATTGGCTAACTAAAGTATACTTTTTGAAGGATATTTAAAATTAAAAAAAATAACCATTAATATTGGATAATTAACTTCCAATATAACAGTTGCATGCAAGAAACATTAATCAAATATCCAAACTCAATCATCCATGTTTTACTTACCATCAAAATCAATGAATTACTCTTTTGAAACCTTGGGGACAACATTAACGACACGATTAAGTAAATTAAATCTGGTTATAAATTTCTAATTTTTATTTTGAAGAGAGGGGATAAATTCGTGTATTTGGACTAGTTTATTTTTGTGACTTTTTGGCTTAAAAGTTACAAAAAATTAACTGATTTGGCTTATTAGGTATTTTTCACTTTTTCTACATGATTTGATATTTACCTTTTTTTAAAAAAAACTAAAAAATTTAAAAGTTACTAAAAAAAACTAGTCCAAACGCAAGCAAAGTTCGAATGATTCGAATGATGGAGACTTGAACTATTTTTTATCATTTATAAGAAATATAACTTATTAATGATAAATTAGGAGGAAATAAATTAAGATGGTTTGGACATATACAGAGCCGGCCTTGAAGATTTCGAGGCCCAATGTGAGTTTGAAATATAGGGTTCCAATAAATTTTAAGATAAAATTTAAAATTAATTATAAAACTTTAAGTAGACTAAATATATTTGTAGTCATATTTCAACAAAATTAAATTTACAAAAAAAATTTAATACAGCATAGTACCACTTATATATCAAGTTTTTAACTGATCTATTATAAACTTTTTTAACAATAGAATATTTTTTTTTTTAATATTTTGTGTTTGACTACAATCAATAAAATAAGAATTAACACTTTAGAATTGGATAGTTATGACTTAAGTATATGTTGGTCGTAACTTTTATTTTTTTATATTTTATTTGTGTTATTTAGTATTTTAAATAATTAAAATTCTTGATAACTTATAATAACATTAAAATTGTTGCAACTTAAAAAAAATAAACTAAAAAATAGTAGAAAGACTTAAACTTTAGATAAAAAAAAACATACAAATTATAATAATTACCGCTCATTATCCGTCCAAATTCATTAACATATTTATATTGAATTTAAATTCAAATGAAGACTTAAGATTTAACAAAAAATCAAAAACCCAAGACTACTGCATTGCTTGCTTTCTCTCGGGGTCGACTCTGAACATATATAATTTAAATCAATTAATGCAGTAGTAAAGAAAAATAACAAAACAATATAAACATTAGGGGTGGGGTAAACTTAAATTAACATAGAATGTCTATTAAGTAAGAATATGAATTTATTGAAACTAACTAAATATATAATTCTTAGTAGAATAGAATAACGTAAAAAAATTTATATAACTGATCTCAATTAATTAAAATAAAAATTTAATTTTGTTTGATTTGGTTTGATTTATCAAAAATATCACTTATAATGAAAGTCAATGGTAGTTTTAAAAGAAAAGTACTACTTATTGATAAATTATCAGAATTGAATTTAGTTTCATTCCTACGAATCTAAATTAGGAGTTAATTTATTTGCATGCTTGGTAATAAACTCAAAATGGCTAGCTGACTTGCCACACTCTTTGAGTCTGGACTATTTCGGTCCAAGTTTATTGAGCTCCTAATAAAATTTAGATTAGACCGGGCCAAATCAGAAAGTGAAAAGGAAGCCCTAACCCATTCCTAGAGGCCTAGAATCGGGTCTAGGCTCTGACTCGAACTTCGGGGTTTGCCTTGGACCCTAGCCTATGTTTTTCGGACTTTTTTTTAAAATAATTTAAAATATTTTAACTAGAAATTAAAAATATATATATATACATAAGAAATTTGATACTAAATGTATAGACAACGAATTTTATTAAGTTAAAAGTGTCATTACAGATATTATATATAATTTTTTATATCTTTCTTCTAAAAAATAGTAAAAAATGCATAATTTAAATGTAAACAGAATGTTTGGGGCTTGAGCTACAGTTGGAGGGGGGGATTCAGGGAGGGCTAAGGAGGGCAGAATGGGGGGAAATGGGTGAATGGCAGAAATATGGGGGAAATGGGAATGAAGGTGGTTCGAGTCTCGTGGGCCGGGCCCCACGTGGGCTTTACTGGCTGGGCTGTTTTCTTTTCTTTTGCAGAATGTGAGGAGATGGGAGTGAGGTGGTGCGGGACTTGTGGACCAGGTACTGGGTGGGACTTATGGGCTAAGCTCTTTTCTTATCTTTTTCGAGCTTTTGGATTTCTGTCGAAATTTTGGACCGGGCCACCAGACTTGGCTCACAAACTAAACTTAGGTCGGCTTACGAGCTTCATTGGCTAAGTTCAGGCCCACCCAAGGAGCTCCGGTTGGGGTCTAACCTAATTTGGCATAAATATGCAGTTTTCAGACGGCCCATGGGCCGTGGGACTTTTTACACCCTGGTTATATGAATATGTAATCTTACTTCTTTTAAAATATTTTCTTTTTACAAATTTAAGTGCTCAATCGAGTCCACTTAAAATAGTTTTTTACACAGTTTTTTTTTTTTGTATTTAGTAAATTTTGTTAACATTAAAAGTAGCTTTTATAGTTTTTTGTTATACTGGAACCTACCTCCTACCTCATCAAGAAAATATATTGGCCATGTTTGGATTAAATTTTGAAATTATACCTCGTTCTACATATTACATAATGGGGTAATAGAGAAATTTGTAAAAAAATAAAACAAAAAATTTGCACCGCATTTTTTTAGTTCTATCCTTTTCAAATAAATAGGCCTAAAATAAAATATATATTTTGTAAAATAATTACCTTAAAAATTGCCGCTTTCGCTACTTTTTAAAACAATTGAGACCATTTTTTCAAAATGTTCGAAATAAAAACTTGCTTTTTTTCATCAATAGGTAGGGTGAATTGTCACTTTCTAAGGTTCCTTATTCCTTTTGTAGAGTGAAAAAGGAAAAGTGGGTACAACTCCACCATCTGCATGTGTTTTTTACCCTCCCAAAAAATGAAAGAAGAATATATATACACTATCTATGGAGTGAAGTTCTTAAATCTCCTATTTCCTCTCTTCTGCCTTTTTTTTTCCTTTTTTAATTCTTTCTTTCTCGTCGGCAGAAGAATTTATTTCTTTTCTTGTAATATTTATTGTGATGAATTTGCACTTCAAAGCACTTTTTTTTATTCGAATTAGAGTTGAGATTAATAGAGTCCCACACTATATATATGGGATATAGATACGTAACTTAGATATTTGAAAAGATACTTGGTCTATTTTACATGATATATAAAAATAAAAAATATAATTTATAGTTCAAAATATTCACAAATATAATATATAATGTAATATAATATGTTAGATATTATATCTTTGTCTTGTTTTAAATCTCAAGAAAAAAACCACATTCTATTATTATTATTATTATTATTATTATAGATAGATAGATAGATAGATAGATAGATATCACCGTGGAAAGTATGAAATTTTAAAACTAAGCAATACACTTATTTAATATTTTACTAAAATAGTTATAATTAGGGGTTAATACTTGAAAATTAATAATTTAATAAGTTTAGTGAGTAAAATTGAATATGAATCCCATGATTGATATTCAAATTAAACAATTTTTAAAGTTTTTTTAAAGTTATAAATAAGGGATAATAATAGGATAAATTTTAAATATTTTTAAAAATAAAAATACTAAAAATTAGGATTTAACTTTTGAAGCAAGCAAAGACATTCTCACAAAAACTCTTTCCCATTAATATATACCAACAAAAACACTCATGCAATGCATGGTCAAATACAAGAGAGATAATGACCTCGCTTAATAACTTCGTTTAAAATTAGATATTTTATTTTTTTGACTCTAAGCTAAATATGTAGAAAACTAGTTTGGTTAAAATTTAAATTTAAATTACCATGCAAAGAGAAAAAAATATGATTTGATAGTTACTTTTTGTGATTTTAAGCAAAAAAGTTAAAATTTTGACTTTAAGTCAGAGCCAAACGATACCAATATAAATTTTTGTAATATATTTTGCGTGCATTTATTTATAACACTACAATAACATATTTAAGGTTCAAATTACTTTTTCTATGCAGATGTATAGATCATTTATTAAATAAGTTTCACGTCTTTTCCTCTAATCAACATCAATTTTCTCTTACGTCCTAATTTTGTTAATTTCTAAACTTAACTTTATTCTTGTAATCCTTCTGAATAATTATCCGATTCATCCTATAAAAAATATTTAAAAAGATCAATAATTAAATTAAAGGAGCATAAGTGAGTTAAATATGTCAAAATCGAAGTTATTTATATTGTTCAATATTACAATCTAAGTCAAATTTGTGTGCATCTATACTATATATATTGACACGATTGTTTTTTGTACAAATTTATATTTGAATTTTTTTTTAACTTTGAAAAGTTACATAATTTTATCCTTTATAGGTTTAGATTTCAATTTTCTTAAAATTTGTAAATATACTTACTCATCTATTATATAAATATACTATGTTTAGTTTTTTCCTTTTCATTTTCTTTGGCTTTTTTTATCAAAAATTGATTAGGATACGAAAAGTCTTATGTGTAAAATAGAAATAGGTCAATTTCTCTTTCAAGATCAGTTATTCAATGCATAATACGAATATATGTTTAATAAATGTGTAAATTTCTTATTCGTTTTATTTATGAATCATGATTTCTCATTCTCATTACAAATTATTCACACAAAAAAAGCTCAAATTTATGATTTATTACTTGAACGTGCAGGCACATAACAAAACATAAAATATCAATCCTAAAAGGTACTCATTTTCCTAACAATGAAACATTTTCAATGGATAATTTAAGAATTTAAAAGTTAATCCCTAAAACCTCAAATATTTTAATAATTTTTAAAAACAATCTTAACATTTTTAAAAGAGTAAATTACACTAACCTCCCCTAAAGTTCACGAAAACATCAATCACTTTTCATGTGATTTCTGAAATATCACTAACCTCTTATCTGATTTAATTTTTGTATTAAATTAGTCTAACTGTCAAATTTTTGTTACTATTTAATGGAAAAATTATTTTTCAATATATATTTTTTATTAAAAAATAATATATTAAAATTATTTTTCATCAAAAATTGTTTTTATTATTATATAAAAAAATAATATATTATTTTTTAATAAAAAATATACGTTGAAAAATAATTTTTTCGTTAAGTAGTAACGAAAATTTGACGATTTGACTAATTTAATGCAAAAATTAAACCAAATAGATGGTTAATGACATTTTAAAAACCACATGAGAGACAATTGATATTTTCGTAAATCTCGTGGGAAATTAGTGTAATTTATCCTTTTTAAAATTATCAGCCAAGACAATGACTTAAAACATTTTAAGTATATGTAATATTTCAAAAAAGTATTTTTATGCTTTTCCCAAGCTCAATATGATAACAATTTTCATCAACAAAATCATAATTTGTTGAATTTGAGTTCTATCGTAACCAAATTAAGCCAATTAATTTACACGATAATGGGATCTATTTGTACTTTGTTGACAAAGAAGAGCTTCAAAATAATATAAAATTATAATGAATTGACAACCTATCATAGCATAAAATTGCAAGAGCAAATGGTTAGGATCTAATCAATAATGTAAAAGTAAAATGAGTCTAAGTTGGTCTAATAGCTGTCATATAAAATTTTTTTTTAATTTTGTAGGTATTCGTTAATCACATAAAATTTCAGAAATACTCTTCCACTTGAGCCAACCAACTTTAATTTTATGGGTTACATTATTTGCAACATCTCTATTTTTGTTAATAATCGAACTTAGATAACGAAAATATTCACTCTTAAATATCTTTTGGTTTTGAATATTTACTTTTTCACCATTAATACTTCTATTACTGTTAAAATTATATTCCTTATATTTAATTTTATTTCTATTTACTCAAAATTTTTTTAATTTCAAAACTTTTCTCCACATTTCTAGATTAATGTTAACTCCACTTCTAATCTCATCTACTAAAACAATATTATCAGCAAACAACATACACTATGGAATCTCATTTTAAATATATTTAGTCAATTTATCCATAACTAAGGCAAAGAGATAAGGACTCAAAGTCAATCATAGTGTAATGAAAAATTCACTTGTTTCTCCTACGGGTGATTTAATTGTTGTAGCAGCTCCATCATACATGTCTCTTATCACATCTGCGTAATCATTTGTCACTCCCTTTCTCTCCAACGCCTACCATATAATATCTCTAGGTACTTTATCATAATTTTTTTTGAAGTCTATAAAAATCATAAGAAGATTTTTTCTCTTTTCTCTGTACTTCTCTATTAATTTCCTTAGTAAGCGGATTGCTTCCATATTGATCTACCAAAACTAAATTGATTATGTGACACTGTTGTTTTTAGTCTTAGACAATGTTCAATCACTTTTTTTCCATAACTTCATCATATGACTCATTAACTTAATACCTCTATAGTTACAATTTTAAATATCTCATTTATTTTTATATATAGGTACTAAAATATTCTTTCTCCACTATTCGGGCATTTTTTTAGTCATTATGATTTTATTAAATAATTTTATTAATCAAGACATTCCCACTTTATCTAGGCATTTCCACACCTCCATAGAAATACCATATGGTCCTAAAGTTTTTTTTTCTGATTTTATTCACTTTATTGGAGTTTCTACTTTAAACTTTGTTATTATGCGATAAAACTTATATTATTTAGTTTCATCAGAGTTATTAGATTCTTCTCTTTCAAATCTTTTTATATGTTTTTTCGTTTAATAATTTCTCAAAATAAGTTTTTCACCCTTCCTTATTCTCTCCGTCATTCACTAACACATTTGAATCCTCGCTTTTAATACATTTAACTTTAGTAAAATCTCTTATTTTTATTCCTCTCCACTTAACGAGTTTATAGATGTTCTTTTCTTCCTATTCACTTTCTAATTTAATATAAAAATTATCATAAATTTTTAATTTTGTATCTATAACATCCTTACAAGCTTGTTTATAACTTCTAAAATTGTTCTCATTTTTTATTATTTGTCATATTTTAAAGCATTTAATCTTTATTTTTACTATGATTTGAATCTCGTCATTCTGCCACTAAGTTTCCTTAGTTATGGAGCATTTTCTTTTCAACTCTCCAAGAACATTTTTCAACATCTTTTTAATATATTCTATCATTGTACTACAAATAGTATTTGTATCTTCTTCTAAATCCCACATTATTTCTTTACATATTTTGTCCTTAAAATTTTTTAATTTTTCACCTTTAAGATTCTACCATCTAATTTGTGAGATTTTAATATCTCTTATTCTTTTATGTTGTCACTTAATATAAATATTTAATACTATAAGTCTATATTGTAATATTAAACTCTTCCTAAAAATCACTTGGTAATTTTTACATATTACATGGTCTAATAATACTATCTAATCTCATCTACAATTCCCCCACATCCAATTCCTTAAAAAATATTCTAAAACGCAAATGAGGCCTTATAGTACATGCATTAACGTAAAAAAGCAAAAATATAAATGATGGTTATTTTCAATTTTAGTGGAATTTATTTGTCATATATTTTTTATTTTTTTTACAAAAATTAACCAAAATAACAAGAAATATTTAAAAAATATATAAAAATCCAAAAATACTAAAATAAATCAAAAATTAAATTTATATTTACTTATTTTTTTTGTTTTTAGTAAATTTTTTTAATCATTTGGTCATAAAATTCTACTTTTGTCTACCTCTTATAAAGACAACGTTAAAAGGTGAACAATAACAACTAAATAAATAAACTTAAAAAACAAAATAAGTCAAAATTTATTTTTTGTTCCAAACGAGATCGTTAATTTACAATAGTTTTTCTTATTTTAAATATTGCTCTTTGGTTAAACTAGGATCATCTGTGATGTAAGTCTTCTGTAATTTATCATTCAATCTATACTATTTATATTTATAAAGAGAATCCACAAGATTTGAAATTATGTCACATAATGTTTTGTTCTAAAATTTCTCACAATCTAACTACTTGTCATTTATTAACTAAAGGGATAAAACTGTAAATGACTAATACAATGACTATTTTTTAAATTTTTTAAAATTTTAAAACTAATGGCACACATGTGTGTGCCATCCTTCTAGTAGTTAATGATGCATTGCTTTATAATTATATAAAATTAAGCCACTGGAGATGATGCTGATTTGGTAAAATATATTAGATCCTTATTATTTAGTAAAAGAAATTACTTTTTTATACCTCTTTTAAAGACGATTCAAAAAATAAAAAATTATAATCAAATAATAAAAACAATTAAAAAATAAAAAAGTCGAATCTTTTAATTTGTATTCCAACGAGATCGTTTTCCTAGACTCGTACGGTTTGCATTGCAATTTTTTTGCAATTCAACTGTTAATGACTCATTATACATTACACAAAAATTATATAAAAACAAGTCATCGGATTGATTAATTTGTTTTTAAAAAAAGTTAAATTACACTCACTTTTCCAAAAATTTCAGACAAAAATAGAAACATCAATTCTATTTTTTTAAAATATTATTGGCTTCCCTTATCAGTGAAAATCAAAATCCGTTTAAATTTTTTAAAAAGACATAAATGCCCTTCTCTTCTCACTCTGGTGAATTAACCTCTCATACAACTCATTCTTCAACCCGCCCAAAAATATGGCAACCTTTATCATACACTTGCTGGGAAATCAAACCCATCAACCCAACCCTTCTTCCACAATACACTAAATATATCTTCCTCTTCACTTGAAATCACAAGTCATAAAATAAGATAACAAACTCAAAAAATCTTGCAAAATAAGCATGAACTAAAATGGTCTTATTATCAATGAAAAGTAAACCACTCCAAAATATCAAACACACAATTCACAACCCCTCAAGATAAATGAAGAATACTCAAAAAATTTATATTCTAAAACAAAACACATGGGAATAATCCCATTGTCACTCCATGACTGCAGATCAGGGATTCAAAATTGATCACCATAAATGTAGTTCAGAGGGTTATATTTTTGTGTTGTCAGTCCACACTTCAATTCGTGGGCAATTTGGTTATATAGAGTCTGTGTAATCGTATTTTTTTTAAGATTTTAGTGAAATTATGATTAATATTTTGGACTCGATTGTAGTTTGGTATTAACATTGGGTTGATATAAAGGAGGAACCAAAGTATTAGGAACAGAGACTCGTTGCGATGGCGACAAGAAAGCCATAGGTTTGGCTAGTTTGTCGGGAAAGGCGGCAGAGGGCGGGTGGTGAGAGAGATTGTGAAGGAGAATTTGTGGGCGGGAGAGGACGTGGCTAAGGGTGACGAGGCTACAGTGGTGGCGGGTGGTAGTTTTAGTTTTAACTTGTTGAAACTTTGATGATCATGATTTACAATTTTGTCCTTTATTTCATGGTGTTGGATTTAGATGTCCATAAAATCAAAGATAGAATTTTACTTTTTTTTTTGGTGTTTGGATATTAGCAAATTCTCTAAGAGAAAGATGAGGAGATTAGAAAGCCATGAAATAGAGAGATGGGTAAGGGCAAAATAATGAAGCCAAATGAAAAAATTAACAATAAATTTGATTTTATTTAATACTTTTTTTGTTATGTCAATGACAAAAAATTAACAGTTTGAGTTAATATTTCAAAAAGCAAAAAATATATTTTTATTTTTATAAAAAACATGGAGGTTAGTTAATTTACCCAAAAAAAATAGAGAATCCTGATTTGGGGACATATGTTAGATCCATACTATTTGAGGGTTAGTATCATTAAATAAAGTCAAGTCTTTACTGGCAATTGCTTCTTTCAATCTCCCAGTCCGAGGAATCACGCCCTCTCATCTCAGCATCACTTCACTTCTTCATCGCATAGACGAAGAACAAACGTAAGCGAGGTCAGTTTCTTAGGTCTTACTCTTATTCAAATCTTTGGATTTTTCTTTTCTTTTCTGGAGCTTTTGATTACTCTTTATTGTCTTCTGAGCTCCTTTTTTGCATGCGATGATTATTCTCATTATTTGAGCTATTTATTGCAGCTCTTTTGCTCAGATCTTTAGTGGTGGCACCCTCAAAATCGGCTCAGATTCTATTGATTTTTGTTTCTGTGGCTGTGCGATTCGGATGAATCATATATTTCTTTCGAACCCATTACTTATTTTCTTCGATTATTTTTTATAAATGGGATTTATGGTTACAAATTCAACGTGGGCAAATGAATTTCTTGACTGGTTTCTAAGTGGATTCAAGATGGTTGTTTGCTGTTTTAGGGATCTGTGATTAGTTGGGTCATGAAATTAGATGAAGGTTACCCACAATCTCAACAATTTATTGTGTTTGTCTGTGATTTGTCTGCCTTCCATAGTTAATATAACACTGAAGTCCTAAGGGCCCGTTTGATTTCCTGATTATTTTGGGGAAGGATTGAGAAAGATGGGATAAGGTTGGAAATAGGGTAGATATGTGGGGCCACTGGATAATGGATGGGATTAAATAATCCCACATGCCTTCACTGTTTAATCTCAATTTTTACTTGATATTACATAGTTTCATGTTTGGGGATTAAATGCAAAAATAGTCCAGCTTAATCCAATTCGAGATTTAATTCGGGATGCGACAAACCCCGGCCTAATCCAATCCAGGAAACGTGGCTCCACATGTTTCCCTAAGGCCCTAATCCTAGCTCAATTTCTGGGGCTTTTATTGTTATTTCCTTTTTTCAGCACACAGTTTGGGTGCAAACTTTTGGGTTTTGGTTTGATTGGATGGACAAGTCTGTTTATTGTTTAGAAGAACCAGTGGACTGACATGAAAACTCCAAAAGAATGTCAGTGGGAGTTTGTATTCGTCCATGACTCTATGGGTTGATTGTACCTTAATTTCCTTTGTTTGAGTGGGCGGTCTATGATGACATAAGAAAATTGTGGGTCTTCTATGGATTATGCTAGGCACTGAGATGGGTCAGACCAACTGAAGGTGGAGAGGGAGAGAAAGAGCGTGGTAATGAGGGAGAGCTTGCCAAAGGTGGTGAATCTAGTTGTTACGTGCATATCCTTGTGTGGAATTGGAGGCCACCTTTTCTATGAGACTGGGTCACGAGGAATAGCTCTCCCTTGTGTGATTTCCCATTCTTGAGGCAGACAGCTCATCCTTTTAGGCCCGACTGCAACAATGCTGAGACCTTCAAACCTTGGGGGCATACGAAGGAGCTACATTGGATCTGTATGTGACACCGTACAAGGCATCAAATGCCTTGATTGAAGTTTGATATTTTTACCCTCTTTTATCTAAGATTACTTAAAGTGGAGCCACCCCAAGGAGGTGAGTGAATTAACCTTGACAATTTCCTCAACCCTATCCGTTAATCCAAAATCCCTTGTATTCTTACACAAAGTTCCAAACTTCCAATAAACAACAACCCCGATGTAGTTTTAAGCCATACTCCTGACCTAGACCAATATTATAGCCGAAGGTGTTGTCTTGATCATGATTGGTAATCAGCAAGCAAGGCAAGTAGATTCATCTATGAATCACTGGCGAGCAAAGCCAACTGAGTAGAGGCGACATAGTAGACCTGACCAAGTGAGCCAAACAAGCTCATCTAATCGAGCGAAGTGGGCGAGCATATTCAAAGGAGAAAAGCCAAAGGGGCTAAGGCTCTAAAGACTTTCCAACTTTCTTCAATTAGGGCGAGAATAGTGCAGATGGATCACTCACGCGATTCTACCTTTTTTGATTGGGTATGGCTTCCACTATTCTTGGAGCCCGCCAATTAGTTAACCATCGACATATTTTAGTTAATGGTCACAAAGTAGATATACCAAGTTACCGTTGCAAACCTCGAGATACTACTCTGCAAAGGATAAACAAAAATCCAAAGCTTTGATCAAGAATTCTCTCGATACATCCCCCATGAAGAATTGTCAATACATTTGACTATTTACCCATTCCGATATAAAAAATTAGTCAATCAAATGATAGATAGCAAATGGGTCTGTTTGAAAATAAATGAATTGCTAGTCGTAGAACATTATTCTCATCAGACTTGAACCTAACAAAAATAACAAGGGTTTGGACAATTTTGCGTGTAACAGTTTTAACAGAACGGGCCAAATAAATGAATGCTTGATGCAGGACAATCATGAATAATCATTTAGGAATCTGCACCTAAAAAAATGTAGGAATCCACACATAAGGATGAACTGGAATTCACATCAATTCTAAAAAAAATAAATAATATTGTTTATTAATTCCATGATCCAAAATACAAGTTTAAGATTCTTTAAAGAGACCCTTGCAATAACAAAAGGATAAAGATGAAATAAAGATAGACTAATTCTATCCCCTTGTGATGAAAAAAAGATAAACTAATGTCATTCCTTTGTGATGACAATAGGATACGGATAAAAGAAAGATAAATTAATACTATCTAAACAATCCTAAAGCAAATCCAATGAAATAAATCCCAAATAATAAATTCCAAAATATAACGAACAAATAAGTAGACTAAATTAATATTCTACATCATTGGGATTCACGTGCATAATCATCTAGGTCCTTGATATCCACACCAATGCTGCTAAGGGGACCTAGTTATGGATGGAGATTAGTACGTCAATGAGGAAAGCGAGGCACTGAGCTAATGTTCAACTCATGCCTTCTGATGTGAGAGGGAGATTTGAACCAACCCTAATGATGGTAACGTGTGTGGATAGCAAATGTAGGGAATCCAAAGCATGAACCTATAGTTTCAATCTTTGGTACCTAGTGTAACCAAAAGCTTTTAAAGGATGTCGTGTTTATTGATGGAAACCTAGAATTCTTTAGTTGAGTTGATGTTCTATTGGTACTTTTGCTAAAGATGTTATCGCTTCATGCACTAAGTTTTTTCCCTTTTTTTATTCTTTTTTTCCTTTTTCCCCCTTTAACATGGTAGTGCTAATTTGGTAAGTTAGTAGATGAAAATGATATATCGTCTTCTCCCTTCGTTTTATGCCTAGCTTGAAAATCGTAAGCCTAGCTCCCTTCGCCTCTCAGAAGCAATAAAGCAATTTGAAACTTCCAAGTTTTTGGTTTAAGATATGACATCACTCTTGAAAACAATTCTGCAAGGTTTAGCATTCAATTTATTATTACAATGGACCACTTAAGTGTTTATCATTATTTTTTTCAAATTTGTAATGCTATTCATATTTGTATCCTTAAGTGTCTGTACTGTGTTTGATTCTAAAAAAGAAAAAATAATATGACAACTTTGAATTCATTCTTAAAGGTTTGGAAAGTGTTCGATGAGTTTGTTAGCATTTGATACGTGCCCGTGTAGACACAAAACCTTCTTTGAAGTATTAGTGCTTCATAGATGAAAACTCTATTGGCATCACCTACGTGGCAGAATACCAGATTACCATCTCACCACTAACCTCCACCTCATCCATGGCCACTTTCAAAACCCATTTCGATGACTATAGGCAACATTGTTGCAAACTGACAATGATAGCCCACACCACAACTATGTTCTAACATGTGCTTGACATCTGTCTCTTTTCAGCTACCACCGGAGTTGAACCCTTAACAAATAGGTCACAACCCACTAACTTTGCTTCCCTATTAGAAACACTTGACTACCACCACGGATACCTCTAGTTAATGTCCCTTGCCCTACTTTTTATTAGCAAATACACATGCACATTACTCTTGACAATCCTTAAACCACTCAACTTTAAGTTTATAGTTTTTAAGTTAATATATTAATTACTACTAATAAAGTAGTAAACTAACATTATATTATAAATTTATAAACTAAAAAATTATAAAAGTAATAAAAATATAAACATATATAGCAAATTAAACAAAAAAACCAAAAAAAAAAGAAAGAAAGAAAACTAAAAAAACCCAAAGCCTGGGCTTGAGGCCGGAGCTGGAGCCTGAGCCCAGTACTTCTAGGGCCTAGGTCGACCCCTTAACTAAAAAGCCCGATCCGAAGATTTGGCGTGAGCCCACTGGGCCCGGGTCGAGCTGGGTTTGACCCGCCCGATCCACGACTGGGCCGGGCCAAAATTCCTTGCCCGACCTGGGCCAAAATTACACTCCTAACCATGCCTTCCCAAAAGAGTAGTTATTATGATCGGAAAAAGGGTTATTTAATGTTGAGCTATCACCATTGCGTTAAATGAAATCATTAAAAGCCTTTTCGGAGAAAAAAAATGCATGAATCGCATGAATCATATGAATTGAATCGTGAATCGTATGAATCGAATTGTATGATGGAGACAACTCCGACACAGGTTCACTACCTAGGACACCACTATGAATTAAAGTACTCAAACGTATGAATCGTTGGAATCGAATCGTAAATCGTACGATTCAATGTGACTTCCGATTCAGAGTAACGATTTGTATCGTGTAGTCCAAAACTCATATCGAATCGTATGAATTGAATCGTAAATCATACAATTCTAACAACCATGGTTTGGTCTAATACAATAAAACCAGTAGATGCAATTGTTATGAAAAATTATAAGATTATTGGTAATGGAAATAGTTAGGGGAGATCAATGCATAAATTAATAGGGAATAATGCAACAAGAGAGAATATGAATTTGCAATGGTGGTAAATGAATTTATGTAGCAAATCCCAATTGATTGGGATACGAGACTTAGTTTGGTTTAGGATGATTCAGTTTGGTTTGGTTTTTGGAACCAAATCAAGGCATGAACTTCTACATTATATGATCAAAATATATGTATGTGTAGCAAGAACAATTTAAGATGACAACTTTCAACGACCATCTTTTCTCTAGGTTTAACTTTTAGGTTAACTGAAGTGAAGGTAATTTTATAAAGAAAAACATTGGAACTTTATTCCTTTGTATAGGAAAAACTTTTGTTGATGGCCTTTATTTTATTTTATTTTTTTATTGGAGAGGAAATGAAGGTAAATTACATTGACCTCTCCTGTTTCTAACAGTTACAACTTACAAGCATCTCGCTTGTGGTTTTAAAATCGCACAAAACCTTCTTTCTTAGAGTTGTTAGCTTGTGTATTTCTTTGTCGTTGTCTCACTTTTCTAATCTGTATAACCAAAATCTGAAAGCAGTGGCATCATCTCTATAACGAAACTATCTACCACCATCGTTTTAATCAATAACAACGGTGCACCTTTGGAGCATGAATACAAACACGGGACATGGATACGATGCAATATAGATTGCACACCTAGCAAATGGCATTTTGTTTTGAAAAATTCTCCCTTAAAATGCATCCCCCAATTGCTCTCTCTAGAATTTCATTTTTTCCTTTAAACTCCATCTTCTCCTAGATCCACAACTATTCCATTCTTTAGTTTCTCTACCTAGAACATAATGCCACAATATTCTACCATCACCGCCATGTGGGTTTGATGGAGCAGATGATTATACTGTGCACATTGTCAGCAGTAGCGGGCAACACTTATATTAGATGAGTGTGAAGGTGGTGGATGTTGTGGGTGGCCATGTCTTTACACAGAGGTATCTAGTTTTGGCATCCAGATTAGGGAAGAAAAAAAACATTTTGTGTTAGGTGCCCTGATGTAGACTCGGTGGGGTGAGATTCATGGCAAGTGATGTATTTTCATTTTTATTTTTATTTTTCTTGGGTGTGTGTGTGCGCGTCCTTGTTTTGCTATATAGTGCAAAATATCAGTCTTTTCAGGCAATGGCTAAACATAAAATTTATTATTGCCATTAACGACATCCAATGCGTACATGGAGGATAATTGTCGTGCTTTAAATATTAAGGGGACAAGGCAAAAGGGCCATAGTTGAAGAGGGTTCAATAGTGATTTTCCTTTCTACATATCGTAAAAGGCGTGAATAAAGTGTTTTAATATCTATTTTAGAACACTCTATTCATAAAAAAATTGGAAGGTTGGGACTTACAATTTGTACAATTAAAAAAATCGAAGTGTGGAAGGAATCAAGGATTAATAGGAATTAGTCCATATTGTTTTATTTTATCTTTGGATCCCACGTTATTTCTTCAAATTGGCAATGTCTTTCATGTTCATATCATTGTAGTGTCCGCACCTACCTTCTTTGGTTCTAAGAAAATAAAAACAATATGGAATTTTTTAATGCATGCCTAACGCGTTTGAAAAAGTGTTTGACGAGTTTATCAATGTCCAATATGTGTCCGTATAGACAAGGAACCTTCTTGAAGCATTCGTGATTCATGGACGAGAACACTATTGGCGTCACATATATGGAAGAACACCCGTGTATGGCATACCATCTCACCACTAACCTCCACTTCTGCCATGGCCTATGCCAAAACCTATAACGATGATGATGGCTAATATGGTTGCAGACTGACCATGATAGCCCCGACATCATCACTATGCCCTAATACCTGCTTGACATCTCTCCACTTTCCTCAACCACAACCACCGAGGTTGAACCCTCAATTACCTCCACATATGCCACGACGTCACAACCCACTAACTTGGCTTCCCTATTAGAAACCCTCAACAAACACCACAGATACCTACAGTTCTTAATGTCTATTGCTTCTTGTAGAGCCATTGACCTTAAAGCACCAGAAATCATGAGTATGTTACATGTTCATGAGTTCCTCTTTCTCTTCACGTGAGGAAGCTCACAAGACACAACAATGATTGTGCAACAACCAAAGCTTTTTGCTACAATCACTGGTAGTCACACTGCATTGGATGTCCTTCCATTTTGCATATCAATGCAGAGTAGTCACACTGCATTTGTGTTGTTTTTAAGGTTGCTCTGTGAAATGTTGTATTCCTGAGATGAACTTTAGAAAGAAAAGAAAATCAATACAAGTGTCTATGCTTTTGTAGATTTGAATTGGTTAGGACATTAACATCCTTACCTGTGAGTCTGTGACGTTCCAGCGGAAACTGATGCATTTTGTATTAAACCTTTCATCAACATGCTTATGGGTGGATGATTTTTTTTAAAAAAAAGCTTATTGTGGACAATAAAATATAGAAATGGATTTTCACCAACCAATAAATAGTCTGGATTTGTAGTTATTGAACAAGTAAAAAACCTCAATTATTTATGTATATCAAAACTGAACCTTAGTAATTGAAGATTTTTCATGAATAGAAGGATTTATTCATTTCTTCTTTTTTAGGTGAATTCAAATTTGTTTGAATTGTGTAATCGTCAATTACTAACATTAGTGGAACCTGATAAGACTTCAATTAGTAATTGTGGCATAGATTAGTTTATAGAAAATAGTTTGTTGCTCAGTCTTGTAATCCTTTGGTGCTAATTCTACTTTTTTCTGGGTAAGTGTTCTATAAACGAAAAGAAAAACATATCTACAAGGAGCATACCATAGACCATTACAAAATAGAGATCCCCAATAGGAAGACTACCTATAACAGAAAACCCAACTAATACCCTTTAGACAGGATTGCAAATCAGATGGAAGCAAAAACAATACCTTGCTTTTTTTATTTATTTATTAGTAAGACAAGTATATTAAAACAACAAAAAGGGAATTCTACTAGCATACAAAATCACCAAAAGACAAAAAGCCCTATTCACTTCTTTGTATATTAAAAAGATCCACAAAATCAAGAAATTGATCTATAGAAGGATTGGACTCTTTGTTTTCCTAACTATACAAAAGGCTAACTAAAACACTCCTAATAATGCTAACAGAGCTTTCTACGCCTTCAAAATGACAGCGATTTCTCTCCAGCCAAATGAGCCACATAACGCAAAACAGAATCATCTGCCAAATTTTTCTTCGTCTCTTCCCAATCTTTACATCGTACCAAATGAGAAAGAACTCCTCCACTGTTCTGGAAGCACCCAAAACACTTATAAACCAAGCTAGGACAAAGAACCATATCTCCAAAGGTAGATAAAACAAAACTTCCATGCATACCCGCATGGATAGGTATCTAAAACAAACATAGCACAAGAGACAAATATTACCCACATCTCCCAATGCCCATGCTGCCTAAAGGCCCTAAACCATAACAATAATGTAATGGAAAAGGCAACCAGGACTGGTGCTACTTCTACACGCTGCATAATTTCGTTACTTGTTAACATATATGCAGATAAGCATCCTGTTTACATTTGTTTGCAACAACTTTATGGCTTTATTGCTTTTTTATTTCTCATGTTTCGATATTTCTTTAAATGTTTCATTTAGCATCACACTTTTTGTGGATTATATTGCTTTGATGATACGAATTTTAGTTTGGTTCATCTCAGGAAAAAATATGAAATGTGAACTTGGCAGCCACTTGAGTATTCTTATTTGTCAATCAATCAACAGTTGCGTAAACCTGGAAAAATGAGATTGTGAATTTTATAGCAATTTGATCATTCTTCTTGTTTCTTCTTTCTTGTTTCTTCTTTCTTCTTCTAACTTTAGCATGTACGTTGCAGTGAAGAACTTTCTGTGGTTTGAGACTGCTCAAAGACCAAGCATGAGTCTGGCATGTCTTGTATGCCAAGGTGTAGAAAGTCCTTCCCATTCTTTCAGGAGTTACTCTGTTTCAAGTTCAGACAATGAGGGGAGATGTTCTGCAATCGCAAACTGCTTGGCCAGGAAGATATCGCTTGTGCACCCGGGAGCAAACACTTCTATTGCATCATCGTCTAAGGTGACCCCGCACCCAAGTATTCCGAATAATGGAGTTGTGGGCTCCCCCCGGCTAGTCCGGAGCCGCGCTGTTACACGAGATCTTGTGAGAGACTGGAATTTCGATGAGGTTGCAGTGGAGCGGTAGTTAATGAATTCTGAGTAGAAGAGAGCTCTCTTCTGTTAGGATAGTGTTGCAAGAGAGAGAGAGAGAGAGCTTTGAACTTGCTTCACTTGTGTTTTGGGTCCAGTTGAACTCATTCCTGTACCGATAGGTTGAGCATCTGTGAAACTTGTGGAGAGATGAATTTGTTTATATTTCTTTTACATGTGTACTCTTTGCCTTGTGGATTCACATTGTGCTGGACCTAGTTGCACTTAGTTTTTTGGTCCTTTGAGTTCTGGTTGTTTGGGAACTTGAACTTGGATTTGTTTTGGCCCAAGTTATAATCAGATGCCTTAGGCCCCAATGGTAACGGTGTTAATTTCTCAAATGGTAGATGTTTAAGCCTAGTCAAGTGTAAGATGTTAGGGTTAGAGGAGTGTGTAATTGTGGGTAAAAGAAAATATAACCATTGTTCTCAATGGGTTAGTACTTCTCACTTTGGAAAACCACTTGATCAAACTAGAGCACTTTTTAGAAATGAGGAGCTCACTCTGATTCTTACCAATAAATGCAATTTTGTGACTAGATGCAATTTGTATAGATCATACTTGAAAATATGTGATTTAAGACTTCAAGCGAAAGTTACCAATGTTTATTAAAGTTTTAAATTTATAGGTTCATATAATAGTATTTGTGTGTGTTGAGTTAAAATTAGAAACTACAAGTAAAAATAATATAGTTGATTTGCTGAACTGATTTTTCAATTGGCCATGTTTGGTGGGAGCTATCATAATCTCACTTGATAATGAAGAATTGTTTAGTGGTAAGAAATATTATGTCAGCATATTGGTATGGTATGTCTAATTAATACAAAAATATCATGTAAAAAGTCGTGTTAATGTGCAATAATTATTCTCTCATTAATATAAAACTTTTACTTAAGATACGAATAGTGGTTGCACAAATATTAATTGAACACACATCTTCAATATGCTAACAATTGTCTTCCTAGTTAAATAATTTCTTGAGAATGAAGGTCATTTTAGTGAATCCTTCTCACCTTAAAAAGTACATGCAATCTTGCTCCTAAGCATTTTTTCTCTCAAGATACACTCCAATTAGGAAGGTTTATGGAGCCTATTGTTTTGTCAATATCTTAGGCTGTCAATATCTTATGAAAGAGATTTAACGATATCTAATTAATATAAATTTTTGTATAATTAATTTATATACTAAGAAAAATAAAATAAATTACTTAGATTGGGGTTTATATTCTACCCGACTAAGTCAATCAAGAAAAACGCACAATATCATTGCAATACACGAAAATGAATAATTTTTTGAATGTTTGACTCAGTTTTTTCTCAATGTGTACCAATGTTTTGATTCATTTATGTATTTTTTTTTTACTTTAATTGAACCCATTATCAGCTGGGTTGAAATACCCGAATTCAACGAAAAAGTTAATGTACTCAAAAAATTAAAATTTAAAATCTTATTCTGAAAGTGATGCGTAGGTTATAGATTCAAATTTAATTTTTGTTTGGCTTAATTTTTTAAAAGATTTTTTTGTTTAAAAATATTTTGAAAAGTTCACTTGTTTTGACTCTTATTATAATTAATTGACATTTTTTTATATCTTTTCATATCGATTTAAAAAAAAACTAAAAAATCAAAAAATCTCAAAAAAAATAAAAACTAAGCCAAATAAAAACTTAATAAAGTCTGGGCCACAATCCCATGAATCTTAATAACGGGTAATTTTCTGGATATTCGTTTCAGGTCCTAGCATGGCTGGAACCCAACAGATTCAACTATCGGGTCAGGTATACCCAAATCACCGCAAAAAACGAGTAAATCACCCTTCTTCCCCAAACACGAATCTGCTCAAATCGGAAGGAAAATTGATACACTAAGAACACCAAGCAGAGAAGAGTAAACCAGAATGGCTACGAAGAACAACACAAATTTATGCTACGTCTCTTCTCTGTTTCTCTCACTCTCGCTCCTCTGCTTTCTCTCGCTCCTGATCTTCTTCCTTTCCAACAAAACCCACCAATCGAAATCCTCACTATCCTCATCTTTAAATTCACAAACTGCCGCTCTATTATCCGCCAATTTTCTCAAAGTCTACGTCGCGGAACTTCCCAGATCCCTCAACTACGGCCTCTTGGAAAAGTACTGGTCTTTGGAAAACGATTCGAGGCTCGGAAGCGAAGCGGACAACGAAATTCGATCGATCCATCTGTGGAAGAAGCTTGAATTCCCTCCGTATCCCGAGAATCCATTGATTAAGCAGTACAGTGCTGAGTATTGGATCATGGGGGATCTGATGACTCCTGAAGAACTGAGAACTGGGTCGTTTGCGAGCCGGGTTTTCGACGCTGGCGAGGCGGACGTTGTTTTCGTGCCGTTCTTTGCGACGTTGAGCGCCGAAATGCAGTTGGGCGTGGCCAAGGGGTCGTTTAGGAAGAAGGTGGGGAATGAGGACTACGATAGGCAGAGGCAGGTAGTGGATTTTGTGAAGAGTAGTGAGGCCTGGAAGCGGTCCGGCGGCCGGGATCACGTGTTTGTTCTTACTGGTAAGTTTTTGCTGAATTAGTGTTTGAATTTGATGATGGTTGTTATGTATTTTCCATTGTTCTTTCATGGATCGTTAATTTTCTTCTTCTATTTTTTGTTTCCAATTGATATTATTGAAATCCCATATAAATGTTGCTCTGTGATCAATAATTTAGGTGTGCATTTATAGATGCTGCTACTGGGTTGATATGTTTTTTTACTATCTCAAATACTTAACTGTGCATGGTGATCACAAGTTGCTTGGTGTATGTGAAAGGTTCTGGTGGGAGATTTTTTTTACTCTATTTGGTAATTACGAAATTCCAATGCAGAGATGAGTGATAAGGCATTGCCATAAAGTGCAAATGCCACCTTTTGCGACCACTCTGACCACCCATTGTTCTTTGATATCAGTTGCCACCATACACAAACCCAGACAAAGCACGCACTTTATTTCCTTATCGAAAATCCATGTTTCTTCTTTGGTGGTAATTTCAAATGGTGGTTCTTGGTAGCAGTGGTCGGGGGCTAAGGGTCATTGGCGAAAGGAGGAAGAGAGGAGGGGATTACTGGGAAGAGAGAAGCAAGGGAGAGAATGTTGAGTTAAGAGAAGTGGAGTAAGTGGGAAAATGTAAGGAAATAGGGTAAATTCAACAATTAAGAGTAAAGAATAATTTTATTGTCTTTGTTAACTCCATTTAGGATGCCATTGTTCAAATGGTGGTCAGTGTAATCTTATCAACCAAGTGTGGCTTACTGCATTTTTCAAAAATCTCCAGGGAGGTTATTGCAGTTAACCCTAATTAATTTACATAAGAATTGGTTTCCTAACGCAATTCTGACTTCGTCTTTGACCATGTTTTGTGGTGCCTAAGTTGCCTCGAGTCAATTTTTTCCTCCATCTGGTAAATAGGAAACTAGTACATTGCATTGTAAGTTAGGCTATTCTTGAATTTCTGAATATAGATAATGGGTTTATGAGTGGGAGTTGCAGCAGGTTTGATTTGGTCCACGAGTGGTAATGCTGGGAGTAGGTGTCTTTGTAGAACAATAATATTTCACAATCTTGACGCTTGGTATTTGTGAGGTGCCTCCTCAAGTTTGAGAAGCATTTTGAGAATGGAAGGTGAGTTGATGGGAAGTCGACATTAGTGCTGATTCTGCTGAAGTATATGGTAATGTTTGCTGGACTCCTTGCACAAAAAACCTCTTTCAATTTATTTTGTTTAGTGAGAGTACCATGTCACCGGTGCCAGTGTTGAATGGCAGAAAGCAATGCACGTAGCTAGCCGTTGTGTAGTTAGATTTTGGCTTTGTTGACTTGGATGGTATGTCATTATGAAGGGGCCCATTCGGAATCCACTTATTAGAAAAATCCAATACGATACTGACATCCTATTTTTAGTGGAACAACCATATGATTTTACTTTTGTGGAGGTTCCTGGAATCCATTATCAGGATTTGCTGGGTATTTGCTCCCAAACTGCAATCTAAATATTATATCCAATTCTTTTTTCCTTCACCAGAAGCAACAAAACAGCAGTCCACAACCCTGTGTAAAGGTACTATGGTTGCCCACCCATTTGATCATAGGTGAAGTTCAATCCCTGCAGTTCGTGCTAGGGTTTTATATTGTAAGCCACTCTACCTTCACCAGTAAATCTCTATCTGATTTAATTCGATTAAGGTAAGCATGGCTCCAGCCTAAGCAAGTGGCAAGTTGCCCACCTATTTGGCTCTATGCACGAGATTGGTTCTGTTGACCGTTCAATGTGTTTGCCGTTGTTTGGTGGAGGAGAAGAGAGATTTTGAAAGGGTGCTGGGGGCAGCATAGGACGACGGAAGGATTGCTAAGGTTGTAGAGAGGTGAGAGGTGGAGAAGGGTGGTGTCATTGGTGCTGATGTGTTGCCTTGGAGTAGCGCTGTAGCAGTGTTCCCTTTCTTCCTCTTTTCCAACCCCCGCCCCCCCAACCAACCATCACATGTTGCCACTACCAATGAATCCCACCCAATTCCCATTCCCCACGAAGTACCATCCTGGGCGCCATTGCAGCCCATCAATGAAATCCAGTCCCTGCCCAGCCTAACCCTTTCTCCCCTCCCCCACCCCTATTACTCGCTAGCCTGAAATCCATCCCAAGCCCTACATATCCAATGCCCCCACCATCAGCCTCCACCTCAAACCATATAGATCTACCAACCACCTGGAAACCCTCTCCCTTCCCAACACCTTGTACCGCCTCCACCCACCCCTTCCCTGTTTCACCTCCACCCCACCCTTTGAAATCTGCTTCTCCCTCCAATATTCCTTCATCATCGTAAGTAACCCACCTGCTCCAACATTCCTTCATCATCATATTAACTCATCTCTGTGGTCAGTGATGAGGCATTGCCACAAATTGTAAACACCACTTTTGCTACCACTCTCACCACCTGTAGATATCAGCTGCCGCCATATACTCCACTTCATTTCATTATAAAAAATTAATGTTTCTTGTGTTGGTTATTTCAAATGATGTAGTCTAGTGCTACTTTCTTTGTTCAAGCCGGTATTTAGGAAGTGGTGAATTGGCCATTGGAAAGGAGGAATAGGGCTCATTTCGCCTAGTTCTCTTTATTCTACTATTCTTTTTTCTCAGGCAAACCGCAAACCGCAAACCATTCTCTTTTGTCATGTCCAAGCAACGGTTCTCTCTAACCTTCTCTCTTTTTTTTTTTTTGGTTGATAAGTAGTTCCCTCTAACCTTCTCTTACTCACCTTATTGGAAACCAGTCCATTTTTTGTTCCTTCGTATATGGAACTCGCCACAGTGCCTTCTCTACTTCCCAGCTAAGAGCCCATTGAATCATAAATTAGGCTATTCTTTTAATTCCCAAATATGGATAATGATTGTGTGAGTGGAAGTTGCATTAGGTTGATTTTGGTATGGCAGAGGTAATGCTTGGGGTATGTGTCTTTGGAGAAAAATAATATTTCCAAATATTGAAGCTTAGTATTTTTAAGATGACTCCTCGAGCTTGAGGAGCATTTCAAGAATGGAAGGTGGGTTGAAGTGGATTCAACATTAGTGCTGAAGTGGCCTATAAAGTTTGCAGGACTTCTTGTGTGAAAAGCCTCGTTCAATTTATTTAGTTTATCTTTAAATGAGAATACCATGTCATGGATGCCAGTGTTGAATGGCAGAAAGCAATGCCCATGGCCAGCTGTGTGTAGTTAGATTTTAGCATTGTTGACTTGGGTGATATGTCATAATGAAGGGACCATTCGGTATCCTACTATTAGGCGATATCCAATATGATACTGGCATTGTATTGTAGGTGGAACAACCATAGAATTGTACTCTTGTGGGGGTTCCTGGAATCTATTATCAGGATTTGCTAGGCAATTTCCTCCCAAACTGCAATTTAACAATTTTACCCACTTGTAC
>JAOTRH010000022.1:10055882-10067449 GCA_034768845.1 Heliamphora exappendiculata
GAGTCTGAGTTTATAGCTTTAGACAAAGCTGGAGAGAAAGCTGAGTGGCTTCGTCAATTTTTAGAAGACATCCCGATGTGGCCTAAATCTGTACCAGCCATCTGTATACACTGCGACTGTCAATCAGCAATGGGTAAGGCACAGAATAATATCTATAACGGTAAGTCTCGACATATACGTCGCAGATACAATATCGAGAAACACTTACTCTCGAGTGAAATAATTTACATTGAATATATAAAGTCTAAAGACAATATAGCGGATCCGTTAACTAAAGGCTTATGCGGAGAGAAAGTTAGTAGATTATCGAGGGGAATGGGTTTACGGCCTATGAATTAAGAGTCGCCTCAAAGGAAACCCAACCTAGCTGACTGAACATCCCAAGATCTAGGTTCAAAGGGACAACTGAATTGTGTGTGACTCAGTGCCTTCACTGTGGAGATAAAATCTCCTACCCACTTCTATAATAGTACAATGATACCTGTAACGTTATCAGGTTAAGCTATACTTTTAATGGTTCTTATACCTTGAAATTCAAGTGAGGTATAACAAGATACTCTTAATAAGAATCACCTATATGAGTGAGAAGGGGCCACTTTTGTGAGAATGCTAAGGCTACATTATCTAAAAGTACTCATGAAACCAAGATTTGCCCAGGGCCAAAATGGGCACAACCGTGAGAACCTAGCTGTGTTTAGAAAAATTCTGTGCGAACTCTATTGTCTTGGCTTATACAAACAGCTGAACAGTTCAAGGCATCGCGTCCACTGATTAGCCAGTAAGTCCGATAGTTTTTCACAAGGGAAGGTTCAAAATCAAAAGCTACCTATCCTATACAGAATTTTTCTTATTGAACTTTCTCAGTGTCTGCATCTTGTTGCATCTTCTTTTTCGCCAAATTCCATTCATGTGGGGAATTGTTGGAAAAAATGGGTTTTGAATAATAAATTAGAACACGATTTTTAGCTAACTTTGAAGTTAATTATCTTTGTGTTGGATTAATCTTTTTTTATGATTCTAAATTCTAATTTTTTTATCTCCATTAGTAGAGTAATCATGGATTTTGTGGCATTCAAAACCATTAACGGGTGAATGAAAAATGGACTCCAAAAGTGTGCCGTAGAAGTTGGCAAAATAATTGTAACTTGTATTTATCTCATATTGCTTGGGAATGAAAATGGTGGGTTTTCAAGTAACTATAAAATGATAGCTTTGTCCTACATTGGTTGGGGATAAAAGTTTGTAGTGGCTTATAAAGTCTAGGTTGGAGATAAATAGTTGGCCATTTGGGTCATCCCAACTTTTGTTGGGGGAGTAGTTATGGACAAAGTTATACTTGGTCCATTGAACCACACGCGCGCGCGGTCCATGGTCCGAGGTCCGCGGATTGCGGGTCGGTTCAACCCCTATCTTTTTACGAAAACTTTATTTAACTAAAATTTTGATTTTAAAATTTAAAAAAAAAAGTTACCGTTATAAACCGAATCAAACCGTTGGAGGGTTCAAATTCATTGGAGCATTTCTGATTCGGTTCGTGCCTGTTGGCGGTTTAATCGCCAGGCCGAACCGGTGCTGTACATGTTCGGTCTTTGGCGAATAGTCACCATTAAAGCCTTTTTAAAGGCTGTTCCAGACCCATTTCGGGAATCAGTTTTCCCAATTCTCTATTGCCGAAGCTCTGAAAAACCTCTGCATATTCGTTCCGGTCATAAGCTTCCCGAGAAAGTTCAAACACAGAAGCGTTCGTTGGTGTGTAAAACACCGTGCTTCCTCTACACACGAAGACTGTTTTATCCTGGAGGAAGACGCTCAATCAATCGCAAGCACCGAGGCGAGATCGTATTATGTCTTAAGGACACAACGTTCAACGTTGGACTCTGTCTCAATCTTCATTTTTGTTCTGTAAGACAATTCCAGTTTCATCTTTCCTGTTCTGTTTCTTTTCATAGTTTCTAAACTGTTTCGTTTTCTTAAAAAATTAAACAGTATTATGTTTGATTACAGATTTTAAAAACCATTTAATTTACAGTATTTGTTTTACTACATTCTGTGTAATTCGTTTAATCTGTTCTTTATTTATTTTCTGTTTCTATTTTAACATTTCTATGTTAGTTTTAGAAAAATTCTCAAAACAGTATACTGATTTTAAATTTTCCATCCATTTATGATTTTATTAGGATTTATTATCTTATGTAATATTCAGAAATTAATGAAATAGCATACATTAATTTTGTTTTAAATTCTACATCGTTGAAGAATTTATCTATGCTTTAATCCGATAGCATATTGTATTTTTCCAGAACTTAAATCCTACCTTCAATTCATAAAATAATGAGAATGTCTACTTGCACATACAAAATTTACAAATGCAATAGATTACTTATTTGAATGGCCAACTGAGCTGGTGGGTTCCACAGTTAAATTTTTTTTCTTAACAAATAAAGCACAGCACAATTCCAGTACTCCCAATTGGAAAAAAAGAATGCCTCGTAGAAGAATTAAAAATAATAGAATGCCTCATGAGAAAAATAAAATGCCTCTTAAACTTCCGGACCATTGAACAACTCGAATTTTTAGCTGTTAATAAGAAATTATTTCATTTTCAATCAAATAAATTATTAGAAAGATACAAAAGGTTAAAACTTGTCAAAATAAAAAAGAACAAATAGGGAATATATAAAAATCTAAGTTACATAAAATGTTTAAAAAGAGCAATAAACAAACAAATATTGAAATAGAAAAAGTTAATTTCATCGAACACATTATTATAGTCAATGAGATACACTCACTCACATCACATACAATTGTTTTTCACCAAAAGATTAAATATTTTCTACAAATGTTATCATTTACCTAGTAAAGTAATTCACCAAAAGATTTTTAAAAAATTCACAAAATGATCCAATAAAATATTCACAAAATAATTGTATATTTCTATTCTCCATCACTACCTTTTGAATTTAACATATCTGTAAACTTGATTGTTTTGCCCTCCAAATACTATTATTTTATAAAATTGGTTGAAATAGGAAGCTCTGTTCTTGTACCATATTTGTTTGCCCAAAATATTGATGGAAAATTGTGTCTAGCCACATAAAGGCTCCTATATATAACTTTGTCCTTCAATATGCTACAACTTTGATTCTTATAAATTACATTAAAAAAATTACATTAAAAAATAACTTAACCTCACACCTAACTTCATTTTAATAGAAAATAAAAAACTTACATTTAAAATTAAACATTTTTGTCCGTCATGCACATGCTCAACCTCTTGTAACTCCTGCAAAATTTTAAGTAACATAAGTTAGCAAGGAATATAAGTCATAAGTAATAAATCAATGTAAATTATATCATTACAACCTTGGACTTTGTTTTCATTTTTTGTTCTTTTTTTCTTTTTAATAGCTTTTTCAACATTTTCATATTTTCTTTTATAAGGTGGTCTCCCATTTTTATGAACAACCAATGGGTCAACAATATTTGTAGGAGTATTGAAAAATTTATTGCTTCCATAAAGAATTTCAGGTTGCATTAACTTTTCTTTTAATTTTCGTACCCATACTATCATTTTCTTATATTTATCTTCAAACTCTTTAGCCAAATTAGCAACTTAATTGAAGCCATTGCACATATTTTCATAGTGACATCCTACATGTTTGAAAGACGATTTATCATAACTGATCTGAACTTTAGTGTGGCTTCGTTTCACTATTTTACTCCATCTTTTTAATATGTACTTTTCAGGTATTAGGGAAATGCATCTTTCCATAAATACTATAATTTGATATCTATATAATATACCCTTAAACTCGAACAACCGACAATTACAATTGTCTCGTTACTATCTTCCTTAAACCAAATTGCAAAACTCACGCGTGACGACTTGCTCCAAATAAAATATCCTCTTTTATTTCAAATATACATACGCCACCGACTTCTCTACTTGGAGACAAATAACAAAAAAATCTTTCCAATGAACTCCTTTTGAAATTCTTTAAATTTATTAATAGTGTAAGTTTTGTAAAAAATTTGATTTTATAATTAAATTCTATTTATTTGTTTTTATGGCAATTCTAGGTAATACAATGTTAGGATTGTATACTAAAAATCATAAATTTAATTTTTTAAATTTAATTTTATTTATTAATAAATTTAATTTTTTTATTTTATCAGAATCTTAATAAGCAATGCACGCGTTTCATTATTTATTTAATGATTTGCATGAATGCCTTTTATTCTATATAATATTTAATCTGGTGTGCAGAGTTCGACTTACACACAGAAGACTAGATTATCAATTCTTGTAGAATATAAATTTTGGTTCACAGTTTAAATGGATTTGGATACACTATTGGTACGACTGTATCACGATATTTTAGTAGATCTCTATTGAATGCGGGGAACAGTAATTATCTCGATAATTGTTCTGACTTATTGTACTAGTAAACTTTGTGTGTATTGAACATGACAAGTTGGGGCAATTAATTTTATACCGACTTTATAAATTAATTTACACTCCATGATTATTCTGTGTACTTATACTCTTAATATCGAAATAATTAATTATTTACGTATATTTAATATTCGTAATTTTGATTCATTAAAGGGTGCGATCTTTTATTGGTCTATATTTTTTGTGAGTTGGATAATGATATTAATTATTGGCAAAATTTACGTCCCGAATGATCGAGATTGACGATACCCCTTAAGAAAACTTATAAGTTTTGATCGAGCCAAACTCTACAGGTAGATTTAATTATTCGGCAGTCAAATAAGTTAAGCGAAAGGTCTTAAGGAATTTATTTAAGAAGTCGATTAAATATAATTGTCAGTAATTTAATTTAATCAGCAGGTATCGAGAATCTTAACGTGGGAAGAATAAATAAGCATTTAATAACAAGAGCTCAAATATTCATTTTTTGAGAATAAGGCTGGGAGTGCAATTATAATTCCTTTGTGAAATGAATTATAGTTTATGTTTTTATAAAATTGCTTCTGGGTTGATGTAAAATTTCATAATTACATTGGAAGCACATGTCTTACTTACTCCATGCGTCCCTATTATAACCTATTTATATGCTGTTATAAAACCTGACACCATAATTCATATTATTCAGTCAGTGATTAGGTGGTTAGATTTTTACGTTTTTTGAAAATTCTAAGTCTAATCAAAAAGATTTTGAAGAACACCATAGATCAAAGCCCACACTTTGTTCGTATTTAGCATTCGAAAATACAGAAGAAGATTTTTGCCTAAGATTTGACTAGAAGTCAAAAATTGCGACGGATCGTTGACTGAAAGTAGTTGCAGCAACTGAAATCATCTAACTAGATTTTGAAAGATATAATCATAAAACTAACTTTGGGAGTAATACCGAATTTTAGTTTGTTTGTTTGATATCAAAAGTTTTAATCTAGAGCCAGTTTCGGCGTTTGTCCATCCAGTTATTTTTTGACAAAAATCATAGATATAATCTTAGGATCTTGACAGTTTATTCCAATAATTAGTATCAGTGCCGTATTTGATTATGTATAATTTTATCATAGATTTGAGTAGATTTATATTGTGCTAACTCGATTTTACAGATAATTTAATCTCAAATTTTAATGGTTATTATTGATTTTGTATGTTTGATTGCATAATTTGAATGATGATTATTAAATTAATTTTTTTTAACAACAAGGATTGATCATAGTAGATTGATGTGAACTCTTCGGAGGCATAGGATCAATGTAAAAATAGTTATTTATTAATTTTTTTTGTTCTTGTATGTTTTTTTATTTTATGTAATTGAAAAAAAGGAAGAAGAAGAAATTGAAGAAGACAAGGTGCGTCAAAAGCAATTCCAATCAGTGGACCATAAAACATCATGATCCAAGTTAGCATCAATTTGTGATTCATGGTTAAAGAATGCGCTTAAGAAATCATAGCATTCATGATACATGGCATGGGTGGCAGTGGCGGCCCCCAAGTCTAATTCATGGTGATTATCATCTAATACACGTTGTTGAGGATAAGGTTTGGGATCTACTAGTCATGTCTAAGTTGGCTGAGATGTCAGAGATGAATGCCACATGTTCGCCTGCACAAGAAAGGGGTGAGATGCCCGTCGGTGACTTTATATCGATGGACCATCCGACGATCAAGTCAGACAAGAGTTGCAGAGAGAGAAAAAAACTTGAGAGAGTATTTTGATAGAGTTTTCGCTAGTCAAAAAGAACATGCATGTGCCTTCCAATGTGATGGCTATTTATAGGAAGAAAAATACTTAACCCGTCTTCGGAGTCCGACCCGACCTGAGTAGGTCTGGTCGTACTTTCTCTCTATGGTCTATGCATAACAATTAATTATCTGATGGTGACTTATCAATATTATCATTAAATCTCTCTGTAAGATTTTTCTACAAGTGGCTTTTGTCATGCCAAGCTGTTCATCAATACTCAGACCTAGTGTAGGCAAAGTCAACTCTTTCTGATTCCCTAATCCTAGGGTTGGTTCAACTATTACTGATCTCTTATCATCAGATCACTTTTCTGATACGCGTATCATCTCGAGTATCAACCACCAAGCTCGAATTTTGGGGTTGCACGGCTCGTTCTGCTCAAACTATGGTGTCGAGCGCTCCCTTTCATGATGCCGAATACTTCGCGTCTAGGTTCAGTACTGAACTCCCGAGTTTAGAGTCGAAAATCATTGCCTGGATTCACCTGTCCCGAGGTTTACCAACTTCGAACACATGTCCGTACAACTCGGCTTACTGCCTAAGCTAGCATATATAAGCCGAGGTGCGTGCCGTGATTGAAAAGCCTGTTGTGCTGTACGACTTTTCACGTGGCTTTGATCGGCTCACATGTGCTCAACGCGACTCTGGTCGGGACTCGATGCCCCCTCACAATGTGAATTATGATTTTCTTATTATACATGTATCATGATTTTTACTTGGAATGCACTGGAATGATTAGCATGAATAAAGCATTTGGATGTTAGAAGGTTAAATCAAAGTCTAATGCTTGGGAACAAAGCATCAGATCCAAAGAACAATCATTCCAAACCGTGAGCAGTGTTACTGCCACGTGTGTGTTCTTTTTGTGATATCACGCGAATGAATTAGAAGCTGTGGCATAGTATAAAGCATGATTCGGTCATGAAAAGTTGTTTTTGAATCATGATCGAAAGGGTTCTAATGCCGCATGGTCCAACCAAATATTAAGCGGCAAACAGAGCCAGCGCGCGGGGGCAAGGCCGCGCGGCGCTGTTCGGCTGCAGCGACGCGCGATGGAGCGGTGGCGGTTGTTCAGTGGGACTGTGATTTGAAAAAGTTAGGTGGTACAAAGTTTTTGGTTGATTGTAAAATTTTAATAGAATTAAAAAATTATAATTTTAATTCTGATAAAATTGTAAGTTTTTGTAGATGAATAAAAAATTTTTAACTAAAGAATTATAGATCGACTATAAAAGTTGAGATTTAATGTGTTTATTTATTTATTTAAATGCGTGAATATTTTTATTTTTATTTTTATTTATTTATTCTTTCAGTTTTAATTAATTATGTTAATTCTAAATTATTATTTTTGTAACGAAAAAATAAAATAAAATATTCTTTAATTATTTTTAAAAAAAATTAAAAAATTTATTTTGTTACATTAAAATAGTTTAAGATGTTTCTTTTAAATCACATATCTTGAAAAAAAACGTGACGGTTAATTTTGAATTTTTTAAATTAATTATAAAAGAGTTTAACTTTAATAAATTATTTTTTTCAGAATATGTGTAACAGAAAATAAAATTAAATTCTTGATTTTTATTTAAAATTATTTTTTAAATAAATAAAATTTAAAAATTTTATTTGTCACACGAAAATACGTAAAGATGGTTTAACAATCGGAATATTTTAAAACGTGTGATTTTTCAAAATTAATATATTTATTTTAATTAAATAGTCTTTTATAACCCTAAAAAATATTTTAAAAATTAAATGGATGAAAAAATTTATTTACAAATAAATCCTATATGTGAAAAAATTGAAAAATTAGCCATTGTCACAAATAGGTAGGTGAGAAAATTTATTCACGGATAAGTGGGTGAGGAAATTTAAAAATTTCTTTAATCAAGATAAACCTAAAAAAAAAAGTAAAGTAAAAAAAATGACTTAGCCCCTGTTTGGTTTTTTAAAATAAATTGATTTTTTTTGTAAAGAAAATAGCTTTTTAAGTTATACTCTGTTTAGTTTTTAAAAAAAGCAAACTTTTTTTCATCCCCTGGGCCTTGATTGGAAATATTAATTTTTTAATTTTTTGGCTAAAAATGTCAAAAAGTCAAGGTTGCTCGTTTGGCAAAAAAAAATTAAAAAATTAAAAATTAAAACACAAACTCTCATAATATTTCATCAAACTTTCACTGCTTTTAAAATACAATAATACTTTTTATCTATAACTTATTTACTAATACTACCAACTACATATTATTATTGATACCAAGTATATAAAAAGATAAAATTATCTACTTTGAATTACAAGCAAAAACTTAACTTTTGACCCAAACAACTTATTTAAAAAAATTAGTTTAAAAATTAAGTTACCAAATAATATACTTTAAACTTAATTTATCTTTTTGGCTAAAAATACAAAAAAGTAAAAAAAAATTTTTTTTTTAAGTTAGTTGTCAATTGAGGCCGTAATAAAAAAAAAAATATACATATTTTAAATACTTTAACATTTTTAGAACTAAAATTACTATAATACATTCTATTTAAAAAAACCAACCCTTCTAAAAAAAAAATCATGTACAATTTAAAAATAAAAAATAATAATATATTAAATATTTTAAATAAAAATAAATAAAAAAAATTACTATAAAAAATTATCTCAATCACCTTAACTCTTATTTATTTTTTCTTTTTTTTTTCTAAAAAAAAAACTATCTTACAAACTAAACAACTTAGCCTTAGCCAAACACTTTAATCTTTTGGCCTGAGTTCAATGCCTTCAACAATAAGCCCTCCTTTAAAATGGTTCCCCTTCACCTCCATCAAACTCATCTTCACCTCCTCATCATCCCCTCCACCGCCACTGAAGAATTCTCCCAGCTCAATCTCCGACCACCCGTCCTCCCTCTCCGTCGGCGCTCTCCCTTCTCCTTCCTCCACCCTCCTCCGCAACATCTCCGTCCGATTCCCGTAAAACAACCGCTCCATCTGATCTTTCTTCCCGTCACGGCGGCACAGATAGGCCGTGTTTCCTGACGCGCGGTTGTGCCCCAACTGAATCGATATCTCCGACGGAACCGAGTCGAGTCCGAAAGCGGTTTCGGAGGTTTTCACGACGAGGTAGGCGCCGTACGTGGTGGTCGGCGACAGCGTTCGAGTTCGGATCTTGGCTTGGATCTCTAATCGGGAAATGGAGTTTAGCACGGCCACCTCCGGAAATCTGCCGGAGGGAGTGGAAAGAATGATCAGATCGTGATTGGAGTTGATGACGATTGGTGAAGAAGACGAAACGAATAGAGATAAAATGCTGAGTGATTACCTTGATTCCGCCATTGATGTCCAGCACCAGTTCATTGGTTCTTCGCTCCATGAAATGTCTAGGTTTCTCGCTGATAGCATATAAGATTTCTTGCCTGAGAACTTGTCTAATACGAAGCTCTGCGTAAAGAGGAAATAAAATAAATAAATAAATAAATAAAACTTCGAATATTGGTATTTCCGGATCATATATCTTTTGCTATTAACTTTACTAATAAATTATAAATTGTTTATGTATTTATAATTTTTATTATAAATTATAATTATTTTTTATTAAATAAATAACTAATTTAAGTTAAAAGTTAGCATATTTTTTAAACACTCATAATTTTTATTATAAATTATAATTTATAAGTCATTAATTTTTTTTTAATAACGAAATATCCGGATCAACTTACACACACTTTAACAATTCTCAAAATTTTAAAGTTACTAGTCGGACAAACCACCATAAGTGAATTTGAACCAGTATCATTGTGGAGCAAATATAAGATTTGATTAGTTGTGATATTTTTTAAGATTTAAGTTATTAATTTCAGTAATATCAAACATTATTAATATTAATAGTTGTTAATATAACGATTGTATTATCAATATTAATATTATCAATATTAATACGTCTTTTAATATTATAATTTAATATTAAAATGATTGTAACTTTAAATGGCATGGCTCTGTTTGGAAATAATTTCTCAAGTTGTTTACTTACTTTTTTCTTTTTTCCTTTTTTATTATTTAACTATTTTTTTACATTCTCAAACCGTGTCAATGAAGGGAATTAAAAGAAATGAATTATTAAAAACTTAAATAAGAAACAATAATCTGGTTTACTAACTGGTTTTAGCTTATTATTATCTTGATCAATTTTTTTTATATTTTGATTATTTTTTTTATATTTTAATTAATTTTTTTTAAATAGTCGAAAAAACAGTGTAAAAAAGTATAATTACTAAAGCAATCGGCGACAAAAATCATAAGTCATTATTACAAAATCCCTAGTCAATTTTATTACATGGAAGACTTATCTTGATGTTATATTTGACTTTTTTATTTTTGTTTCTTTCACTAATAAATATTGTTTTTTCTCTTTTTTATTTTAAACTCAATTTTTTGTTTTTTTTTTATAAAAATGCATTTTCAATATATAATTATCTAAAAAATATAATTAATTTTGTTATATACATATATATATATAATTTTAATTAAAAATTAAAAGTGAGTCTAACTAATAAAATTTATTACTAATATTAAAAATTTGCACAAAACTACTAATTGTTTATTATGTTGTTATTTTAATAATAAGAACATACTAATTATTTAAAATTATTTTTTATAATTAAATTATATTAAATTAGAAGTAAATATAAACACGAATAATTGGTCGTATGTAACCATAACGGTTGCTACTTCGTATTAAACGATATGGAAGAATTACGTAAATGACAACGCCGTGAGAGCAAAAAAAGTAGAAAAAAAATAAAAAATTATAAAAGTTATCAAAATTAAATTTTTGCCATTTATTTTTATTGAGATTCAAAAATATAATAAATTATAATGCAAATAAGAAGTTATAACTTAATTTTTACTATTGATCTGTAGTTAAAATTCTGCGTACTTAGGTATCCTTAGGCAATTGGCTTTAAATTAAGTTTTTTATTTTTTATTTAAAATTAAAAGGTGATTTATCTTGTATTTGGTTTTTTTAATTTTTTTTTAAATTTTTAATTTTTTTAATTTTCCTATAAAATGTAAATGTACAAAGATTTAAGAAGCTAATTAATTAAAATAGAAGACCAAATAAATGAGTTTTTTAAAAAAATCTTAAGTAAAAAATTTTTAAAAAAATTAGGCCAAAGGCTAAATCCTTATTTTTTAACCTTCATTTTTTCCTTTGTGCTTATTGGCTTTAGCCTTTTACTTTTTTTTTTTTTGCTTATTTATGTAAAATATTTATATATATTGTTTAAAAAATATCATAACTTTTATTATTGATATTTAATTTTTATAAAAATTATATTTTTAAAATTTATTATAAATAAG
>JAOTRH010000022.1:10067549-10078842 GCA_034768845.1 Heliamphora exappendiculata
TTAACTTCCAAATCAGCTTTTTAGTCTCCCAAACACTGCATGGCTGAAATTCACCTGCCCCAAATCTGATTTTTGTATGTAAACTAAAATCATAGTCGCCCAGGTATTCCATCCATCTTCTTTGTCTCAAATTTAGATCCTTCTGCGAAAATAGATATTTGAGACTCTTGTGGTCGGAAAAAACTTTAAATCGCTCTCCATAAAGGTAATGCCTCCACATCTTTAACGCAAAAACAACCGCCAATAATTCTAAATCATGTGTTGGGTAATTCTTTTCATGAGTTTTTAGTTGCCTCGATCCATACGCCACAACTTTGACCTGTTGCATCAGAACACACCCTAGCCCTTCATGAGATGCATCGGAATATACTTCATAACCAAGACCCTTCTCAGGTATAATCAGTATCGGTGTACTGGTTAATCGATTCTTTAATTCTTGAAAAGCATCTTCACAAGCATCATTCTACGTGAAGCTAACTCCCTTTCGAGTGAGTTGTGTCAAGGGTGTCGCTAAACGAGAAGAATCTTTTATAAAATGACGGTAATACCCTGTAAGGCCTAAGAAGCTTCTGATATCAAATACACTCTGTGGTCTTTTCCAGTCTTGCACTGCCTCTACTTTAGATGGATCAACAGTTACTCCATTTTTCAACACAACATGTCCCAAAATTTTTACTTCGGGTAACTAAAATTTACATTTCTCATACTTAGCATAAAACTTGTGTTCTCTTAAAAGTTAAAGTGCCTCACGTAAATGCTCCTCATGGACTTCTCGGATCGGAGAATAAATCAAAATATCATCTACAAAAACCACTACAAATTGATCAAGGTAAGGCCAGAAGATTCGATTCATCAAATCCATGAAAGTTGCGGGGGGATTCGTTAAACCAAAAGGCATCACTAAAAATTCGTAGTGGCCGTAACGGGTACAAAATGCGATCTTGGGTATGTCATCCTCCTGGACTCTTAGTTGATAATAACCCAATCTCTAATCGATCTTCAAAAAACACGCAGAACCCTTCAATTGGTCTAATAGATCATCAATTCGGGGCATCGGATATTTATTCTTCACTGTAACTTGATTCAACTTTCAATAATCAATGCATAATCGCAACGAGCCATCTTTCTTTTTAGCAAATAATGTAGGAGCTGCCCACGGTGAGACACTAGGGCGAATGAAGCCCTTGTCTAGTAATTCTTGTAACTGAATCTTCAATTGTCTCAACTCCACAGGAGCGAAACGGTAGGATGGTACAAATGTTGGAACAATCCCTGAGATAAGCTCAATTGAAAATTTAACTTCTCTATGTGGCAGCCGTTTGAACAATTCTTCCAGAAACACATCACAAAACTCGCTCACTATCGGAGGCTGCTCTCCTCGTACTGAAGAATCATCCTTGGTTAAAAGGGTAAAAAGAATTGCATGCACATTTGTTAAATAGCTCATGTTGCCTAATCAATGTATCATATTGTCATCTTTGTCGCCCATGTAAAAGAATGAATCTCCTTCTGGAATACACAAGAAAATTCTTCGTCGATCACATTTAATAAATGCACGAAACGTAGTTAACCAGTCCATTCCAAGAATAATATCAAACCCCAACATCTTTAGCACAATAAAGTCAAACACAAGATGACAATTAGCTATCACTACTTCTCACCCTCTACATATGTACTTTAACATTGTACTGTCATCAATGGGTGTTTCGACATTCACAACAACGTTTGACATCTCAACGAGTAAACTAAAAGCAGATACAAATGAATAAGAGATAAATCAACGTGATGCACCAGTATCAAATAACACACGAACCCAAAAATTGAAAACTAATAAAGTACCTCTAATCACAGGGGTACTGGTAGTAGTCTCACATATCTTAGGATTTGATGAAGTACCAGTTTTTGATATGGCATAAACCCTTCCCTGGACTCCAAATGTCTGTCCTCATCCTCTACCATAGGTTGGGGTATAGATTTTGCCGAGGAAGCCTCCCTAAGAGCCCGAAATACTTGCATCCCGGTCTGTCGAGGTAGTTAATTGTATTTCTGCTGCTGAGTAGGTTATGAATTAGATGTTTCTCCACTAGCCCTTCCTTGTTGACATTCATGCCTAACGTGCCCTTCTTGACCACATTGATAACGTCTGATAGGTCCCCTCTCTTGAGGCTGTCCATGTGTCAAATTATGTTATTGCCTTTGTGCTTGCTTTCTTTACGGATAATCTCTAGCCCGATGTCCCTACAACCTAGAAATAAAACATGCAAAGTCTCTTCGCTCTAGACGTGCCATCAACGCCACAGATGGGGTGGGTGCGAAACGTTGGGTCTGATGAGATCTCTGTGGCGCCGAACTAGTATCGCCTTGTTCCGATCTTCGCTTCTTGTAAGGTTGTTCCTCAAATTGTGTAGTCCTAGCTATCGATGGTAGTCTATTTTCCCTAATCCTTCGATTGTCTGCCATAGTACTTTTTATTACTATGGCCATCTCAACTACCTCCGAGAAAACCTTCAATCAGAACCCTATCACTTTCTCTCGAATTGCGGGTCATAAACCTCTTTCAAACCTCTTAGCCTTCAATTCCTCTGTTGACACCATTTTTGGCGTAAACTTTGACAAACTTGTGAACTTTGATTCATATTGCAAGACTAACATATTCCCTTGCATTAATGATAGAAACTCCTCTCTATACGTGTCTCGGATAGACTCAGGGAAATACTTTTCTAGGAATACCGCCGTAAACGCTGCCCATGTGCCATCCGTTGTCGTCTTAACAAACTCCCACCAATCATTTCCCTCCCCCGGAGTTAAAAGGTAGTCAAACCAACCCTAAGGTCATCCTCCACTATCTGTAAGGTATCTAAAATCCAGGTGACTGACTACCTTTAGCCATTCAGTCGCCATTCGAGGGTCAAGTTCTCCCGCATAGGTAGGCGGGTTCAATCGTTGAAACTCTCTCATCATTACCGCAGCTCTAGCGTCCGCATCCCGCGCTTCCCCTTAGGTAGCCCCAATTAAGGTCCTTAAAGCATTCAGTATCTGTTGATTCACATCTACACCCCCAGCTAGTTCCTGCGGGGCATTGATATCCCCTTCTTTAGGAACTAGCGCTCTCCTGCACCCTCGGCCGCGGCCGCGACCTCTACCTCTTTCTAGCCGAGAAGGCATCGCTATACGAAGAGAAAACTATCGTCAATACACAATTCGTAAACATATCAATACTCCCTCCCCGAATAGATTTAGTTTTAAATGCAACCACGGCTAACCACACTCAAACCTAATCACACTAACACATAAACACATACTAAGGGAAAATCTCAAGGTAACGCGACAATCCGGGCAACTAAGTCAGATTTCTCATAGAAAGAATGTTGGATAAATGCTTTTCTATTTCAAATCCCGAAATAGTTGATTGGACGCCAAGTGGCATGCCACATCACCCCAAGACTCAACCACCATGCTCATATAAACACATAGCATGCACAAGACAATTCAACTACAATCTCATGCAAGCAAACAATTCATGCCATGTAGTGGTGCCTAATATCATCAAACAATTCTCATACAAAAGTCATCCTCACTTCCCACGACTCCTAGGTATCCGAACTAGAGTTTTGATACCATTCTATCACGACCCAAACCCCGAGTCTGTGAACTAAACCCCAGATCGTACCTTACATGAACTATATTCAAGATAATTTTCCAAACATAAGAAAAATATTCCTTGTATGCCTTCTAAAGATTCAAACTATAGAACCAAGCTTCATAAATTTATATACAAAACCACTCAAGAGTTTGTAGCAACATACATTCAATATTACACTAATGTCCTTAACTTTATATACAAATAAAACATAAAACAAAAGAAATGCTAGGTCCATCCGCTAGCCCTTCCCAAAATGCATCCATAGTCTAGGTATCATCCCTGCTCCTTGGAACCTGAAATGGTTTAACATACATACATGAGCCGAAGCTCGTACAATAAAGATTTATTCAAATGTAATGTATGATTTGTGAGGTGTGATGAATGTAACCGAGATAAATATGCACATTTCACCAAATCATTTTCTGTTCACACACACACCCACGCACACCAATTTGTCTCCCTTTATTCACTTGTTTTACATTGCAGTAATTCCTTATTTCATTACTCGATTTTTACTAAATCGTATTACATCTAATGAGCAGGTGTCGGATGCAGCTTATAGAAACATCGCCCCATTCGCCCTCAATAGGCTATGGGAAGCTATTGTGGAATGGGTCACTCTATAACTCATTATGACACAATACCACATTTTTGGGGCTAACCCGTGGGCATGTGGTCCCCATCTTGCCCAAGTTTTTAGTCTTTCACCGCAGAGCTGTGTAAGCCTAACTTAATCCACATCAATCCATACGGTTCATTATTTATTAATAACTTTTATTTTCACAATCCAGGAGTCCAACCCACAACTGGTTCCTCCCCCAATCATTGTCACAAATTATCATTTCAATACCAAATTCAAATTTTTCGTTTCATTTCCCAACCACATTCTGTTTTAGTATTCATCTTTTATTTCAAATCAAATGTATCATATACTTCAACACACGGTTTCTCATAATTTATATCTCTTTTATCAATTTTGCAAAGTACCGACAACACAAGGTTAATGCAATTAAAATCATGCCATTTTAAAAGGTATACACCCATCATGTGCATATATAAGAAACCCACATTCATTGTGAAGAAAATTCAACCAACTAGTCCATACATATATTCCAATCCAACTATAGTTATGTAAGTGTACCACTAACCCAAGGGACTAGAAATTTGTTAAAAAGGTTCAACGATGCTGAAAACAACCTTCTTCAAAAATTCGGCTAAAAACGGGTGAAAAATAGTTAAGAGAATTTGGCATACACTCACTATTTTAGTCATAGATTTTTTTATAAAAAGAATTTTCTTATGAGAGTAGTCTTATTGGAAAGAAAGCTTTATAAGCTTCAGTTTGAGTATAAAAATGACCTAATTTGAAATTCGGATGAATGAGATATGATCAGTTAAAGTTGACCCAGCGTAGCAGTCTGCTCGAGCAGACAAAAATACACTCGAGCACCTAAACTTTCTACCATGTGACCACTCGAGCACGCTGTCGCTCGAGAAAACTCCAAAACTTTCCTTGTTTTGTGTTCCAAGCCCCAAAACACCTAAACACTCACAAATATGCTTCAAATCCCTATTTTCACCCCATAAACATTGAATTCCAAGTCTCATAAACCCATTTCATACAACAAATCTTTAAAGACATGGTTAATTACTTCTCAAAAACTTTCATTTTTACAAAAGCCAACTCAACCCACACGCACCTATCAAGTTTTCAATTCCACATGAAATTAACTAGATTTTGACTCATGTAAACAAAGTATCAAACCAAATCATAACAAATATATGAGAAAATTTAGATCCTACCTTAGATTTGCCCAAAAGCTAGAGATTCCTTCCAATCTTTCCTCCTAGTGTTTGGATGTGGGTGTTCTTACCTCCTTAGTGCTTTATCTTTAATTTTCTTGCTCCAAAGCTTGAGTCCCACCCTTGCTCACCCTTAATCAAGCCTCAATCTTCAAGATTTGGGAAAAGGGAGGTTAGGGTTTAAAGGTTGGGTGGAGTTCTCTCATGAGGAGAGAGAAGGAAGAGAAAAGGAATGAAGTTTTTGGGTTCTCACGTGGCTAAACATAATGAGAATTATATACTTTCTCTTAAATTCTCTCCAAGGCTCAAGAATTTTCTAAACTTATTTTGATTGCCCACTTGAGCAGATCTTCACTGCTCGAGCGATGATCCCTGATATCTAACAAATTCCTTTAAACTAAACTCCAATCTCCAACCTCACTCTTATTATCTCATTTCAACTTTTTTTATTAACATATTTCTCAATATTAATCATTATCTTATACCTTAAAATCATTACACAACTCATTAATTCGATCACAAACGACTATTTTATTAAAACAAAAACTCAAAATTTCGTCGCACCAAAGCATTTAAGTAGAAGCGAAGAAAAACAAAATAAGCACGTACCGAGTTATCATATACAGGGTCCTATTTTTAAAAATTCATTAGAGATAAGTTATAGTCACTAGTAATCAATAATTGTAATGCCCTCTTTTGATATGAATTTTGATCAGTTTTCGGTTGGCTATATTCATTTTTTTGGTTATTGGATATGAGGTCATAAATATACATATGTAACAATGTTCTCATTAATTACCCAAAAAAAAAAACAATGTTCTCATTTTCTACAAAAAAAATAATAATAATCTAAAGTTAAGAAATTTTTTATGTATACTTTTTGGAAAATGTTTATTTTCTCATATAGTGTGTCATAATGTCCTCATTTTTGTAGGAGTCATTTGTAGATTGATATATAATTGATTCACATGACATTAATTTATAAAATAAAAAAAATTAAAATAAAAGTACAAAATGGAGCTTATCATAAAATAAATCTTATAATGGGACTAATACCTAAACAAAAGTTACAAATAGGACTAGGGTTGAATGACCCAATAATAAAATAGTCCAGGAATTGTATGGGATCACAAATGCCTCCCTGAATTTTTTGTGAAAAGATTGAAAACTCAAAACTATTTTTTTTTTTGAATGATTGTAGTAATTTGTTTTTCTCATGAATAAGCAACACATGCATAATCGCTTAATAAAACAATTTTTTTTGGAATTTTTAGTGAATGTTCATATGAATTTTTAGTAATTCAATGTTCATTATTGATAAAGGCAACCCAAGGCGATTATGTCATGACATAAATAATATTGAATCGGAGCGCTTCTAATTCATCACAACATAAAATTCAATTATTCTTATCATGGTTTAATATAATCCAACAAAAAATAATAAATTTTTTTAACAACTTCTTGCCAAAAATATTAGAGGTACTACAAACATATTATTTTTATCTTCATTTATGATTTCAATATTCAATATGATAAGAATTACACCATAAATCTTTAAAATTTAGCAATTTTTTTTAAATATGGTAGTATATAAAGTACCGTCAATACAAAATATTATACCTTTTGCTAATAGAATATTTACTATTTTAGAGATTTTAATTAATTTTTACAGAACCTAATATTTTAATGACATTTAACATTTGTGAGCATTTAATATGCAAAATATTTTTTTTATCTCGAAGGATAATGTGTTGTTGCACTAATGGCTAGACAAATATCTCTATAAATTATCTCTGGATTGGATAAGGCAACATGACCATATTTATTCACATAAACAAAATATGTATAAAATAAGACAATAAATGATCATGATTAAAATATAAATATTGATTAGCATAACATTAAAAATTAATATAAATAAAAAATAAAAAATAATTTTTTTTATGACGAAAAATCCACCTCAAAATATGATCCTTTGAACCAATCCTCAAGGCAACCCTTAAGGCGTAAAACCTTCGGATGCCTGCAATCACCCGTCAACTACATATATCGATTAATTCAAAGCGCTTTCAGCAAAAATCGAACACAAGACCTCAAAATTTACTCTACTAGTTCAAGTGATGACCTTAAACCGTTGAACTATTCTAACGGATAAAAAATTAGTTTTACCACATGGACATAACCTCGTCCACAAATATAAAATGAGATTATATTTCCTTCAAAGAATAGTCTATTATATGATATATCATTCGTTTTACGGAATGATGTAGATATGAAACAATTTCATTGAAGACAAGAAGTATGCTCCTTTAAGTACCACTCGCTTAGACCACAGGTGAGAGAAATTCATTAAAGATAGACCACAGAAAGGCTTTTAAGTGACTTTTCATCTTATTTGATTTTTTATTTTATTTTTTTATCAATTTTTTTAATATTTTGATTCGTTATAATGAATGAATTCAAAAAAACTATACTCATATAGTCTAACATTCAAAAAAATTCATGAAAGGTAAAAAAAAAAAAGAAAAAAAAGAAAAAAATAACAGAAAACTATCCCAAACACACTAAATGTCACTCTCCCTCTGTTAACTCCTTTACCATGTCACACACTGCCAGTATCACAACAGTATTACTCCATTCTAACCATTTTATGTTGCCTATCCAGGTATCAAATTTCTTCCTTCTCTTGTACTTGCATCAAAAGTATTGGGATGTTTTACAGAAAATTGATTCGCTTGTGAGAACCACCATATGAGTTAATTCACACAACAAAAAGCAGCTTTTCTTTATTATGAAAATACCTAAATGGCATTGACAGAAGGGATCAAACGGCTGAGGGGTAAATAACCTTCCACTAATGTAAGGCTTTATTTGGATGACACGAATGGAAGAATGAAAACGTGATTAAAAGCACAAGAATGCTTAATCTGATTTGGTTTTCGGCTTTAAAATCTACCCAAACAACCCCTCACATTAAATCGAGCATCAGTAGCTGACAAAAAGAGCTAAGACATTCTGTTCTGTCCACCCCAAGACAAAAAAATATTTCTAAAATGTCATTTTAGAAGGAAATTTAAAGCCGTTGAACCAAACAAGCTGGTTTTTGGCCTCATTATGCAAAAACCACACATTCTGGGTGCAAGATATCCCAGAAGCTACCATTGTTGTGGTGGAAACCAGAGCCAACCCAAGTTTAATTCAACAGCCACATTTCCAGCATAGACTTTTCATCCGTCAATTTTTCTTCTCCAAAGCGTCCAAATCTCTAAATTTCTTCACTTAGTTCTATGCTGCATGAAGTCATTCTTTCCTCCATTCGTTCTTCAAAAGTTTTTACATCAAAAAGGAACAAAAAGTCAAATACATAAACACACATATATACATACATACATACATACATACATACATATATATATATATATATATATATAAAGCTAGTGAGAGAGAAAGGGGGGGGGGGGGGAGAAATGCAAACAAAATTAAAATGTGATTGCCGAATCAAATCAAATTTAATGATCAAAGCAAGAAATTGATTACCACAGAGCCAAAAAAGAACGGTAGAAATTAATAGACCTGAAATGCACAAAAACTAGCAGCTTTTGCTTAGGCTCAAGTATACATTAATGTCAAAAAAGGTTACAAATGAGAAAGTGAAGGAAAACCTGGGTTAATGAGCCATTAGATGGTGAAAGGTTAATGCTTACAAACTAACAAAACAGGGAAAAGAGAAGGCAAACTAATATACAAAGAATGACACTAATTGCATGCCCTAATCTACCTTTGTGTACCTATGGTTTCCATATGTAAACATATACACAAGGGTGGCTAGTCAAAAGATATTTCCACCCCACATGTGAATCAATATATATACTCCAGAAACTTCAAAGATCAAAGAGCTTATAAAGAATTTGACGGTCTTGTCCTAGAAGAAGAAACCTTTAAGGTCGGAAAAGGATTTGATACATCTACGGTCACCCCGAGGTCGATTAAAGGTTTTAGTCTTCTCTCAACCTCATTGGCCTGTAAATTTACCTCCTCAATAATCATAGCCAAAGCAGATTTGCAAGAATCCTCATCCCTAAATGCCAAAGTCCACCTCCCATCAACCAAAGCACTTGTCTTAAGCTTTCCTTGGGCAGCCAATTTAGCAGTATCCATGAATGGAAAAGTGGATGGGCGGACCCGAAGATGCAACCATCTTGAATGCTTATCATCTATTCTTGCCTGAAAGGCAGAAGGATGGAAATTTTGGGTTATTTGGGTTACATATCCTAGACAGTCTGTAATAAGCTACTATATAGATTCGCAATTATTATATATTGGACAGTTTGAGTTTGTAATAAGCTACTATATAGTTTTTACAATTACTAGTCTTTCATAATCCCAAACCATCTGACATTGTCTACGTAAAAAGAAGGAAACCAATAAGCCGCCGCACTATCATTCACTAAGTTTTAGGCCTAAAAGTAAGTGATCTAGAAAAAGCTGTGCCACCGTTTACTTTGAAATAAGCACAGAACATATTACAAGTGTGAAAGAGAAGCATAGTACAGCCACACTTACATTACAGCCAGACAAAGGTGCAGTAACACGAACAACTCCATAATGCTGTTTCAAGGGTAATTCTTCTGCAAGAACAATCCACCCAGATGTTCCAACAGATATCGCTAGAAAACAAAAATGGCGTTCTTTACCCCTCTCAAATGAAATTCTACAAGGCACTGCATCAACTGAAGAGCAGCAAGGAGAAGAAAAAGAACAAGTAATATTTATATAGCCATTCAATAAACAAATTAGGCAAAATCAATATGTACTTGTGTACGAGCATATAGCTCCTACCAATATAAGCGCTTGAGAGAAAACTAACCGAGTTTTAATTCTGCGCCTGGTTTAGGACCAAAAGCATCCAGGCCAGCAGTTTTTGCTCGGGATTTTTCAGGGATATCAACTGGAGGGTGAATAGGAGGTTGATCAGGCAAAGCTCCACCAATAGAGAAAATTTGGACTTGATGGATTAGTACGAACACCTAAAATAGAGACAATGACCAAGATTACAGACATATCGAAAGGGAAACACGTACAGAACACAGCTATCACAAAAATGCACACATTGTTTTAAAATTCCCAAATTCATTTACTGATGCTAATAAATGATATATTAAAAAAAATTAAAAGGAACCCAGGGCCAACTTCCTTTTGTCCATTTTGTTTTGTGCGTGAGGGTGTGAATTGTGCGTGGTGGGGTGCAAGGTTTTGTTTTTTTGTTTTTGGGTGGGTAGGGGTAAGGGATTAACTTGAATCACTTGGCCTCCCAAATCATAAATTATCCCAAAAGGATCAACTTGTGCCACTTAGTTAAACCCTTCAAAAATCGTAAGTTGGCCCCTACAATATTCCATATCCCATATCCCATATCCCATATCCCAGGCTGGAAGAATTCCAAACAGGTACTCCAGATGATTGGCATCAATACATATTATTATGCAGTGTGACCTCTCTCACCTAACTACTATCAGACTTCTCTGTTACATTGTCCACACCGCTTTTCGTGATTAGATTCATTTCTACCATCCCCAATTTAATCCCACCACATCACTTTGATTTTGAAACAAACTCCAAATGGAAATATTGGCGTGACTGACTTCTAAACACTATAGGAAAGTAACCCAGAAATCATTCTTTCTTACAGTTTAGAAGAGAGAATGAAGATATTTTCACAAACACTGTGGTATGAATTTTAAATGCTTTGTTAATATCATTGCTCCCAGCAGATATGATACAATCCTGTTTAAATAAATCAACACACATGCATATTTGTAAGCAAGCTATTCTAAAATTAAATTGTGG
>JAOTRH010000022.1:10081150-10106010 GCA_034768845.1 Heliamphora exappendiculata
AGAGAGAGAGAGAGAGAGAGAAGAGGAAAAAGATCAACTATTCATAAGGTACACATGTTGCAGCACAAACAAAAATGATTCTATATGCTCCTACAGAAGGAATTTAACAAAATTGAGTTCAAACACCAACCTTCACCAACTCACACATTCTTTCACCAGCAGTAAAAGACGATTCACCAGGAAGAATAGCTGCTGGGGAATAAGAAGTAACATCATTGAAAACATGGATAATCACATACAACAATAGTAACAAACTAATCCCTATTTCAAGTTTTTTATGCTAATAGCTTCAATTCATTGAAATTTGTCATACCTTGCAAAGAAGACTTCTGTGTTGGGAATAGCAAGCACTTGGGCTCTTTCCGAGGGGATGAAGCCTCAATTGCTACAAGTAAGATTTTCATTTCTCAACATATTACCAGAACACATTTAGTGAACTTCATCCATTCATAACTACAAAAGTTGAATACCTCTTTTGCATTTCCTCCACTCATCACAAAGGACTGTTATAAGTAAGTCAGACCAGGTTCCTCTAGCCTCCGCAAGTAGACCACTAGTGCAATTCTTATAGGACTCCTGTGCATGAAAAGACTACCATGTCAATATACAATTGATAATCAGCTCATCTTGAAAACAGTGAGGGAAAGAGAGTCAAATATCAAGGTGTAGAAAAATAGCTTGCAGATGTGAGACATGAACTAGGAAGATGAAGATCCAATAGACCCTCTCTCTTTTATCAGGCATCAATAAAAACCCCATGATCCATACAGAACAAATGAATTTGAGAATGATGGGAATTGATTTAATAACCAAGAATCCATAAATATGCCCACAATATAATAGGTAGAGCAATCTGATATTAATGAGCATAACAATAGTATCGGTGGACACATATAATACATGCTACCAACGAGTACAACAAATACTTCAAAAATCCATGTCAATCAAGGAAACACTCAATATATCAGATGCCCATGATACTTTGAAGTTTGAACAACTTGAGATTGATTGTGTTAGACAAGTGATGCTTTTAACAAAAGAAAATAGAAAATTATGTAAAAACTATATCCTATAGCGAAAACAAAATAAAATAGATGGGTGATGCTTTTAACAAAATAAAACAGTAAATTATGTAAAAAGTATATCCTACAGCCATAGCTATCTACCAATACATCAGACAAGAAAGGACATTACTATCACAATTCACAACTAGTAGGTTCTGGATCTTCAGGATAAACTTACCTTGAGCAATTGGAAATGGTGGCTACTGAACTCTGGCTCACTATATGGAAGCAACTGCCTCAAAAGCCAACCACCATCCCACAACGCTTCTGCAGAAATATTTGACCGGCAGAAAAGACTAACCAATGCATCAAGCACCTAAAACAAAAAGATATGCCATATGAGAATCTAATATAAACTTCAAAGACAAAGGAAATTATGAGTTTATCAACTTCTCTTGACCTATCCAGGCTCATAAGCAGATGGTAGTCTTGCACAAAGCTACACAAACATTGGTCACTGCATAAAGCACATAAAAATGCGCTTGCTTTTAACCTTTCCTCCCACAGGGCTAACAGAATACTTCTGTTGTTGCAAATTTTCACCAAAAACATGACTGAAGTCTAGCATAGATTTTCTCCCTTCAGTCACATAAATCTGCAACCTTTCTGCTATAAGCCTATAGCCACAGTATTCCGTATCCCTTTATTGCCTCAGAAGGATCTTTGTATATTTTTTGCCCCAACACTTCCTTTGCCATTGCGGTTTTTGAAGACCTCTCCGCCCATATTTTTCCCATCTTTTGAACACTAATGCCAGAAAAAAAAAATTAGGCAGGTCAAGTGCGCCTTGCAGCTTAACAAGTTACGTTCGCTAATAAAAGCCAAATTCAATTTTGTCAGAACAAACTAAATGTTTCGGCTTCCTAGAGAATCAGAAAGAAACAACAGTGGAAAACAAAAATTCCAGTGTTTCTATCAAAACATACTGAAACACCTCAAAACTCACCAAAGTCCTAAAAGGCTAAAACACATTCCCAAACAGTGACTTGTTCTGACACCTATGAGAAACATCTAGCAAAACATATTTTCATTTTCTCTTTTTTCTAAAAGAAAATACTTGAGAACAAGAACGCAAATCTTGAATTATAATCAAATTTGAGAAAGTAGAAAGAAGATGACAGATAGAGAGTTGAAGGGAATATAAAAATGGTTTTAAGTCACTATTTTCGTTATTTGACATTGTAGATACTTTCTGAGCATCACAACAGAAACTATCGCATGGGTTCAAGAGAGGAGGGTACTCGTGCAAGTTGGGGGTGAAACCCAAAATGTCATGGCAGGAAAGACACTCCTCGATTATCGAAAGGGACAAGCACCGAGGAGAAAAATCTTACTGTTCGACAAAAAGGAAAAATGTATGAGTAGGGCCCTGTCAAAAGCTTCTCTGGATTTTGGAAAGGAGGCTTTCAAAGTAGCTCATGAACGAAGAAGGTGGAAATACAAAGAAACATTGATAGGGCGCAGATCCGCAGATGTTTCACACTAAATCTGTAATGAAGTCTAAATCATTCCCAACCATCTAGAAAAAGGGTTGGACCAAGGTCAGTTGGTTGGACTTTGGGACTAGGCTATTGTGACGACCCAAGTAGACCACTGGCCCAATAACTTGAATAAAAAGCTTAACAACGCGGACCCAAATGTTTAAACTCAAGTTATTAATAGTAGCTCACAAATTTCATTATATACCAGACTTATTTCTATATCTCACCGATGTGAGATGAGTTATCACAATATACCCCACTCAAATACGCAACGCCCTCACCGCGCAGCCTAAAGTTTTTTCATGGTTAGGATGTGGATAGCAGCCCATTAGTAGACACAGAACAGTCTATAAGCGTGCACAAGGTATACAACCTCCGAGACCTATATCTCTCTCTGGAATCTCTACTCCTCTATCCACATCGCCACAGAACCCTATATAGGAACCAGAATTGGCTCTAATACTATTTTTGACGACCGAAGTGAACCACTTGGGTCGTTACAGCTATCCTAAAAAATCCAAGCCAAGTTGGGGGAAGTCTGCATGGACTAGCGGATGAAGATGAGCAAATTTCAAAGAGGTGGAACTGGCTTCAAGCCAAGCTAGTTTCAAAATGGTGAGCTGTGCTCAAGAAAAAACTGAAGAGCAAATCAATATAATAAGATTGGGGCAAAAAATCAAACACCTCAATAGAAAGGGTTTGTTTTACACAAGGTATTAACGCCCAAGCGACAAACAGAAAGGTAGACTGTAAAGTAAGGAAAGAGGAGAACTCCAGAAATTTTCTTAAAAGAGGTAACTGGTGCTGGGTGAGGGATGAATCTAGAAAGGGTAAATCTCGTGAAGCAAACAGAAGTGATGGAGGACCTCAAGTAGCTCGAGATGTGGAAAGGAAATACTATGACAAAGAGCAGGGTAGGATTGCATATCACAAGTTTGTTGTGACACTTTCAATCTAACTTAGTGGAAGAGTTACCGTAACATTATGGAAAGGGGACAGTATAGGGAGAATGCACTTAGAAGGAGGTGAAGACAAGTTTGAAAAAACCAGCCACAACTGTTATGTTACGCAATGGTTTAGATGGTTAGCACCACTCATTATAGCGGGTACAGATGTGTAACAGAAATTAACAATTGTAATGGCCACCACCATTACATAAAGGTCGTAGCAACTTTCACGGCTATTGTGATTCTTTTTTAGAAAATTTTGTATACAAAGCCACTTTTTCTTAATTTTCTTTTTCCTAGCTATTAACATCATAGAGAAGGCACATAGAACTTATAAAAATTATTAGATTTACAAGCTTCGAGGGTCTAAATATCAAGTTATACATGATTGGAGTTCCTATCAAGGTTAGATGAGCGATCTCTTCTATCTTTTACTTTCATCACTTTTTTTTATTGACAAGCTTTCATTACCTTTTCACTAGATTCCATAATGATCAACTTATATCTATTTCGTTTTATATTAAATTTGCTAAACAAACTTGGATACTTTGCTAAACAAAACTTGGATATCATGTTATGTACATTTATTTCTCCGTCATCATTTTGCATTACAAACTTATGTTCATGAGACTATCGTCACCAATATTAAACATACTAAATGATTACATTGTCATAACATAGGAGATGCTATCCATAAGCTATCCATGAGTATCAGGCATGTTTTCCAGGAATTGTGCAGAAGAGTAAAAATTCCCAACTACAATTACCATCGTTGTTACACTACAACTGTTGCACCTTGGCAGTCAGTGCCACTGTTACCATTACGGCAGTCGCCAGCGTCTTTATAAACATTAGGTCAAGGAGAGTGCCCAATCGTCTAGAGGCCTTTGGAAGTGCTTGGGCATTGCAAAACCAATTTGGCAAACTATTTGGTCCAAGAGAAGTGGGTAAGAGAGAGACTATAGAGGATGAAGAGGCAGATGATGAGGAAAAAGGGTTTAGTATGTTTTTAGGCAACTTATTTGAAGGTTCTTACATAAAAAATAGCACAAGAAAATCTTTGGTAATATTGAAAAAAAAAAAGGATGGACATTCCCTACAAGAAGGGAACGAAAAAGCAAGTGATTAGCTCTAATAAGATGAGAACTGTATGGAGTTCAAAAAACAAGGGCAGTCGATGAGATATGATAATAAATGAGGAAGGGTTGTGGGATGGTGGATGGTAAAGGAGGTTTATCCATGAAGTTTGATTCTTTTGCTAGAACACAAGGGGTCTTCAAGATCCAAACAAAAGAATTTGAAATTATTTCGTGGAACGCAAAGGGTTTTAATGATCCAAACAACAGAGTGCTGGAAAAAACTTGTTAAGGAAATGAAAAGGGGATTTAGTGTGCGCACAACAGACAAGTTAGAAGACATTTCGATGGAAGTGGTGACATGTTTTTGGGTTGGGAAATGGGTAGTATGGGTGTGTTTAGTCCAAGCAGGATCAACTGGAGAAATTGTTATCGAGTGGGACTCTAGACTTCGGTCTGGAGTTGAGGTGAGGAAGGTCATATTCTCTATTTCATGCAAGGCCAAGGTGAATAATTTTAAGGATAGGCTCATGTGGACATTTTCTGGGTGTGCAACAGCATCCCTAACGAGGATGCAGATAAAGGAAGATTTTGGAATTAGCCAGACCAAGAGAGAGCTAGATGGAATTGCCATTAGTGCATTGAAAGGGACTTCAATGTTGTATGGTTCCATGAAACAGACAGTATTGCCTATCGATCGGAGGAGCTACACGCATAATTTGTTTTTATTTTTTCTTGGCAAGAGGCTCCAGTAGATTAACCATTGGAATGGTCAGGTACACTTGCAGCAGTTCAAGGGATCATCATCCTAAGTCAAAGATTGAACCTTTCTTAATCTAGAGAGTTCCTTTTCGTTAAGCGCATCGAGCCAGGAGTGGACACCATCATCATCAAAAAATTTGTCTCCATAGATTGGGAGGAGCATTACCCAGATGTTACATAATTGTGGCTTCCTTATCCTAATGTCAAATCAAGTGCCTAAATGCCTATTATGTTTGACTGTGAGGACCTCCATGCAAGCCTGAATCCTTGAGATTCAATAATATGTGGCTAAGGGATGACAACTTGATAGACTTGACCAGAGCATGGTGAGAAGGGCACAGGGCAGAAGGCTCCCATGATTTTTGGCTAGCAAATACTGAAGTTCTTGAAAAAAGTTGTGAAAAGATGCAATATGTATTTGGCAAGGCGGAGAGGGCTAAAATGTTAAAATCAATAAATGATATAGATGAAAGGAAGGGAGAACATATCTAAAGCTGAGAAGAGTTAAGAGAAATGAAAAGTAATGAGGGGTAGGGACGCTGATCATCTCTGAAGCGGTAAGTAAGAAGCCAAGCCTGCATCCTTATGGATGAATGAACGGGATGGTAACAATGACCTTTTTCCATAGGAGGATATTTGTAATGGTATTGCGGGCTTTTATTAGTTCATGACTAATGGCTATAGGAGACGATGAACGGATGGATTTTGCTCCCATAGAGGAGGAAAAGGAAGAGTTAGGAGAGACCATTGAAGGAGGTCAATGGGATTGGAAATAAAGCAACAAGACCGAATAGATTTACAAGAAAGACACGAAGGTGTGCCACCCATAGATGCTAAAAGAAATAATAAATAAACCAACTAAAACTTCCACTTTGAAATAAGATTTAGGGGTTTGAAATTCAGATAGGAAACGTAAAGCGATGCGTTCCAAAGCAAGCGAAAAGGGTGGTTCCTCGGGGCAGTGAATGGCTAGGGAGAGCCCTCCACTCAAGTAGGAATTGATCTTTGCTCATAACTATTACTCAAAAGTCCCTACAAAATGAAAAATGGTTCAACGATGGATCAACAATAGTTGAAAACAACTATGCAAAAGGTATAAAATTATTCTTCTAGATCCAAAACTGGTTCCTCCTTCCAATCATAAGTCCTTATGCTACAATCTAGCCAAAATAAACCATATCAAGCACAAGGGGGGAAAAAACCAAGCCTTTTTTCCCTTCTCTTCCCCTCCCTAGGCCTCCTCTAAGAGCGGATAAGATCCAAAAAGCTCTTGGTAACACCAACATCAACGCAAACAAAAAGAATCATCACCAACGACCTCTAACCGACATATAATGAATAAGAGAGAACACGCCAAGGGGCCAAGAGAGCACTGACCTTCTTCAACCAAACGAAAGAGATAAATAAACAAGAAGAAATGAAATACAAGAGATAAAATCAATTGCCCACTCTATAGCTAAAAACATCCACTTGCGCCACATACACAAGAATTTTTATCAGTCACTTCTCAAACTCTACCAAAAAATGTGTTCTCTTGGCTTCTAACATTAGTTTCCATTTTTTTCACATCTTCACCAACAATGACGTATACATTGTTTCGATGCTCCTCCTTATGTTGCCTGCTGAACTTTGCCATGAAAACAAAATAGGCACTAACAGGCCTATATATTTACATGAACTTAATTAAGACAACAAAGCATTGCTTACACATGCAATACTAGAAAACATGAATTTCCTTCCTCCTAATTAAATTATCAATGGTGAGAATTTAACAAGCAACAAAAGCAGCCTTGGAAAGTGCCTTGGATGCTGAAATAACACTCTGCCTCACGTGCAACCCTGCCTCGTACATGGAGAGGTAAACAAACTAAACTAAATAAGTGCACCAACACATACAAATTATAGTGCACATTAATAAACATAGCATGGAAACAAACGAGACTTCAACCCAAAATCTCCTGAACCAGAGCTCTGATACCATGTTAAGTCGCCAATTGTCCCAAAAGCTTATGTTGTTAGGAAATGGACCCATGTATATCAAACTATCTAACAAGAAACATAAAGTAAAAGAAGAACCACGAATTCTCCCACCTCCCAATCATTCAACTTTCCAACAGGCGATATCTCAAAAAACTTGAGTACTTCCTTTCCAAAGATAATTGCCAACAAGGCTCTTCTATCCGCCACAATATAAAAAATAAAGAGGTCTGCCCAAGATTCTCTTCACACACTAAATGCCAACAGGAAACACTTTTAAGGGGAAACCGGAGTTACAATGTACATTTAGTTTTCTTCTTTTTTTTTTCCTTTTCAAAACCGTTTTCTATTCTCAAAAAAAGAGAAAACAAAAGAAAATTCTTATCTGGAAAACTAGTTTTGCAAAGCATTTTGCTAAAAGTATTTTTGAGATTTTTTCAATAGATGCCCCCTTTAGGAACCAAATTTATTGTTTATAAATTCTAAAAAACAGTGGTATATAAGAATGAAATGATGGTGTTTCAAACCGCTCATTGCTATTGTTTTTGAAAACACAAAAAACGTAGATGAAATTTAAATGGTCTTGAGTTTTAGATTTTTTTATTCCTTTTCAGTCTTATAAGTTTTTTTGGGTAATTTAATTTGGGTTACAGAGAGCATGCCATGGTGGCCATTTCTCTGCTAGGTTGAATTACTGATATGCCCAAGGCTAGTGGATCCAGTTAGTTTGAGATGCGTACAAGTGTTTTAGCGCTCAACAATGCCCAAGATTACTTGGCTTTCAAGCTATAGTGACCAACAGGTCATCGAAAACTTAGATGGTCAGGCCGATGCAGAGAACTTCTTGTGTTGGCTACGTACTTCCACTTCTTGTGTGTATGCGTGCTATATTTTTTCACATAAAACAAAGAAAACTGCACCTCATGTATTGGTTCAGCTTTGGGGTATATGGAACAAATAATCTTTTAAAGCTTTTCACATGTGATGCATTATGCAAGTTCCCTTAGATGAAAGTGACCAAAATCGAATAGAGCAGTAAGAAAGCAATATTCTGGAAGCAAAGAGTACTTGAAATCTGTGTACACGAGGGCTCACTCCAACTTCTGGACAAGAACATGGCAATCCATACTGATCCTGCTCACAAATGTGTGGGAAGGGAGGGGGATCAAACAATAGAACCAGAGAAAAATTAGATAAAGTTTACATAAGTATAATTAGAACAATAAAATTTAAACTTGCTCAGTAAAAGCAACACAATTAAAATAGTTAGTTCTATGTTAGGGCACAATTGAAATAATGCAAGCATAAAACTCCCACTCTAACCATCAAAAACTTTGTAAACACTATTCTACCCTAAACAAATCCAAGAAGTATTTTTAAAAAAAATATGAAATTCAGTTGGGTCTTGGCGTCCTTGGACATGATAGTTAGGTGACTCTGACACTTGACATGTTATCTGGCTATCCGCACCTGGCAAATAGGAAAAGCTGAAGATACTCTTCCAGGCAAGTGACAAAAGCTAAAAAGAGCATGCAATATGATTAGTTATATCCGTATGAAAAAACTTAAAGAGTTGGCTTAGTGAGAGTTTAGTGTATTCGCGGTTCAGAAGCGAATGTCGTGGATTTTGTTGAAGTTTGTGCCAAGCTAAAAGTTGTGGCAATGCTCTGTTTCACCTTAAGTTCATTAGTGCTTGAGCGCTAAGGGATTAATGAGCGCTCAAGGCTTAACAAATCTTTCCTAAACAATTCTTGTGAGGAGCACCCCGACAGGCGCTCAAGTCGCGGGCCATTCGTTTTAATTTTTAGGGTTTCGAACTCTTCTGCCCCATGGAATATGTAAGCATAACTTTTTCCTGTTAGGGAGCGACGAAAAATTGAACAATTTTTAGAAAGCCCCAATTTTGAGAGTTAGGTTAACCATCTTAGAGTTGTAAGTCCTTTCATCTGAAACTCTTTGTACCTTCTGATTCAATAGTGAAGTGTTTAGGTTGCTGGCGCCGTGATTTTTGTCCTTGGAGAGGTAGCTCCTTGAAATTTCCACAAATATCCTTGTGTTCTATTTATTACTATGTGGGATTATTTGTTTTAGTTTTTGATTGTTAAAATTAATTCAAGAATATTAAAGGTTGACTTATTCACCAACTTTTAGGAGTAAAAATCACTAACTCTGTTTTTTCAATTGGTATTAAAATGTAGGTTACTCTTTAGTCTTTAACCTATGAAACATGGACACGTCGAAATACGTATCGTAGCATTATCAGACACGCGAGGGACACGAAAATGCTGGGATACGTGTCAATCATGCTAGATCGCGTATCCTTTTATTATTACTTTATTGTAGGTGTCGATATCCAAGATGGACTAGAGTAGTGGAGTTTGGAAAGATGGAGTGCACCATGGTGGCTCGAGAACCACCATAGGTAAGAGCTTACGGCAGTCATAGAGAGAGAGAGAGAGAGAGAGAGAGAGTGGCAGTGGAGATCAACCAAAGGTATGGAAAAGTTTTGTCTTGTGGAGAGGTGGTGAGAATGTGAGATAGAAGATGGTATCTTGGATAGATGGAATGTACTCATTTATAGGCGATACCGAAGGGACACTCATATCTTCAAGATCACCAAGAACGACGGGTGCTTCATCCGCCATTGGTTTTGCGGATACAATCTTCTCCGGTGGTCCGTATGATATGCTGGGAGAAGTGTCATACGGCGTATCATACGGTGTGCAGGTGTATGCGGGTTGGTTGGCTAGATGCCAACTCCTAAGCTTCTGGGAGCTCTGTGATTTGGCCGGATGTCACTCTCTCTATGGCCGGTCAACTGAAATTGCTTGGAGACCACTCTATTGACAAACCTAAGAGCTCTAGCCTCTAAACCACGTGCCTTTTTTGGTCCCAAACATATGGCAGAGCTGCTTAGGCCCTGCCATTGGCCTAGGACCATGTTGATGTTGGAGATAGCATGGGCTGTGGGCCATGGAGTTCCGAGGAGGGCGAAGGTTCCTAGGCGTGCCGCGACCTAGGACCATGCTTGCCCGGAGGCAAGGTCAACTGAATACTAACATTTTTTCATCCGAACACAAGGTGGGACATGCAACAAACATGTGTGTTCATGTTTGGACATGCGTAGACACAACAGAACAGAGAAGAACGCGAAGACCATAACACGCAAGAAAACCCTAGCCCGCAAAAGGCGACTGAACAGAGAGTCGAAAACATACTCAAGCTTCTTGTCAACCATCGACAACTTGGTCTCCGACGATCTTCATCCACAAGGCATACACAGTCTTCTTCGTCGCCCCCTTTTCTTCTCCCATCTTTCTTCAATCGACCGCCGATCTTCAATCGACCTTCATTAAGATTGATTGAAACTGGTTTTGGGGATTTTAAAACTTCTTCTCCCCTCTTCTCTTCTTTCGACCATCGACGAGCCAGATCCCTTTTTTCTTATTTTTAGTTACCTCTTTTTCTGTGCCAACAACATCGATTTTGATTATTCAGAACACATTCATTTTCTATATTTGTTTTCTTTTACCTTTTTCCTTTACCCTTTTTTTTCTTTAAATGTTTCTGGTAGATTGGTTATTTCTCTAGAGAATATTTTTTTGTTACTTCCACATCTAAATTTTTGCTCATAAGTGTGAATGACTGAATATTGAATGCAATGCAATAACTATGAATGCTTGTTTATCGTTTGATGTTCATTGTTTGCTATTGATAAGAAATCATGTCATCTTCTACGCGGGTACTCCGGAAATGGTGATGCACACGCATTAGGTACGCACCGGGTACGGGTACGGCACTAGTACGTACAAGGTACCGAGAGAAAGTATCAAGTACTTTTCTAATTGTCGAGTACAGCACCGGTATACTTTGGATACGCCATCGGTATGTTTTGGTTACGACAGTGGTATGTTTTGAGTACATAAATGGATATGTTGGGACTTATATGAAGCTTTCAAAAATTAAAGAAGTACTAGAGTAAATAATATGTCATCTCTTTTGACATAAACATAAATTTGAGTATTAAGAAAAATGATTTAGATTCTTTAATTTAATAAAAATGTTAAAATTTTAAATTTGTGTGAGAAAATACATCTTCTGATACTTTCACTTAGGGTTTGTGACTGCAAAAAACTATTTTTAACCAATACGGTTGCAATAGCAATTATCGTCCAGCTTAACCAGTATTCGCCATTTGCAGTCCCAATTAACAATTGACAAAGACACAACTTTTGGACGACAATACTTATATGATTTAACATTTAATTTTTTCTCTCATAAGCAAAAGATACTTTTGTATTTAGCATATATGTAATGTAATGCTAAAACGTACAAAAATTAAATAAATTTATCGATGTACCACTGGCGTACCCGTACCCCTCGTTTTAAAACTTTATTGTACAAGTACACCCGTATCATACCGCACCCGTACCACGTACCGCACTTGTGCTTCATAGGTCATCTTCTACTAATGCTAGACTACTAGTAGCACTTCCAATATGTATGATGTTGATAATGGTAAACCACTTTGACAATATAAGAAATAAATGAAAAAAATTGGAAACGGAGAAGGAAATTAAGTTTTCTAATGCAATTATTGTCACGATTCATCTAGAGATCATATACAAGGGTGAAAGCTCATTTAACAAAAATTAAAATACGGTCATAGCTATGTATCCCAAAGTAACAAGTAAAGAGCTTACCGAATTTCAAAGAGTATCAGAAGCAGTAGAAATACAATAGGGATCTCAATCAAACAAAGTCCCATTGCCTCCTCCTTCGAGTGCATCTTTTGCTAACATTAGTTTTTCTCAAACACAAAAAACACTAATGCCATAGTTATGTGTCCCAAAGTAACAAGTAAAGAGATTACCAATTTTAAAGAGTATCAGAAGAAGCAGAAATGAGACAACAGGGATCTCAACCGAAAAAAGTCCCATTGTCTCCTCCTAATGCATCTTTTGTTGGCATTAGTTTTTCTCAAGCACAGGAGGCATTAACGAAGAAGAGAAAATCAAGCAGTAGTAGAAGTGGAAGTGAGAATTCCTTTATGAAGCCTTTTAATGTTGAGGCTCAGGAACAGCTACATAGTGAGATTGAGGGAATGTTTTTACTCAACTGGTTTGCCATTTTATTTGGCAATGAATCCTTATTTTGGTAGTTCCTACACATATGCCGCAAATAACATTCAAAGATATGTACCATCGGGTTACAATTTATTGAGGACTACTTTGCTTTAGAGGGAAAAGGCAAGTGTAGATAAGTTATTAGACACTATTAGAGGCACGTGAAAAGAGAAGAGTGTGAACATTGTTAGTGATGGGGTGGATTGACTCGTAAAGAAGGCCATTGATTAACATTATAACTGTTACGGGACACAAGCCAATGGTTCTTAAGGTGATTGATTGCTCAAGGAAAACAAAGGATAAATATTGCACCTCCAACTTTCTAAAGGAAGTGATCATAGAGGTAGAGCCAAAAAATGTAGTTCAAATAATAACGGACAATGCTCTAGACTATTAAGCGACAGGGCAATTGATTGAAGCACATTATTCTCACATCTTTTAGACACCTTGTGTTGTCAACACTTTTAATCTTGCGTTGAAGAATAATTGTACGGCAAAGAATGTTGAGAATAATTCCTTCACCTTCAAAGCATGTGGTTAGATTGTGAACTTGTGGGAGATATGATGGTGACAAAAAAAAAATTTATCACTAGTTATTCTATGAGAATAGCCATTTACAATGAATATATATGCCTTTAAAGCTTTTTTTTCAGTTGTCGAAACCCGTTTTACTTTCTCAATTGTGATGCTCAAAAGATTCAAGCTCATCAAACAAGGTTTCCAAATAATGGTGATTTATTAGTAGTGGCCTTGTTATAGGGAGGATGATGTTGGGAAGACAGTTTGTGAAGGACAAGCTATTAGATGATATATAGTGGGATTACATCGATTATGTGCTTTCTTTTACCTCCCTCATTTATGACATGATCAGGACTTGTGACACAGATAAACCTTCTCTTCAATTGATTTATGACATGTGGGATACAATGATAGGAAAATGTGAAAATGATCATATATAGGCGCGAGGGAAAGTGACTAGAAGAGGAGTCTCTCTTTTAGGATGTTGTGCATCAAATATTAGTAAACCGGTGGAACAAGAACAATACTCCTCCCCATTGCTTGGCACACTCACTAAATCCAAGGTGATTATATACATATGTTTATTTTTTTAATTAAATTATGCTTAATAATCTTCACATTTATGAACTAGTTGTTCACTTTTTGTTATTTAGGTACTATAGTGACATGTGACTTCAAGATAATCCAAGTTGAGTTTCTCCACATTGCAATGAGGAGGTCACCCTTGAGAGGAAGAACTAATAAGTGCTTGAAAATATACTTTAATAATCCTATGGATCGCATGAAAGAAAACATGGAGTATGCTAAGTTCTCAACCATGGAGGGACAACTTCTGCATTGATTCTATTCAAGATAGATGGAATATGGATCCTCATAGTTGGTGGGTGGTTCACAGTGCGTCTGCACCAACACTTCAGTTATTAGTTTTGAAGCCACTTATGCAACCCACCTCCTCTTCATGTATTGAGAGGAATTGGAGTACATATTCATTTATCCATTCACTTTGAAGGAACAAAATGACACCCAACGTGGAGACAACTTAGTTTTTATTCATAACATTCTTGGTCTATTATCTAGGAGAACCCCACAATACTTTAAAGGAGAGACCAAAATATAGGACATTGCACGAAACAATTTTGACTCCTTTGAAGATGTTGGGATGCTTAAGGTTGCAAATCTCTCACTTGATGAACGTGAATTAGAGGTTGTGCTATTCGCTGATGATGGAGGTACTAGCCACGGCAATGGTGAATGTAGTGATGATGACTTAGTTTAACTTGGATCATGTTAAAGCTTCGAGTGGCTTGCTTTCTTGTGCATGAAATCAATAATGGTTATTATCGATGTTTCTTTATTAGAATGATATATTGGATAATTTGGATGATTATTTTTTAATGTGATTTTCATATTTTATTCAAATGACGTTACATTTCCTTCAAATGATGTTGTATTAGAATGATGAATGAGGTTGTTTGTAATTGTGGAGGATTTTTTTTTTTTGATAGGTTATTTTTGGTTGATCTGTTTACAAACATGGAGTAACAATATAAATAAAAAAATAAAAAAATAAAAAAATATATTTTCTCCGTATCTCCGCTGTGTCCCGTGACCATATCCGTGCTTTATAGTCTTTACTATTTGAGTTGATCCTCATAAACCTAAACATAGAGTCGGAGAGTGAATCTATTAAGGGCAGTGATTAAATTGAAGAAGATGAAAAAGAGTCCATTCAACATGCTTATGACGAGATGTACGAGGAATGTATTATATTATAAAAGAGCAAGATGAGTTAATCATTAAGTTCAATACCTTAGAAAATGAGAGAGATGCCCTTAGGTAGAGTTGTGTGAGAAAGCCATAGTTGTTCAACAACTTTAAAATGCAAAAAGTTACACTTTCAAATAAAGTGATTCGTGCAGAAAAAGAGAGGAACGACTATATGTATAAATTGAGCAGAGTCTAAAGTAGCTAAGCTAGAGAAAGAATTGATCAAAATTAGAGACTCGCTACAGAAGTTATCTAGTGGCACTGCAAAGCTGAATCATTTGTTGACCATGGACAAAAATGCTGTATGATAAACAAGGTCTAGGTTATGAAAAAGATAAAGCTAAATGTAGTTAGCCCAAGACTATGTTTAACAGAAGTGAGTCCAGCTTCTTCCTCTTCTACATCTACCCCGCCATCTTCATCGTCACCTCCTCTTTGTTCCCCTAGAGCAGTTGAGAATTCTATTGCTACATGTCATCATGATCACGTCAAGGGTCACTATTGTGGGATCAATAGTCACATACAACCTAACCAGGTAAGAGGATTCTTAACTCTTTTCACTATTTAGAGGCCCTGGCAAGCAAGCCTTGATGTTTTAGAAATGAGGTTAATAGATTGCTTTCGTTTACTAGGTATTCGAATAAAAATCCAATGGTAAATTTGTGAATTACACCATCACTAGGAAACCGTGGAGCCAAGAAAAAGAGAAGAGGTTAGGTATCATAGCGAGAGTTCTTCCTCCAAGAGAGTCCCTAAACCCATCGAGTCATATGTTAGAAAAGTTTGGATGCTCTTCTTTTAGCCATTAAATAATCTCGTCAGAGTGACAGCCATTAACTAATCTCATCAGTCATCAGTGTCACTCCAGGAAGTTAGGTTTCCATATTGTTTTCATCTAGAGTTGACACAATTTCATGCATGATGAGGTTAGGATCATTTGCATGTGTTTATGTGAGTGCTTCACTGTTGTGAAGACTATTTTGGCTAGATGTTTTGAACAAAGACTATATTGTGTAGAATATTCATACTGCGTGACCTCAAGAAATATGAAAAAAAATAATATGTTTTTAAGGTTATGCCTTGTAATTAATCTTAGCTATATAGATTTCTTGTAATTGATACTCATACCCTTACACACTTGTTTCATGGGATCATTGACGACAAAATTAGTTGTCTAAGATTTATTCAGTCATTTTCTAAAATCTATAAATTTAGAGCTTGATTCATCGATGTTGAGGTTTACCTATCACTGGTTTCCCTCAAACTAAGCTCCATTGTAGCTCGGCCACCTATGAATTATTATGAAAGCCACCCAATACTTAATAATAAGAGTAAAAAAAAAATGCTGCAATATAATAGAAACAATAAAAATACATGCATCCATAAAAGAATAAGGATATTTGGAAAAGGGCTACGTGATCCTTTGCATTCCACGCTAGGTAAAAATTGCGGACTATGAGCATTACCGCTAGGGTTTTAAATCGCGGTATCGACCGGCATAACGATTGCGGTCGCGTGTAACGAGTATCAAGAGAATTGGTCAATCTGTAATGGAAACCGATAACCGCGATAGTGACTTTTTTTTCAAACGCAAGCAAATGGCATAAACATATTGATAAGCATATCCTAATCTTATTTACTACAAATTGAATGCTCATAATTATTTTTAATTAACATTTTGACACCTAAAACATGTTTTTAATTAATACTACTTAACATATAATTACTTATACCAACTTTCATATAGTTAAATAATCAATATTATTTAACTAAATAATAAATATTAATTATAAATATTAAATAATTATACCAAAATAATAACTGCTTAACATATAACTATTTAGAGTTATTCCCATAAAGTTTAATAATTAATATTATTTAACTAAAATTAAATGTTCGGTGTAAATTGTGCTCTTGCTTGCAGTGCTTGGGATTGTAATCTATGGGGATTTCTATTTAGAGGGAACCTTCAAATACAAAAACATATATGTTAGGTACAAGTACACCCATTGAATGCATTAACAAACTTGTATACCATGCATAAATACGTGTACAATTAGGTGGCCTCATCAGTAATTCATGTCTTCTTAGAAACTTCCATATTTTCAATCAAAATTAAAAAAAGCATCAGTACCATACTAGATTGCACAAGAAGTAAGCCCTCCAAAATTGAAGATCGTGCTTCGCAACAAGATAAATATCAAATTTAAATCAAAGATAATCGCAAATCGAGAAATAATTTCGCAAGCCAGAATCAATTTCCAAATCGATTTCTTAAGATTGATTTCAATTGCAAAATCAATACCCAGAATCGAGCCAAACGGAAGACCCAAATATGCAATTATCGAAGCTAGTTTAACCAAATCTAAAGTCTAACACCACAAATCAAATCTCCTTGATGCCAGATCGAAGCATCTTTTGCCAAATCGAAATTCCTTAATGACATATCAACTCCCTTACCCTAGTTTTGAGGATGAACATAGAGTTCTAGAGAAGAAAGAAAAACCAAATTGTTGGGCTATCTCGGGTCACGTAACGGAGTATTGGCCGATAGTCAATCTGTAACGGAAAATGGTAACAGCGCTCGTGATTTTTTTTCAAATGCTAGCAAAAATGACATAAACTCATTGATAAGCATATCCTAGTTTTATTTACTACAAATTCAATGCTCCTAATTGTTTTTAATTAACATTTTAACACCTAAAACATGTTTTCAATTAAAACTACTTAACATATAATTACTTATAGCAACTTTCATATAGTTAAATAATTAATGTTATTTAACTAAATAATAAATATTAATTATAAATATTAAATAATTATGCTAAAATAATAATTACTTAACATATAATTATTTAGAATTATTCCCATAAAGTTAAACAATTGTTATTATTTAACTAAAATTAAATGTACTGTGTGAATTGTACTCTCTTGCGGTGCTTGGGATTGTGCTCTCTAAGGATTTCTATTTTGAGGGAAACCTCCAAATACACACATATATGTTAGGTACGTGGTACACCCATTGAATGCATTAACAAACTTGTATATCATGCATAAATATGTGTACAACTAGGTGGCCTCATTAGTAATTTATGTCTATTTAGAGGCTTCCATATTTTCAATCAAAATTAATAAAAAGCTTCAGCACTATACTAGATCGCACAAATACTACGCCCTCCAAAATTGAAGATCGTGCTTTGCAACAAGATAAATATCGAATTTAAATCAAAGATTATCGCAAATAGAGAAATAATTTCGCAAGCCAGAATCGATTTCCAAATCGATTTCTTAAGATTGATTTCAATTGCAAAATCAATACCCAGGATCGACCCAAACGAAAGACCCAAATCTGCAATAATCGAAGCTGGCTCTACCAAATCGAAGGTCTAATAGCACAAATCGAATCTCCTTGATGCCAGATCGAAGCATCTTCTGCCAAATCGAAATTCCTTAATGACATATCAAGCTCTCTTACCCTAATTTTGAAGACAAAGATAGAGTTCTAGAGAAGAAAATGAAACCAAATTGTTGGACTATCTTGGGTCACGTAACAAAGTATTGGCCGATACGAACAAATACAACACTAATAGACGATACGTACCAGCCATATCGGTCAATACTCTAGGTATTTTCTACAACTCCGATGCAAGAGCTCGTATTTGAATCGTATGCCAGAGATACCGCTACGTAATGACTGATACGTCACGGTATCAGCAATATTTAAAACCATGATTGCTGCACAATCATGAGGTTTGTGTGTTTAAGTCATTGGTGCAAATTTAGGGGTTTAGCTTTAAGTTTTGGACTCACAACTTTACTAGCAACGGGTGATGATCTTCCAACTCGATTTTGTTATTCACATCCCTTAAACGAGTGCTTACATAGCTGCACAATATCTCGTTGATTTTTGTTAGTGTTGTTGTTGTTATTATTATTATTATTATTATTATTATTATTATTATGTATCGAGTGTGTATGGATGTAATGGTATTTTCTACTTTTATTATAAATAATAGCATGTGCCTACTCAGTTGGTAGGGTTTCTCATTCTTCTCTTCTCTATTTCACTTAACATGGTATCAGAGTCACCCATGAAACCCTATCCTCCATTGTCGCCACCATGAAACCCTAGCCTCCACCACCCCGAAACCCTAGCCACACCTCTGAAACCCTTTCGCCGTCGCTCTCTCCCTGCCGCCAACACCCGAAACCCTCTTTGACCCTGCCACCGACCCTTTCTCTCCCTCGCCGCACCTCTATGTCCATCTCCCCGACTCTTCTCCCCCTATCGCCGACCCCTGAAACCCTCTCTGACCCTTCCGCCGACCCTCTCTCCCTCGCCACACCTCTCTGTACATCTCACCGACGCTCTCTCTCCCTTTCCGACTCTCTTTTTCCCTCTTCGCTACAATCCTGGAAACCCTAGCCCCTCTAGGTGATCTACTAGTCAACCGACAAGTATAAGGCTCTCCCACCTCTCTGGTTCATCTTCTACTTGTCTGACAGCACTAAAGGAGAATCCTAGCTGCTGTTTTGAGGGTCTCGAGGCTACTACAGTTTATTTGAGTCTATGGGGATGGTTCAAAGGAAAGTTTCGTGGTCCATTTATAATTGATTAGAGTTGTGATTGGGTTGTATTGTGTGTTGGTGTGATTGTTCGTAATTCCTTGAGATTAATTGATTATAATGTCGACGGAAAGTTCTACGAGAGTTGGTGATTCTCAAACGAGTATTGATAAACAAGGAACTGATAAACAAGGAATCACGAATGTATATTCGTCATCCACACGATTAGTGGATTCGAAATTGACTGGACTACAAACATATGTGCTATGGAAAAAGAAGGTATTGCTGACAATTGAATGAATGAAAAAAGAGGATCATTTGTTCTAAGATCCTCCTGAGAAAGGATCTGATGAATACAAAAGATGGAAGTGGGATGATGCAAGATTGCTCAGTAAGATATTGAATTCCATTGAGTCTTCTGTTGAAGTTTTGGTGGCCAATGCCACAACTGTTCGTGAGGTGTGGACCATACTCGAGGAGGCATTTGCCTCGACTAATGATTTATCCATACTATACGATGTGATGCAGAGTATCTTCAAAGTACAATAGGGAAAGCGACTTTTCTCAGAATATTTCACAGAGTTCAAGGTGTTAGCAGATAGTATGATCGGTTGGTACCGTTAACCAATCGATATGAGATTTTCATAGAGCAAAGGATGCAGTTCCTAATTATTTGTTTTCTAGCTGGAGTGAACCAACAGCTTGACTCAACACGTTCCCAGATCATGGCTGGGTCTGATATTCCTTCTTTATCTGAGGTCTTCAGGAGGATGAGAGCAGAGCAGTTCGTAAAGAAGAGCCTCGCATTACGGCTGCTGACTAGGGTGATCATACAGCCCTGGGCATATCTCGTGGAGGAGGTAGAGGTGGATTTAGAGGTAGAGGTCGTGATGTGGGCCGTGGTGATGGAGGCTGAGGTAGAGGCCGTGATGGAGGGTGAGGTAGAGGTCGAGGGGGACGTAACATCAGGACCTGCTACTACTGTGGAGAACAGGGACATCTATAGAACTCGTGTTGGAAGTTCCATGGACGTCCTACATCTTCTGTGGCCAATGCAGTGGCCGATTATAATGTTCCTCCCTCTTCCTCTGAGAGGAGGACTATAGATATGACCCAGGAGGAATACAATCAATTCATATAGATGAGGATTAGAAGCACAGCTGATGCCCCTTCAGCTACAATTGCAGGTAACCCAGCGGCGTGTATGGCCACTCTCAGATCTTGGGTGATAGACTCGGGTGCATCTGCATATATGACCCACTCCACAGGTATTTTTTCGTCTTATCAGTTGACCCCTGGGCATAATGGGGTTATTGCGGCCAATAGAGGAACCCTAGAGGTGAAGGGACAGAGAGTAGCTGCTTTATCTCCATTGATGACACTTTTTGATGTTTTGTATACTACTGCTAATCTATTTAATCTTCTATCTGTGAGCCGTATTACCAAGGATTTGAACTGCTCCGTAACATTCTTTCCTGATCATTGTAATTTTCAGAATCTAGTTTCGAGGAATGCTATCAGTAGAGAGCGGGTGGTAAGTGGCCTATATGTGATGGATGAGATTGCGGCTGTTGCATGTTCTAAAAGATCGTCCCAGATTCTTGATATACATTGTTGTTGGGCCATCCCTCATTGGCAAGTCTAAAGAAGCTATGTCCCAGATTGAGTCAGATTACACAGTTAGAGTGTGAGTCATGTCGTTTTACTAAGCACATGCATGTGCCATATGTGTCTAAAAATAATAATAGGATAATAAGTCATTTTTCTTTGGTTCATTCAGATGTCTGGGGTGTGTGTCATGTCACTTCTTTGTTTGGATTTTGGTATTTCGTAACTTTTGTTGATGATTACTCTCGGTTTACCTATCTTTATCTGATGAAGAAGTGTTCTGAATTATCTACTATTTTCACTCCGTTTTGTGTTGAAATCCAAACTCAGTTTGGCAAAACTATTTAGATACTTTCTAGTGATAATGGGGGTGAGTACATTGGTGGAGTGTTGGGCACATACCTGAATGCATATGGAATTATTGACCAGACTCCTGTGCAGACACACCACAACAGAATGGCGTGGCTGAGAGAAAGAATAGGCATCTTTTGAAAACTGCACATGCCTTGATGTTCAAGATGAAAGTTCCCAAAGTCTTCTGGAGTGAAGCTGTGCTGACCGCATGCTACCTTATTAATCGATTGACATTCTCTATTTTACAGGGAGCTACACCTTTGTCAATTTTAGCTTCTCAGCAGGTCCCTTTTTCGTTACCCCTCAAGATTTTTGGATGTGTGTGCTATGTTCAAGATACCAGACATAGTGTGACAAAGCTGGATGCTCGAGATCTAAAGTGTGCTTTCATGGACTATCTTAAGACCCAGAAAGGATATCGTTGTTACAATCCTTAGTTGCGACGGTTTATCGTATCTCGAGACGTGGTATTTGTTGAGTCCACTTCGTTCTATGGGTCCGAGACTCCACCTTCCTCCACTATTGATGATGGTTTAGACAGTATTCTGCTGCATCATTATCCCACTGATTTACCAGTACCATCTTCTCCAGTTGCTAGTTCTCCAATTGATATTCCAGGGGAGTCTTCTCCTGTTGGCTCAGAGTCACCTATGATATCATCATCAGAGTCTTCATCTTCACTAGGCCCCACCACCTCTCCTCTACTTGAGACAGTATCTCCTCAACTAGATCTGGCTCCTGATCAGGTAAGTGATTCTCATATTGCTTTACGCAAGTCTTATCGTAATTATAGAGATCAGCCCTTGTATACTACATCTTATCAAGGTTTGCCAGCCACTGTCCAGACGGGTATCTCTATACTTTATCAGCATTCTTTGCCTTGCTCTGTTACAGATGCTCTTCCTCATCCAGGTTGGCGCAAGGCTATGATTGAAGAGATGAATGCTCTTGAGGCTAATCAGACATAGGACCTGGTGAGTCTTCCTCCTGGGAAGACCGCAATTAGGTGTAAGTGGGTATATGCTGTCAAGCTTCATTTTGATGGTACTCTCGAGCGTCTGAAAGCCCGTCTCGTGCCAAAGGGCTATGCTCAGACATATGGCATTGATTATTTTGATACCTTCTCCCATGTTGTCAAGATGGCATCAGTTCGTTTATTCTTGTCGTTGGCTGCATAACATCAGTAGCCTTTGTATCAACTTGATGTGAAAAATGCCTTTCTTCATGATGATTTGGAGGATGAAGTTTATATGGAACAACCGCCAGGCTTTGTTGCTCAAGGGGAATCTCCTTATGTATGTCGTTTGAGGCGTTCCTTATTTGGTCTAAAGCAGTCTCCTTGAGCCTGATTTGGCCGCTTCAGCTCAGTAGTACAGGAGTTTCGTCTTTGGCAGTCAGCGAAGAATCACACTGTATTCTTTCACCATACTCCAGCTGGTTGCATCTTACTTGTTGTGTATGTAGATGACATTGTTACCACTGGTAGTGATAGTGGAGGAATTACCAAGCTTAAGTTATTCCTGGGCACCAAATTTCAGACAAAAGACCTTGGTGATCTTCAATGTTTCCTTGGAATTAAAGTAACTGGGAATAAGAAAGAGGTGTTCATTTCTCAGAAGAAGTATGTTCTTAACATCCTTGAGCGAGCAAGGTATATAAATGCCAAAGACATTGACTCACCTATGGATTCTAACGTCAAGCTAGAGCCGAAAAAAGGCGAGATTATGTCAAATCCTAAGCAGTATCGACGTACAGTGGGGCAGCTTAATTATCTTACTACCATGACTCATCCAGACATTACTTATCCAGTGAGTGTAGTAAGTCAGTTTATGTCTGATCCTCGTGTTCTCCATTGGAAAGCAGTGTTACGTATTCTCAGGTATTTGCACAAGAATCCAAGTAAGAAAATCCAGTTCTCTGATCATGGACATATGGGAATGGAATGGTACTCTGATAATGATTGGGCTGGATGCACATTTGACAGGAGATCCACATTTGGTTACTCTGTGTTTGTTGGTGGAAACCTGGTGTCCTAGAAGAGTAGGAAGCAAGCTGTTATATCCAGATCTAGCGCTGAGACAGATTACTGAGCTATGACATTAGCCACTGTTGAGATTATGTGGCTCCAGCAGATTTTGGCAGAGTTACACTTTTCTCTTCGAGGTTCTGCCAAACTCTGGGTTGATAATACCTCTGCTATTTACATACCACAAATTCCATATTCTATGAGAGGACGAAACACGTTGAAGTTGACTGTCATTTTGTTCGTGAGGAATATCAAAAGAGAGTTGTCACGTTTGGATCTAATCTTACAGGGGAACAGGTGGCAGACATTTTAACCAAAGCCTAAACGGGTCCGCGTGTCTCATATTTGTGTAACAAGTTGGGCATGATTGATATATATGCTTCAGTTTGAGGGGGGTGTTAGCGTTAGTTTATTATTATTATTATTATTATTATTATTATTATTATTATTATTATATATCGAGTATGTATGATTGTAATGGTATTCCCTACTTTTATTATAAATAATAGTGTGTGCCTACTCAGTTGATAGGGCTTCTCATTCTTCTCTTCTGTATTTCACTTAACAGTGTTTACATGTTAAGCGTTTTTACAAGACTTGATCTGTAGTTAATGTAGCTTTTTCATATTTTTCTTAGGCTACACTTTGTTAATAATAATTTATTCATTGATCGGTTAATGTTAAGAAAATACAAGGCCCCGTTTGGTAACGTTTATATTTTTTATCTTCTGTGTTTGTTTTTAAAATTTTCGTAAACTGTAAATAAAAGCATGTTTGGTAATTATTTTTGTTTTCAAAAAACTATAAACAGTTTTTAAAATTTACAAAATTTTTATAAACAGAAAAAATGAGTTTTCACTTGTTTTGTAAACAAGTTTTGATTGTATCTTTTTTTTTTCACTACCTCCGACTACTACATCCGGCTACTAACTCCGACCACCCTCTCCGACCATCATCTCTTGCTACCATAGTTGATCACCACATACGGCCACCACCTCCGACCACCACAATTCAGCCATCACCTCCGACCACCCGCTCCAATCACTGCATCCGACCACCACTTTCGACCACCATTGCTACCTCTTGCTATCATCACCGAATAACACCTTCAGCCACTACCTCCGACCACTGCATTCATCTGTAACCTCTAACTACCACTTTCCAAACATTTATGTGCCAAACATATTTTTGTTTTTGTTTTTTTATATAAAAATAAACAAAACATGTTTTTTGTTTTTTGTAAATAAGAAATAAAAAACTGTAAACGTTACCAAGCGAGGCCTAGTCATTTGACTTCTTTTGTTTCACATTTTTTCATTTCTGTGATTGTTGGATGCTAAAGTGCATCATTCATTATTTGTTATGCTGCATACATGGAGGGGGAGCAGTAGCTGCGGCACACATTTTTGTGTTTTGGCATTTCATTTTACTCATAGGCTAGCATTATGCAATAGCATGGTTTTATTCTTTTGGTTTAGAATTGTGTCTCCTAGTTAGCACCACAAGTATTCTTTCTCTTTCTTCCAACCCGTTGGTTTTTCATGTGTCCATTACTTTTTTCTTTGGTTGTTCATCCATTTGTTATTA
>JAOTRH010000022.1:10106110-10129691 GCA_034768845.1 Heliamphora exappendiculata
GTGGGCGTGATACGAGAGTGTGTCACCACTGTGGAGCTACAGGTCATATTCAAAGGAACTGCTGGAAGTTAAAAGGCAGACCAGGATCTGAGTCGTCTTACGCTACTAATGTTGCCACTGACTCGGTTACAGTCCGTCAACCAGAAAAGAAAGTTGTGGAGATGACAGATGAGGAATATGCGCGCTTTACTCAGTTTCAGCTGATTGATCCACGACCACATCCCACAACCACATTTGGTCAGACAGGTAACCCTGCAGCATTTGCTGCCACTTCTACCCCTACCTAGGTCATCGACTCTGGTGCGTCCAACCACATGACTGGTACTGCAGGTATTTTATCTTCTTATCAGCTCTTGGGTAACTCCATTTCAATCACTGTGGCTAATGGATCATCTGTTATGATTAAAGGTCGTGGTTCAGTGAACCCTACACCTCTGTTTTCTCTCACTTCAGTTCTGCACATCTCGAGTTCACCTTTCAATTAAATGTATGTTAGCTAGATTACTAAGAATTTGCAATGTTCAGTCTCATTTTATCCTGATTATTGTGTGTTTCAGGATCCTACGACAATGAAGACTATTGGTAGGGGTCGCGTGGAAGGAGAAGTCTACATCTTGGATGAGATTCCTGGTCCTGTAGCTTGCTCTAGTATATCTACGTCTTATTTTGATGTTCATTGTCATTTTGGTCATCCCTCGGTGTCTAGTCTTCATGTTTTGTGTCCAGATTTGAAGTCTACTTCCCCATTTAATTGTGAGTCGTGTCAGCTTGCAAAGCACCTGCATGTGCCACATTACCCGAGAATCAATAAAAGAGCTAGTTCCCCTTTTGAGATTGTTCATTCAGATGTGTGGGGTCCTTGTCCTGTGATTTCAACCTTGGGATTTCGTTATTTTGTATCTTTGGTGGATGATTATTCTAGAGTTACCTTTTTATATTTAATGAAGTACAGGTCTAAATTATGTTCCATCTTTATATCATTCTGTGCAGAAGTGAAGACTCAATTTAATACTACTATCCGACGCCTACGCAGTGACAACGGTGGAGAATACTTTTCCACTCAACTGTCCACATATCTTACACAGCACGATATCATTCATCAGTCATCCTGCCCCGATACACCAACAGAATGGTGTTGCAAAACGGAAGAACCGTCACCTTCTCGAGGTAACTCGTGCCATTATGTTTCATATGCAGGTCCCGAAGCAATTCTGAAGTGAAGTTGTACTTACAGCCTGTTACCTCATCAATCGGATGCCATCCACTATTCTCCAAGGCCAGACCCCACACTCAGTCCTTTTTCCCAATCGGTGTCTCTTTTCCCTTCCCCTTCGGGTCTTTGGTTGTGTCTGTTATGTTCGTGACACTCGACCCTCCGTTTCCAAATTAGATGCTCGCGCTTTGAAGTGTCTCTTCCTTGAGTATTCCCGAACTCAGAAGGGATATCGGTGTTATTCTCCTAATCTTGGTCGGTTTGTGGTGTCATGTGATGTTACCTTTGTCGAGTCACAACCTTACTATCCGCCTTCTGTCCAGTCTAATTCTGCTCCATCCCCTGTGGATGCTGATTTCTTGCTATATTGTATTACTTCAGTGCAGGCTCTAGCTCCTAGTCCGAAATATCTACAAGATGGTGAGCCTACCCCTGCACCCTCTACCGAGCCAGTCATCCCGTCGCCGGATCCCAGCTCATCCTCACCTGAGATTGTAAGTACTGCTCCTATTGCTCATCGTAAGAGTTATCGCCAATGTCGTGACAATCCTCTTTATGTGCAATCCTATAAGAGACTTTCTACTTCTACTCAGTGCTTGATTTCCACCTTAGATTCTGTGTCTCTTCCCAAGACATTACACGAGGCTATCACTGATTCTGGCTGGCGCTAAGCTATGGAAGAAGAAATGGCAGCTTTGGAATATAATCAGACTTGGGAGCTCGTTCCCCTTCCTCTTAGTAAACACGATATTGGCTGCAAGTGGGTCTACACTATTAAGGTCAACCCTGATGGTTCGTTGGCCCGGTTGAAGGCTCGCTTAGTGGCCAAGGGTTTTGCTCAGACTTATGGCGTGGATTACTTTGATACCTTCACACCCGTGGCTAAGATGACGTCTGTCCGCTTGCTCATTTCTTTAGCTGTTACCCGTGGCTGGCCCTTGCATCAGCTTGACGTCAAGAATGCTTTCTTACATAGCGATCTACAGGAGGAAGTTTACATGGAGCAACCTCCGGAGTTTGTTGATCAGGGGGAGAATGGGACAGTATGTCGCCTCAAACGCTCCCTTTATGGCCTTAAACAGTCCTCACGGGCTTGGTTTGGTCGATTCAGTTCGGTGGCTCAGACGTTTGGCTTACATCAATGTGGAAAAGATCCGAGTATCTTTCACCGTCGCTCAGGACATGGATTTCTTCTGCTAGTTGTGTATGTTGATGACATTGTGATTACAGGAAATGACACTGTTGAGATCAGTAATCTGAAGACCTTCCTACAGAGCCAGTTCCAAACCAAAGATTTGGAGGCCCTAAAGTACTTTCTTGACATGGAAGTAGCACAGAAGAAAGATGGCATCTTTCTCTCCCAACGAAAATATGTGTTTGACATTCTATCTGAGGTAGGGTTTCAGAGAAGCAGAGACAGTACAACTCCTATGGATCCGGATCAAAAGTTTGGCAAAGACGATGTAGTGAGGTGTTCCCTCATCTAGACAGATATAGACGGCTACTGAAAAAATTGAATTATCTCACCACCGTGACACGTCCAAACATTGCGTTTACGGTAAGTGTGGTAAGTCAGTTCATAGAGTCTCCAAGAACAAATCATTGGCAGGCGGTGCTTCGTATATTGAGATATTTGAAAGCTAATCCTGGTAAAGGACTGATTTTCAAGAATCATGGATACCTCAACCTGGAAGGATATTCGGATGCAGATTGGGCGGGATCTCCTAGTGATAGGCGATCAACCTCAGGATACTCTATATTTCTTTGAGGAAATCTGACTTTTTGGAAAAGCAAGAAACAGGATGTTGTAGCGAGGTCGAGTGCTGAAGCTGAGTACCGAGCCATGGAAATGGCAACTACTGAGGTCATGTGGACACGACAGCTCCTAGAAGAAATTGGCATGCCTATGACAGACTCTACAAGGTTGTGGTGTGACAACCAAGTTACTATGCATATCGCTAATAACCCAGTATTTCACGAGATGACAAAGCATATTAAAGTTGACTGTCATTTTGTTCGTGAAAAGTGTCAGAAGGGTATTATATCCTTGGGTCATGTGAAGACAACAGAACAACTCGCAGATATCTTTACTAAGTCATTAGTGGGTCCCCGAGTTCATTATATTTGTAACAAGCTATGCATGATTGACATCTATGCTCCAGCTTGAGGGAGAGTGTTAGTGATATTATGAGATGTGTGTATATTATATCTGTACATAGGCTCGTTAGCTATAAGGACCCATTAAGGTTTTGCTGTATCCTTGTAATTAGTATATATAGTGGACCTCTCTAATTGAGAGGCTAAGCTTTTCTGATAATCAATTATTCTCTATTTACATGGATGATTAAAACTTAACTAGCTAAGGATTCAGGGTTGAAAAGGGATTTTTCTGAGCCTATAAATAGTAACTTGACCATTCAAGGATAATGTTATTTAAACAAAGAAGAAAAAGAACAGCCGCCTAGAACTCTTTGGCCTCATTTGTTTTTCGGATTATTTTTGGAGGGATTATGATTATTGATGGTATAGGAAACCATTTCATAAATAGTGGGATAAATAGATGAGCAAAATAATTGGATACGGTAGAATTCTGAAAAGGAATGTGAAGGATAAATAACGGTGGGATATATGGTTTGGATAAATATTGCATATGATGAAATTATATAACATACAATTATTTATACTATGTTTACTCTTAGTCCCCTACAATACCACATTACCTATGGTATTAGTCATGGCCCCCCATTTAATCCATTACATACTGTGTAACTTGTCCAATGGTCTAAAACGATAATATAGTTGGCTAAACAAATGGCGTGCTAAAAAACATGTGGGCCTAGGAAGTTCCCCATCCTGGTCCCTCCTTGTATTCAGGCAAACAAATAATATATTGGATTGCACAAAAATAACCTAATGCAATTCAATCCGAGTTATCGGTGAAACAAATGAGGCCTTTAGGAATAACTCCCTAATGAAACATAGCATAAAGCATTACATAAAGCACCAAATATTTCACCGCAAGTTCTGTAAAGTTCAACGCCATACAATAAAAGAGATCACAATTGGGTTTGTTGTGGATTTAGAATAGGAATGGATTCTAACAATCTCCTATGGTTTGGGTTTTAAAAGGTAGTAGAAAAATTCAGGATGTGTAGGAGGGAACAAACTTATTGTTCAGTTTTAGAATAGAGGCTGTTTGAGGACCCGGAAGAGAGTAATTTAAGGTATCAATTTTAAACTGAAGGCCAATAGGTTGGTGAAGGGTTAGGGATAATTTAAATTTGATTTGTTAGGTTTCAATGCTTCAAAGTGATTATTATGTGGCTATGGATGGTAAACCAATAACAGTGTTTTGTGAACAAAGAACAACAATAAGGACAATAAGATAATAATAACTTCAGGAACTCTACCTCGAACTCTTGAGGAATAACTCCTAATGTAAGGTTGCAGAAAGAATCACACAAACCCACAAAAGCTTAACAATAATTCTACAAACCACAACTCCAAAAAAACAGAAGAATAACATTGGGTTCTACTAATTCTAATGACTCTATAAATAGGAGAGCAAGAAATTTTGACTTACTAGAATATACTGAACCAAATAAACTCTCCATATAAGACCCAATAACATTATTTGACTAGTCACACGATGAATAGCTGACCCTGCATCCCATCTACAGCAAATTACAAAATTAATAAAATGATGCTAACTTGGACAGAGTGATATATCGCTCTCCTTGGAAAAATATTTCTCAGGGTCTTTTAAGTTTTTCTCAGTTTCTCTGTTTTTTTTATTTTTGGATATCTTAGGGTGTCTGGGTCAGTTTACGTGCACCTCGACTGTCACACCCCAAAACCCGGGTTACGTGAACCACCTAAGAAAACTTGTTTTGAGATACCAGGATCCATCAAATCCACCCGAACCCAAGCGGGTCCAAAAACGAAGATAAAAGAAAGCTTAAAACCTTTGAAAAATGCATTTTCAAGGGTTTATTCTATGTGAGAGAAGAACCCAAAAAGATATGGCCAAGGTCCCCAAGAACCAAAATTTAAAACATAACAAACAAAATTTTAAAAATTTGCCCAGACTGCTGCTCGATCGGTCAGTCCTTACCTGAACATTGTTTTTCCACCACTACAAAAACAACCGAAAGTTCACTTTGACCGCTCGATAGACCCCTCAAGCGGTCCATCGAGCGGTATGGCTCTAGACCAACTTTTCAAATCGCAACTTTTCTTCCCCAACACTTAACCATTTTTCAGTATTTTTGAAAGTTTTCAAAGCACAACCAAGCCATCTAAACGTGCTAAAACAAGGTTCAAAATCTTCTCTCAAGGAACAAGAGTTGATATAAAGCATGAAACCAACCGAAAACGATAACCATTTCATACAACAACCCACCCAAGGTTCCTCTCATTAACATACAGCATACATGCATTGATACCAAGGCCTTAAGGCTTAAAAAATATATGTTTTAAGTCCAAAACATAGGACGTCAATTACATGATCCAACAACAATAAAAACTAAGAAACTTAGTCTTTTGCCACCTCCGGGGCTCCTCTAGATTAATTCACGTGATCAAATTCACCTGAAAATTTTTAAATCCAACAACGTGAGTCGAAACCCAATAGAAAAAGACTATCATGAATTAAAAGCATAAAATGTAATTACGGATTATATAAACAATTTGACAACATAAGCTTCAAAACGGTTGTCCATCCTTAAAATACAAATTTTCATATAATCCCATATTGTCCAACGGCATTCCTCCACGTCGTCCATAAAACCAAAGATATCGACCAACATTTTTAAAATATTTCCACCATTCCAACCAAATCGTTTAAAAACTAAGGCTCAACCCCAAGGATTAGCTCCAAACATCCAAAACCATATTTTCGCAACATATACACAAATCCTTCCGGTTTTCAAAACTTATCATTTCAAAAACTACGAAGACATACGTCCACCAATTTTGTAATAAACCATAAAAACGCATAACATGCTTTTTATCCAATCAAATAAAGTTTAAATACAAAGTTGAACATTTATAGTATTTTAAAACGGTAAAAACGCATATAAATCACATGTAACACTATTTTAAAGCAAAATAGTCTAGAATCCTACCATCGAGAGTTAAAAACCTGACGCTTTAAAACATCGGCGAGAAATCAAAGTTACCAAAACGAGATTCCGTTCAAATAAACGCAAAGCCCACAGTGAGGATATCAACAATCGGCCATCGCAACGCCAAGAACCGAGCCCGAACCAAGCTAAATGCCAGAGAGAAGGCAGAAGATTTAGTTTTTCTTTCAAGAGGGAGAGAGAGAAGCTTATTCCACAAGCTTTGGACCAAGAACGAAGGCCACTAGCAAGCCACTTATATAACCCACACAGACAGACCAATCAAGCGGGTCCTAAGACCAATCGAGCGGTCCTACCCAGAAAAGTTTTCCAACCTCCTGCCATGCGACCGGGTCTCACATCGACTAATTTCTGGGGAACCAATCCCACGTACATGGGTAATGTGTTTCTCTCTCTCTCTCTCTCTCTCTCTCTCTCTCTCTCTCTCTCTCTCCTTTAATCCTAAATTCTTAATCTCCTTGCACTTTAACTACAACTTATTGTTTTGGTTTGTTTCAGTGCACTTCCCTGTCTTTCAATGTGTTCCCAACGGAACACTAGAATTTTGTGTCCCCAGGTGTGTTGTCTAAATCTGTGCAAAAAAAAGTGTGTAGTCTAAATATCTTGGTACAAAGGAAATTAGAAAGATGAGAATTGATAAAATAGTTAAACATATTTGTTTCATTTTTATTATCATAGGTGAAGGGAAAAGAATTAGGATTCTATAAATTTAAAACCTAACTTCGCAAATGCATCTCAATAATTCATGGTTTTATATTTCGTAGCAAATATGATTGGAAACTAAATCACATATTTTACCAGCCTTTTGATTGAGTAGATAGTATTCCTAGCCGGCATTAATCTCAATATTCGTGAAGACAATTGAGAAAATTTAAAATTGTAGGACTTTCAAAGAAGAGGTTCAAGAAGTTGCAGGATACGTATCACAATTTCTTCCTTTCCTTTTCCCTTTTTGTGCGCATGTTCTTATGAGTATGCATTTCTGTTTCCTCATTATTTTATTTAATGTTTTTTTGGAGGGGTGTGTTATGCAGTATGGTCAGCAAAAAAGCTTGTTAACAAAAAAAAATGTAAGCATACGAACTCAAATTCCAGGAGGCATACACCGCACAAAGAAGGCAAGTTGATAATCATAACACAGCAAGCGACCAAGGATCAGACAGAAAACCAAATAGCACCAGAGACAAAGATTCGTCTCCATGTAATAACAAATCAAACCTACAAAAACTGGAACCAGGGGACATTTTCAAAAAAAGGCAGAAAGTTTTTATTACTACAACATACCAGCAAGAGTTTTTTATGTTGTTTGCGTTGTGGAAGAATTCCAAGGGCATCTAACATTGATTCCTCCAGTTCTGCGGATACAGAAACTGGATAAGAAAGCAGTTGTAGAAGCAGTAGTCAACCATGATCAATAAGTTCAATGATATAACCTTTCGTTTGTAACAAAGTAGCCAACATGCTCAAGGAACCCAAAACTTGAACACCATCACCACTAGTAACATAAGAAAGCAAAGCCACCCTACACATAGTAGAAGGCCAATGATGAAAAATATTACCATTTTATGGTAAAAACAGATATTGGTCAGACTCTTGGTGTGGCAAAAAGTGGAACAAAAGAGAGACATTTGAGTATATAAATATTTGTGCAAAGGTTGTAGCAAATTGTTGGTATCAGCTGGCCTGAAGTTGTTGAATTAAATTGTATAATTATTCAAGCAATGCAGATGCTTCCCCATCCTTTCCATAATGTCTTAGAAAGCTATTACAGGAAGATAGGCAATCGGATGAGATTGCATCCCAACTATGAGTGTTTCACGTCATTTCTTGCTACTTCTCACACTTAAAATTATTTAACGTTAACATGTTCAAACAAGATATTCCTAAATAAACTTGGTTTTGAAGCAAATAAAGAGTTACGCAAGTATTAAATGAAAATTCCATTTATGTTTCCCGAGACTTTCACAATGACACCATCAATTTAACTATGCAATCATCTGTACTCAACTTTGTTCAATGGTCACATACATCCCTTTTCTTGTTAACCATCAATCTAGCAATGGAGAATTGCCAACACCACAATGGTTTGATTTTCAACAAGGAATTTTCACTTGTTAAAGTTTACAAGAAGATAAATATTCCCTTCTTTCTAAATTCATTGTTGGAGCATTACACATTGTCATCTTTTCATAACACAACAAATCAAAGAATAAGCAACATTTGCAAGAAAACTTAAGTGGTGTCAGTATTTTCCACTTACATATTTGGTGACCAAATATCAATTGGAAACATCTCTCTCTCATGTCCCTCTCTCTCTCATATGTGTGTCTCTCTCTCGTATGTGTGTGTGCGCGCGCGCATGCTCGTTCACGCATGTGGATTGTCAAGCAATAAGAATGGGACCCCCTAACACCACTGTTCTCTTTTAGATGCGCCATGCAAATACCCTTCTCTCCTAGAATGACATCAAAATCTTCAAAAGGGTATTTCTATAATTGCACCGTCTTAAATTGTTTTCTTTCAAAATTTTGGGGTGCGCAGGCGCAATTGCACTCGCTCAAACCCCTACCCCTATTCAAGAGGAGTTAAAAATAATTACCCAAAGACTATCCTAAGGGAAGTGAAATTAGTTTAAGGCATTCAATATTCGAAAGTAAAACAACAATTCAAAAGCAAAATATGATTATTTCCTTATTATTTTGGTATTCAAATGTGTCCTCACTATAATAAAAAGGAATGGTCAAACAAAATGATTCAAGGGTACCACACATGGATTACCAACGTGGAAGCAGTGGATTTTTTTTAGAAAGTACCACATGGTGTCCCATCAAGTTTTTCAATAGAATGCAGTAGCTTCGGTATTAGATTAAACGAAGAAAATTAGATTAAATGAAGAAAGCATTAACAAAAACAAGGGTGTTTTTGGCAGGAGTCCCATTTATAAAAGATTAGGAAGGATTAGTCCCACTCTTACTTTTTTTCAAATTCTAGTCCCACAGTATTATATTATACCAGTATACCCAATTCACCCCTGTTCACCAAAAAGTGCTTACCTTTATATTCACCAGATTCTACCAATTCTGTCTGTGTGCTTAGAGTTAAATTTACCATATATAAACAGCCACAAGCATATGTATAATAGTCACACATTCAAGTTAGAAGAATGTTTTTCTTTTTTTTAAAAAAACACAATTTGAATATTAAGAAATTGTAAAATTCTTTCAATAATTTGAAATGGAGAAATTTCCAAACTAAAAAAAAAATCACAATCTAAAAATTGAAAGCTATAAAATTCTCAACAAATTAGAACATAGAAATTTCTGAGTAATGAAATCGATATATTTTTCGGCTTGGATACAGAAAAATTTTGTAACTAAGAAATTTCTCAATTTTAGTAAACTAATTTTTTTTACAAAATTAAAAAACAATTTATTCGAAAGCATGGGTTCGATAAATTTCTTAGTTTTTAATCTTTATTAATAAAGTAAAATTTAAAAATCACAATATAAACACTAAAAAACATAAAATGAGAAATTTATTAATTTTGAAAACAATAAATTAGTTTTAAAATTGAGAATGATTGAGAAATTTCTTACTTTTTTGAAACTGAGAAATTTCTTGCTTTTAAAAAAGTTAGAAGTTTCTTAAAAGTTTTTTTATATAAAATTTCATATTGAATATGAGTCTTGCTCGATCTCAATGAATATGTTCCAAAAATATAAATTTTATCAAAAAATAAATGTTTATATTGAAAATCATGAGATTTTAAAATTTTCAATTAAAAACTAATAATCTTACCACATCAACATTCCAAAAAGAAAAATGTTGTGTATCTATTTAAATAATGGTAAATTTTTCATAATCAAAAAGTACTTTTAAAAATAGGACCTTATTTACAAAAAACTTAGTAATAGGACCAATACTCTTACACATCTTTTAAATAGGACTAATCATTAATTAACCCTAAAAACAATATCTCAATCTCAAAATATGTATAGATTGGTAGTTATTTCACAAAAATTAAAATAATTGACATCAACCAGGATAAGTTGCAGGAACTACAAAAATAATACAAAATATCATATATAATACATCATAGCAAAGTCTTCAAGATACATAACAATATTGGCAAGCATATTTCAAAGACCACGGAGATTATATTATGTTGCTATGACAAGGAAGGAGGTCAGTCTCTACCATGAGAATTGGTATTAATAAAGATAATTTACCAAATGTGTTAATTAAGAAGCACAAGGCAGGCATGAGCATTACTTCAATAGTAAAGAAGAAAAAATAAATATGTAAAGAAATGAGATCAAAGAAACAAAACAAAGATAAAAGAAAATCAAGAAATAAAAGAAAATTGTTAATCATTTTCCACAAATCATTTTTACATGAGATCACAAAAATAAAAATGAACCTTGTCATGAAAGCATAAGTTTGGAATCATGCTTATAATAGTCCAAGAGTATATGACGACACATAAATAATCAGTCCCCTAGCAGACCTTGTTATTTATGATTCAATAAGAGCAATAGCAGGAGGGACAATCAATAGCAGGACAATCAGAAAGTAGCTGCAAGTAATGATGCAAGTCACCTTAAAGCTGACTGTGAACCATTAAAATTATGTTGTATGAAATCATCTTCCAAATGAATTTCCGAAGAACAAGAAGAGTTTGGTATCGAAACTCTTAAACTTCCAGGAGGAAAATCTGGGCTAAGATTGTCACTGTCTGGATTTTGTTTTTCATGAGAAAAGCCATAACTAGGCATATGGCCGTTGAGTTTGGCTTCAGAAGTTGACATAAAAGCCTCAAGAGGACATAAAAGAGCAGCAGCAACAGTATTTGCCAGGTCTTTAATTTTAACTATGCGCAAAATGCAACAGAGTAAATATAGAGAAGTAATGGAACCAATCTTCGTTCCCTGGATTCAGAGGAGAAAAAAATGTTAGAAATAGCACATGCATCCTAAATAGTCAAAAGCACATGCATCCTACACCACAGTCCCATAGTGAGCAACAAACACTAGCAGAAACAAAAGGAAAACAATAGATAGAGAATGATGAAGATTCATACATCAACAGCTTCACTCCTCAACGAAGGAAGAAGCAATGGAAATATCAAGAGCTTCAGGATACTGTCTGTAAGTATCCTTCCAACATCAGGAATCCCAGCAGAAATAACATCACTAAAATAGTACAGATTGTCTTCAATATCATCTACAGAAGAAAAAATGGTAGAAGTTGATTCTGGGCTGCTGTTCCTGTCTCATAAACCAAATTACACATCTTAGAGAGTAAGTGAATGTGATTTACCGTCAAAATAAAACAATAATATAAGTTCTTACTTTGAAGCATCCAAGACCAATGCATTTAAACTTATGCACTGTTTTCGGAAAAATTCAACCAAGTTCAAAAAATAATCCGCACGAGGGGCACTGCTGACATATTTATTCACACATTCATCTCCAACTGAAAACAAAAAAATATGAAATCAAAAGGTTGCTGCAGTGCCAAGAAAATTTGCATAATGAGCAAAAAAGGACGAAATAGTCAAGATTAGGCTAGATAACATACCATGATAAACATTGAGTGTCAAAGCACGAACAGCTGTTCGAACCATGCTCTCCTCATGGAAAGCAAACCTTATTGCCTCAACGTACAGTGGAAATGCAACTACTTCGTCCTAGATGGACCAAAACAATTTTAATTATTAAAAAATGACGAAGCAATCACATAAGCAGCTAGAAAGGAGGGGGGAGCCTGAGTTACACCTATATCTATAAACATGAGGGACATTGCATAAGCATTTCGATTAACTTTTAGTTGCTTCATGAGGGACACAAAATTGGCACTTAACTGCTGCTTAGCTACCAATGCATTATCAGCAACATACGTGGTGAGCATCTTGGGTTCTCAACTTCGTAACTATAACTTGCATGTTTACTCATTTAGCCAAATAACATATCTAGCTTACTAAGGAAGGAGCAATTGCATTGCTACGCAAAGCATTTGTTCTTTGCATAGAAAGTAGAAACCACAACAGTTTTAGATCATTGGATGGTTGTTATGCGGTTTAACATGTATGCAGGCAAGATTTAGGGATAGCAATTTAACCCGCCCCTCTCTTGCCCTGACAAGAATGGATTCTTGCAATTTTTTTCGGGTTAGAGGCAGATTTGGAAAAAACTTTAAACCCTGTTCGGGGACGGGGCGGGTTCAGTTTTACATGTCCCCACCCCCGATCCTTGGCCTGATAGTTACGTATATGCATACACACACTTATATATTTACAATTATTACTAGTTTTACCCGGCTGTTAATATTACAAAAAAACCAATTAAAAATGTAACATTGTGAATGTAGGCTTTCTAGTCTCTAGAAGATTCTTCATCTAACAAAGCAGCAGCAGCCTCCACGAAGCATGAAAGTCCTCTCCCTCAGTCTCTTGGCACCTACGATTCTATGCCTACAAACAAGCGACCTCTCTCTCGATCGAGCATTCCCCATTGCAGATGATGTCGTCTGCGCTTGCGCAACAGCCCCCATTCTCCAGTCTCGATCACTCTTCACTGACACCTCCATAGTCGACACCTCCTCCATTGCTGCCAAACGAAAGCAGATGCGTCACCAACAGCCAACAAAAGCAGTCGATTTCTACATCATTAATTCCTTCAACATTGATTTCTTCATATCATTTCACCATTTTCTCTGTAAGTGAGAATCCCAATATTTGATTATATTTCTCTTATATGTCTCAACAGCAATTAGATCTACAAAAGATTTGAAGTTGATGACCATATAAACGATATTTGTTATATTCATGTTCAGTTGGCTCCACATTAATGTTTGTGGTGTGTTTGTTGTAGTAATTGTTGGAATGGTTTTTTCCTTTTCTAGGTTGGATTTGTTGTAGTCATTGCTACAAAAGATTAATGTATTTTTCCGGAAAAAAAATGTTCATGTTCATGTTCATTTGTTTTGTTCATCTCCAGCATCCAGCATAAGGCTCGTACATCTTTTCTTGCTTTTGGTTTTTTCGATTCATGTATCATTAAATCACGTAATAACTACATTTGTTTCTGCCTCATCTGAAGAAACAAAACTACATTTGTTTGTTACTTTTTTGTTATTTTCTTCATGTACTTCAATAGATCTCTATTTTTTGGGTAAAACACGAAAAATGCATATGCACCAAGGTAACTCTACCTCATCACCATGTGGTGTTGTCTCCACAGTAATGCCTGTTGACGACTTCCAAGCACAAAAAACCTTCTGTCACCTCTCAAATGAAGGTAGTGTTGAGATTATTGAGCAAAAAAAATATGTCTCTTAATTGGGAAAAATATGATAAGTGTTGTTTGGGATCATTTTGTGAAAAAATAAATTAAAGCAAAGGCCAAGATTGTATGCAACTATTGTAAAAAAGAAACTTGGGGGTGAATCTAAGAATCGAATCAAGCATTTACATGATTATTTTAGAATTTTCTTAGGCGGTGTGTGGTTAATAACTTGATATGAGACAAAAAAAAGGTTTAACATCAAACCTTATGAAGAATGGGAAAAAGAAACTTGAGGCATATACTTTCAATCAATAATATGCTAGGAAAGAGCTAGCAGGCATGGACATAAGTAATAATGCATGAATATCCTCTTCCAATGTTAGATCACATTGGGTTTACAAGAATTGTACAAGTTTTCCAACTTATGTTTAGAATGATTTCTCATAATGCCATAAAGGCTGATATTTTAAAATATATGATTTTGGGCGAGTAAACATGATGAATGTGCTTGGAAAGAATCAAAGTAGAGTTGCTTTCCCAGCTAATACGTGGACATCTAACAATAAAAAAAAAAGGATTTATGGTTGTCAGAACATATTTATTAATGATTCCTAGAAATTGCACAGTAGCATTTTAAGGTAATTTACTAATCTTTGTAAAATTACTATATTTGCTTTTAAAAGTATTAAGTAATGCTTTAATTATTGTTTTTTTTAATTAATTATTTTTTGTAATTCATATGATTAGGTTTGTGTATGTCAAGGATCAAAATTATTTCGGTGTTTTGTTTCAATTATTATAAAAATGGAAACATTTCGAAACGTTTTGAGAACATATCAAACACGAAAAAATTAGAAATGTTTAAAAAGATATAAGAAAATCTATGTATTAAAGAATAATAATCGATTAATTAAACATTCAGATATTTAAGGTTGTAAATACAATAAAAAAACAAGTGTATGACCATAAAATCGGTGCTTGTTTTGGATATCTAAAAAGCTTAGCTTTAAGAGGTTTAGCATAAAAAAAGTTAGATTGTTTAAAATAATTTTTTATAGTAGCTTTTTTGCTTTTTTACTTTTTATTAAAATGTCTAATATACCTTGCTTTTTACTTTTAAATTGTAGTGTTTGGGATATTGGCATAGGTTTTTTTATTTTGTGAGGAGGGTTGACTTTTAAAAATGAGAGTATTAGAATAATTTTACTTAAAAAATAGTTAGGGTGTTTGGGATATGTATAGACTTTTTTTTTTAAAAAGAGATTAAAAAGAGTTTGTTGACTCTTTTTGAGAAACCAAACGGAATGACTTAAAAGCTAGCTTTTTGTAAAAAAAAGCCAGCTCTTTTAAGTGATCCCAAACAAGGCCTTAGTGTTTCCATGAATTAGTTTTTTTTATATATAATTAAAAAACTTAATTTTATTAAATATCAGTGTCCACGATTCTAAATAAGTGTTCGATCCCACTAAAATAAAGTATAAAACTTTACGGAGGTAGTAAGAATACTAATAATATTATTTTTAATAAAGTACCATCTATAATTTAAAAGAAATGTAAAAATATTTATGAAAAGTTTTAAATTCCTTCAGTATAACTTGTTTAGGTATATTGTACGATGCTTTCTCTTGTTTTGAAAGAAACACTAGAATTTTGTTATTCCACTAGTGTTTTATTTCGGTTGCTTAGGAAATAAAAATGTTTTGCCATTTCGATGGAAAGAAATGGAAATTTTGTCCCTTGGTCTATGTGCCATGTGTTAATATATATATAAACATATTAATAATATTATCCTATGGGTATGCCCATAGTAGCTATTATAGTCCTTCATATCTTAATAAATATGTGCGTATGCCTCACAATGAGAATATACACTTTCAGTATTTCTTCTCTCATATTTTAACATGGTATCAGAACCAGTATTTCTTCTCTCATATTTTAACATAGTATCAGAACCAAAGAACCCTAGCCGCCAGGACCAAACCCTAACCCTAGCCTTCAGTCGTTAACCCTAAAACCCTAGCCGCCAGCACCCTAACTGCCGCCAGCCTTAAACCTCCTCGCCGCCAATACCAAACCTAGTCACCGACCACCGTCGACCTCCGTCAGGCCTTCGTCAGCCACCGCCAGCCTTCACAACCAACCACAGTCACCGGAACAAGCTTCAAACCTTCTCGCCGACCACCGCCAGCCTCCACAACCTCTCTCCGACCACTCGCCGACCACCATCGGACCTCCGATAGTCCTTTCGCAGAGGGTTCTCTCTCTCTTTCCCTCACTGCATCTTTAAGCCTGTACAATGGGCTGCGGTGCTATGATGTCTGCTGGTTTGATGATGCAATGAGGGTCCAGCACAGTTTTCTGTCATTCTTCCGTGTGGTTGTGACTTCTGCTTCATGATAGTTTTGGTCTCCTTGTTGGTAGCTAGGGATGTCAGAAGATTCGGTGACCCGCGAATCCCAGGTTGAAGCTAGACGACAGCGTACCACAGAGGTTGTCTCATCCTCCACACGGTTGGTTGATCGGCCACTCGATGGCGCCAATAGGTATGCTCTATGGAAGAAGAGTGTCCTTAAGTCTCTTCAGGGCATGAAGCTTGAATCCCATCTGTTTGATGACCATCCATCAGCAACATTAGCAACTTTTCGGACTTGGACCCGAGATGATGCCTAAATATTTAGTCAATTGCTGAACTCAACGGATCCGTCTGTTCAGGCTTTGGCAGGGTTTCATGGTAGCCGCAACAGTCGAGGCCGTGGTCGTGATAGTGTCAAGTTTGGTCGTGGAGGAGATCGTGATGGCGGTCGTGAGACCCATACGTGCCACTATTGTGGGATCTGGGGCACATTTGGAGTGAGTGTTATAAGCTTCATGGGAAGCCCCTACTGGTGGCAAATGCCACAGCTGATCCCAGCCAAATGCCACAGCTGATCCCAGCCAGCAAAACCATGGCCAGACGAGCCCTCAAGGGGCGCCCAACTCATCCAGACGGGTTGTTGAGATAACTGCCATAGAGTATGACCAGTATATGTATGGTCAGTTTGGACCGAGTATGAGTTCCTCTGAGGTACCAGCGGCTACCTTTGCAAGTAACCCTACTGTATGTGTGGCCACTCCACACACCTGGGTCATGATTCTGGAGCTTCCGCTCACATGGCTAGATCATCAGGTATGCTATCTGATTATAAACTGACTCTTGATCATGCTGGTGTTTTGGTTGCCAATGGATCCTCCTCAGCTGTTGAGGGTTATGGTGTTACGATACCAAATCCTACTCTTCCTTTACACAATGTCTTGCATGTTCCTGATAATCCTTTTAATCTGTTATCTATTAGTCAGATTACAACTAATTTGGGCTGCTCAGTGATGTTCTTCCTTGATTACTGTATTTTTCAGGATCTTACGACGAAAAGGAGTATCAGTAGAGGACGAGTCTCGAGGGGGTTGTACCTGCTGGATGCTGCTCCTGCTCAGGCCTACTCTACCTTGTCTCCTTCTTCTCTTGATGTCCATTGTCGTCTTGAGCATCCTGGTTTGTCGAGTTTTAAAATTGTTTATCCTAGTTTACGTTCTATGTCTGCCATCGAGTGTAAGTCGTGTCGTTTTTCCAAGCACCTGCGTGTGCCTTTTCAGTCTCGAGCCAATAAAAGAGCTTCTGCTCTATTTCAGTTAGTTCATTCTGATGTCTGGAGACCTAGTCCGGTCACCTCTCTGTTTGGTTTTCGTTATTTTGTGAGTTTTGTCGATGATTACTCTCATGCAACGTTTATATATTTATTGAAAAATAAATCTGAGGTGTTATCTGTGTTTACTTCTTTTTGTATAACTGTGAAAACCCAGTTTGGTACATGTGTTCGGATGTTATGGAGTGATAATGGGAGGAGTATATGTCTACTGCTATGAGAAAATTTATGGTAGGTCATAGTATTTCTCATCAAACATTTTGTTCCGATTCCCCCGAATAGAATGAGGTGGCGGAGAGGAAAAATAGGCATGTTTTGGAGACGGTCCGTGCTCTTCTATTTCATATGCATGTTCCCCACCATTTTTTGAGTGAGGCTGTTCTCACAGCATGTTATCTTATCAACCGCCTACCGTGTATTGTATTGCGTGGTGCTTTCCCGATGTCTGTGCTAGCTCCTACTTTGCCTATGCACTCCCTGCCCCTTAAAATCTTTGGTTGTGTATACTATGTGCATGACACCCGACCACAGGTGACTAAACTTGATGCCCGTGCCCTAAAATGTGTTTCCTTGGCTACCCCCAACATCAGAAGGGGTATCAGTGTTACTGTCCCGCATTGCGTCGTTTTGTTGTGTTTCGGGACATTACCTTCCTTGAGTCTACTCCATTCTATTCTGCTTCTCCTCCTGTTTCTTCTCCTGGTCGTGAGTCTCTTCCATCTCCTCTGTCAAACGATCTTCTTATCTATCAGGTTTCCACCGATGCTCCTGCAGCCTCTTCTTCACCGCTTCCTTCACCGCCTCCTACAGCACAACCCTTGAGTGATCCGCCTCCTGCTGAGCCAGTTCTCTCGTCGGTTGATCCACCAGTACGTAAGGCCACTATTGCTACTCGTCGCCCTTACCGCACCTATCAAGATCACCCCCGTTATGTTGAGTCCTATAAGGGCTTGTCCGCTTCTTTACGTGCCTTTATTTTTACAGTTAATACTACGGATGTACCTGGTAGTGTTTCAACGGCTCTCTCACATCCCGACTAGTGTAATGCTATGTTAGAAGAAATGGCTACTGTTGATAATAATGCCACTTGAGACCTTGTTCCTCTACCATCCGGGAAGCAAGTGGTAGGCTACAAATGGATCTATACAGTGAAGGTGAATCCTGATAGTTTTTTGGTTCGTTTAAAGGCTCGCCTTGTTGCTAAGGGTTATGCCCAAATCTATGGTGTTGACTATTTTGAGACTTTCTCTCCGGTCTCCAATATGGCTTCTATCCGCCTTTTCCTTTCTCTTTTCGCGGCTCGGAACTGCCCGCTTTATCAGTTGAATGTCAAGAATGCCTTTCTCCATGGCAATCTACAAGAAGAAGCGTATATGGAGCAACCTCCCAGTTTCGTTGCTCAGGGGGGTCTAATATGGTGTGCCGCCTTCGCCATTCTTTATATGGCTTGATACAATCTCCCCGGGCCTGGTTTGGGCGGTTTAGCACGGTGGTGCAACAGTTTGGTCTGCGGCAGTCAAGAAAAGATCATACAGTGTTCTTTCGTCAGGCTGCTTCAGGATGTATTCTTCTTGTTGTATATGTTAATGATATTGTTATCACTGACGATAACAGCATTAGGATTAGTGATCTGAAGGTTTTTCTGCAGACACAGTTCCAAACGAAAGATCTTGGGCATCTGCGGTATTTTTTGGGGATTGAGGTAGCCAGAGAAAAGCGTGGGATCTTTGTTTCTCAAAGAAAATATGTGGTTGACATTTTGCGGGATACGGGCCTTCTAAATGCAAAGAGTGTGGATTCCCCGATGGATCCGAGTGTCAAGCTTCTTCCAGGTGACGGTGATGTGTTTCTTCACCCTGACAAGTATCGTTGAATGGTAGTTAACTCAATTATTTGACCACCATGACTAGACTAGATATTGTCTATCCAGTCAGTGTAGTGAGTCAGTTCATATCTGATCCTTGAGTCCCACATTAGAATGCAGTGGTTCGTATTCTATGGTACCTCCATTCCAATCCTAGGAAGGGCCTACAGTTCTGTGACCGGGGTCACTTCCGGACCGAGGGCTATTCTGATGCGGACTGGACAGGTTGTCCTATTAGTAGGAGGTCCACATCAAGGTTCTCTATTTTCGTTAGTGGGAACCTGATATCGTGGAAAAGCAAGAAGCACAATGTGGTGTCGAGGTCTAGTGCTAAGGCAAAGTACAGATCAATGGTGTTGGCAACGTCTGAGATTATGTGGATTCGACAGCTTCTCACCGAATTAGATGATATATATATTAACACCATGTCCACACACAACACAAGTGTTATGCGATGTTTGAAATATTAAGAGAAAGATATCCACTCTTACGGATGATAATAATTCTTTTAATGATGAATTGATACAAATTATGTTGGATAAATTGCCTCTTTCTCTTATGTTGGATACATTGTTTGTTTAATGAACCAATGAGGCAATGACGCAATGATACACATTATGATCCGCATATCCTTAGCTTGATTGTGAAAGATGGGTTAGAGGTGATTAAAAGGGATTGAAAAAATTATAGTAAGTGTGGTGGATTGTACAGCAACCCTAAAAAGAGGAAAAAATTGAAGAAGCGAGTCTCCATTTATTCATACTATTTTCTTAGAAAATTTCTCTTGATTGTCCAACAAGGTGGAACTCCCACAATAGAATATATGAATGATTTCTTTTGTTTGAAACATCATTAGTTCCAACATAAATGCCTGCCATGTAATAGTGATTGGGACTCCGAAAAATAAATATGTGTAAGGTAAAAAAATCCTTTATAATGCCACTGAAATATTTAATGGGACAAAGTTTCCACCTACAAACTTGTATTTCTCATAGGTGCGTGATTAAAATTGCACGATCCGAGTGGATCACATCTCTAAATGAGGTAGTTGAGTAAATAGCATCAAATATAGAAGGAAAATATGACACGCATTAGTCTGTTATCCATGGCATCTTTGGAGTTGCAACGGTCAGCAACCCAATGTTTAAGACAACTTTAATAAAACATTATTTTTTTTTAAAATTATGAGGACTTGGCTCATTTTAAGATTGAGAAGATTCGATAAGATTGCTATAACTTGTTTCAATATCAACTTAGACTTGGCAATGTTAGTAGACAATCTTTAGATCATCCAGACTATACTTTTGAGGCTCAAAATGATATATCTAAATATGATTTATTTGTTTGTAGAAAAAAGAAGCAAAAATATGGATGCAAAATCCAAAATGGATAATTACTTAGAGGAAGACATGTTACCAAGAGCTTCAAACTTTAATATCTTGGCATGGTGAAAATCGAGAATGGTGTCAAGTACCTAACTTTGCAAGCCATAGCTAGGAATGTGCTGGCTATACCTGTTTCAACCGTTGTTTTCGAGTCCTTTTTTAGCATTAGTGTTAGGTTGAAGTAGGCTTCAACCCAAAACTTGAAGGCATTGGTGTGTGCACGAAGTTGATCATGGGCATTGGAGAATTAAGGTAATTACAAGTTTGATTTTCTACTTTGTTTTCATCTTTTTGACTTTTCTGCTTCTGAAATCCTGATTGTTTTTAATGTATCAAATATTTTTTCTCTTTAGTAAAGTAAGTCAACAACGGAATTAATGGGACTTGTGATAATAGAGGATGATGTGTAGGTTGTTGATGCTTTCGGTAAGTGAGAAGTAACATTAAGTCAAGGTTTTTCATTTTTTATTTTCTGTCTAAAAATAAGTTTTGAGATTTTCATTTTGTGGTTGAGAAAATTGATTGCTATAATCAATTAGATTTCTTGTTTGGTTCATTTACATGTATTCTCACTTAACAGAACTTTGATGAGTTTGGTGGTTGTGCTTGCATAAATCAGTATCTTGACTTGGGAATCAAAAAAAGTTGCACTATTAGCTGGATTCAAAGGTTGCTGTACTGTTAGCTGAAGCCATACTGCTATTGAGTTTTTTTTTTTTTTTTTTTGCTTTGGAAAGTTTGTTGTTGCTTCATGGATGTACTCGAATTTTGTTATTGATCTATTGTTACACAATGTTGAGTGTTGGATACTTTGATTACTATTGTAAGCCACGCATGTTATTTGGATGCATTGCATCCTTTGATTGCACATCCTATCTTCAATGTTAACGTTTGTGTACACACACAAAAGATTGCAGGTCAACAAGAATGCATCACCCCAGGAGTTCATTCTTCATGATTGTGATGCCAGTGACCATGGGATTTCTAGCTTCCCTTAACTTCTGTACAAACTCGGATTGAGGTAATACCAGGGAACCCACTCCCCATTAAGTAGTGGTGAAAAAAACGAACCAAGACCGAACCGGCCGACCAACTCGAAGGCTCACGGTCGGCCCCTTAGTCCCAGTTGGTCGGTATCAGTTCCATGCTAGTTAAAAAACATTACGTTAGTTCGGGGTCGGGAGGGGGGGGGTTTAGAAGGATTTGAGGCCGAACTCGACCGAACATGTATTACTGATTTTTCGAAAGATTAAGGTAAGAGTCTAAGACATAACTCGTAAGTCTCACAAGTCCTAACCCTAACTGGCTAAGGTTAACCCAACGGTGCCTAAACAACCTAATTCACTGCTCGGTGCTAGTGTAGGGACCCAGTCCCTTGTAATTCTAAAAGATTAATTAAAATTGGATATGATATGTTCGGTGGAACGTTCAATTTCGGGAAAGAATTTAAAATTTGATCATGGTTTGATTATTGATAATAATTATATGCTTATTTATGCATAAGATTAATTATCGTGAGTTGTTTGAACGAGTCTCAAGACGTTGAAACAAAATTTAGAATCTATGTACTTTTTCTTTCCTTAGTTCTTTCCTTAGTGTGCCTTCCAGCAAGGGACCGATCGATCAGTCCCAAAAGTGTCAAAAATGTAGAATCTATGACTATCAATGAAGATTTGTTTAATATGCGTTGTATATTTTGAGTTTATACATGGAAGTGAAAAATCTATATTTTGAAAACCCTAGGTTACGATTTGGGGTTAAAACATGTTAAATCTTGTGATTTTGGGTAACTAGGGATGTTTTGATCTTAGTAGTATCATGTGCGAACCTTTAATTTGTATTTTGAAAAGTTAGGGTTTGGTGATTATCTAGAATCATTGAGATTTAGGGGTTTTGGGGTTGTTGGACCCGAATAGTGAAATTGGTTGAATTTTTGACAAATTGGGACTCGTATTATTATATTGTTATGTAAATTCTATGAATCTTGAGAATAAATGAAAATTGAATAGTGTTGGGTTGGAAATTTTGAATAAATTTCATGACTTAAGGGATGTGAATGATGGCATATGATAGGGGAATTGAATGTATCTCCTTGTGTTAATTCAAGTATGAAATAGATAATGATATTTGAATTGTTGATAATAATGTTGAGTTTGGCGATAGGAACCGAGTTGACGGTTGAACTCACGTTGATTTAATTGTGAATGAATTAATTAAAGTACCGTATGAATGGATTGGATAATTAAGTTTTCATGAGTTACTCTTCGGTGAAAGACCGAAAACTTGCGCAATATAAGATAGGCTCTTCCTTCGGGTTAATTCCCGTAAAAGCGTGCTCTTGGACGGTCCACCCATCAATGTTTCCGAAAGAAACCGAAAATGTATGCTTTCTGTGTCGGGCTATAGAATTGATATTTATTCATTAGACCTCGCATGGACCGGTGATGATAAATACGCCTGGGTCTATAGGTGTCGTCCGGCCTTGGTACTTAATTAACTCAATAAATGAAATCGGATTGGTGAGCCATATGATGAAAATGATAAATGGAAGATTTTGGGAGGAACCATGATGATGGTTGTATTATGGGAAAATGGGAGGAAATGAATTAAAATGGGAAATCATGATAACCGCGTGGGTTTGAGACGATGAGGTTAAAGAGCTCATTAATGTATGTGTTGGTTTTGAGTATATAAAAGAAAACTGGTTATTTGAATGAAAATTTATTAGAAAAGTGGATTTCGTTTTTGGCTTAAACGTGTTGTGCATTCACATGATCATCCTCGCATGTCATGCATTTATTCACATTTAATTTATTTCCTACGAATCCCGGCTCATATTGTTTAGAAACTGTAGACAGAGAGAATAGTTTGAAAATAATTTTCCCATTCATTCAATCAAATCCTAAATTACACTAATCTCTACTAATAGAAATTACAAGGGTCTAAACTAATAAATGAATCACTAATTAGTCTACCTAATAAAAATACATTCCTAATTTATAATCATTG
>JAOTRH010000022.1:10129791-10164171 GCA_034768845.1 Heliamphora exappendiculata
GATCTCCCTGGCTATTGATCTGGCTATTGATCTCCCTGGCTATTGATCTCCCCTCCATGATGGAGGGCTATATATACGAAACAGAGTAGAGAAAGAGACGAAACAGAGTAGAGAAGGAGAGCAATAGACGGAAAAGCAACAAACAGAAGGTGAGAAATGGGAGATACAGTTCTCAGGTTATAGTGCAAGCTGCAAGAGAGAGAAAGACAGACAGAGTACGTTCGTAGCCGATCCTTCGTGGTGTTCCAACGATCGTGGAGCCGTTTTATCTTGGGAGAGTGACGCCGGTGGAATACCTACAACACCCTCGGTAGGCGGCGAATCATTCTTAAGAAAACTGCAATTGCAGGACTCGATTTGCAAATTCTATTCATGTTGTTTCTGTCATTTTATTTTTCTGTAATTTTAAGTTATTGTAATTGTTAAAAGTTAATAAAGATGTATTTTCTGGATCACCGAGCATGTATATATTTATGGCGTTGGATTATCTCCCAACAGTTTAAACTATTCCTAAGATACCGACTAAGGATTCATCATCCCTTAAGAATAAAAAAAGCTTAGCCGCTCATGTTGCGACTAGAAAGCATGAAAAGTTAAAGAAGAACAAAGCCTCAAGTCTCCGTCTTCCACTTCTTAACACGTCTCGAGTCTTTCAGATTGGCATCCTAACTTCCCTAAATCATTTGTCTTCTAAAAATAGATATATCAAAATAATGAACCTAGGCCACCTATTTATAGGTTAGCTTTCCGCCAGCAATTTCAGTCTCCAGGTGTAACTCCATCTGCGAGCCCCGTCCGGACGCTTTTATGTTTCATCCGGACGCACTTCTTTATGTCAATATTTTGTTCGGACATTCGCCAAGATGTAATCATCACAGAAACTTTTTCGTTTGAACACGATTCTTACTGAACCAATTTCGTTCGGACGCTAGATTCGTCCATTCGGATGCAACTTTTGTAAAAATTCTCATTTTGTCCCCCTTCTCCATTTTGTCCCGTGTTATACTATTTTCTCCTTTAAGTCATTCTCGATAATGCTATTGACGAAAATACTACAAAATAATTTATTTAAATATTTTTTCAAACCTTAACATAGTGTATTTTACAAAATAGAATCGGCACTTTTACATACCGATCAGTAATGTTGTTGACTCCACATAATTATACGAGAAGATTATCAATTTGATTATGTATACGATGAGATTTTGTTTTTATTTTTAGTTTTAGGAAAAATAAATAAATAAGATAAGAATTTAAAATTGTTTCTAGATGTTAGATTAGAGAAAATGTGATACACCATTTCACATCGGTAGAAAATAAAAATTAAGTCTAGTATATAAAGAAATTTGTAAGCTAGTACTAATAATTTAGGCTAAAGTATTTTGGGTCACGTTATTAAGCTCTTTATTAAATGTATTAAGTCGGTGGTCCACTTAGGTCGTTACTAATGGTATTATAGCCAACTCTGATTCTCATATAGGGTTAACGGTGGTGTAGATAAGAAGTAGAGTTTTCGAAGAGAGGTAACAGCTCCGAAATTATATATCTTGTGCACGTTAATAAGTTATTTGTGTTCACTAATGTACTGCTATTTACATTCAAATTAAGGAAGGAAGTTAGGCCACACGACGAAGACATCACCTTTTTATGTAGAAAATATTGTGATACCATATTTCACATCAGTTGAAAATAAAAATTAAGTCTGATATATAAAAAAACTTATGGTCTACTACTAATAATTTGAATTTAACTATTTTGGACCATGTTATTAGATTCATCATTTAAATTATTGGATCAGTGATCTATTTAAATTATTTCAAAAATAATCTAAAATATGATACTAATAATGCTAAAAATAATTATATTAATAGCATAGATAAAATATTCCTAATTCTACATTCATCAAATTATTTATCTAAATCTTGCTAAAACAACATAATATCATATAAAAGTGGGAGGAGATAAATTCTAGAAGGTGCATCTCACGTGCCTTAATTTCCCCTCTCCTGTCCTCCGTTCCAAACAAGCTCTAGGGGTATGATATAATCATTCCTCAAATTTTGGATCGTTAACCCCTTTCTAGGGATTAATAGCTCTTGACAACTAACTAAAAAAATTAATTTTTTAATTTTTAATTTTTAATTTTTAATTTTTTTTGTATTTTTAGTTAAAAAATTAAATTAAGTTTAAAATAATTTATTTAATAATTTAATTTTTAATCTAGTTTTGTTTTTTAAATTAGTTGTTTGAATAAAAAGTTAATTTTTTTATTTTTTGTTTAAATTAAATAATTTTGTCCTTTTATATATTTAATATTAACAATTATATGAAGTTGGTAGTGATAATAAATAATTTATGAATTAAAAGTATTATTATATTTTAAAAATAATAAAAATTTAAATAGAATATTGATTTTTTTAGTATTTTTAGTTAAAAAACCAAAAAAAACTAAAATAATTTGATAAAAAAACACAAAATTAACTATTCGAGTAGAAAAAACTTGAAAAAGCGAATCGTACTTATTTTTAGTTCAATTTTGTATGACTCTGTTTGATTGTACGTATAAAATTAATGAGGATAATAATAAAATGAAATTATTTTTAAAATTATATATTTATCCTTCAATTCAAAGGTATCTTATATGTAAAAGGTTACTGCTGGTGGGCACCCATTTGGGTGGTATAATTATATTAAAAGTTTAATATAATTAAAATTAATATTATATTAAAATTAAAGTTTATTAAAGAAAAAATAAATAAATAGTTTACTCTGCATTGTTTTAAAATCCTATTAGAAATAAATTTTTTAGGAGTCCTACTTTACTTGAAATTAGCCTTAGCAGGCTATTATATATAAATCGGGGTTTTTAACCAAAAATTTTAAAAAATAAGTTTTAATGCGTAAAGTTTATCAATAAAAATTTTAATGTGCGAGATCCAATCACCTACAATACAGATAAATTTAATATAAATAGATAAATTTATATATAATGCATATAGATAAATTTATTTGTCGTTTCTTTTTAACATTAACAAATATTAGACAGATAAATTTATCTATTAAGTCAAATAAGCACCAGTGTTAGACAGATAAATTTATTTGTTCTTTCAAATAAATATAAGTTTTAGACGGATAAATTTATCTGTTTCGTGAAACAAGCACAGTTTATCTGTTTTTTTTCTAGTATTGATCTGTTCAGTTTTAGCATTAACAAATATTAGACAGATAAATTTATATGTTTAATGAAATAAGTACAATTTAATAGATAAATTTATCTGTCTGCTTATTTATATAAGATGGATAAATTTATCTGTATACTTTATACATATTTTGAAAAGGCACATTGTTCTTTATATAGATAAATTTATTTGTATATTTATTTATATAAGATAGATAAATTTATCTGTGTAATTTATATATATTTTAAAAATACACAGATAAATTTATCTGTTATAGAGTTCAATTGGATCTCGCGTGTTAATACTTAACTCCGCGCCTTAAATTTTTTTATAGTAAATAAAAAATAAAATTAACACTACTTTAAAAATTTAAAACTAATTTTTTAAATATAAATTCCCCTCGTGGGGTTCGGTGATTACAATCAAAGACAAAATTCAAATCAACTCTCTTGATTTGAGATTCGGTGGCTAATAATTTAAGAAGCAAAACTAATTCTCAAGCTTTGAGAATTAAGAAGAAGTGCATTATCAGCGGTGCAACAGTGCCGTATTTTGGCGAGAACAGTCCGTGTTAGTGCATACATCGGATGTCAAATGAAGCCCGATCATCCTGAAATTTTAAACACGTATTCTCGACACTTGATTCGTGTTAATTAACGGTTTCGATTATCAAGCGGTGAGATCTAAATTTAATTTTTTTTTTAGTTAGAATTTACTTTACGGTGACGAGTATTTAATATTTTGTTATTCTAATAATATTATTCTTGATGCTATCATCCTCTGGATATACTTAGAGAGTTCAATCTGTAAGCTCATTATTTTGACATAATAAAAATTTAGAGTCGAATTTCGGTCATGTGATTTTTTCTCTTAGTAGTTTTTTACGTAAAAATCGGCGTCGTACAATTGTTTGATTATTATTTATTCTACTATTATTAATCTCATTTAATTAAGTAAGAAAAAAAGAAAAAATATTTTATTTCGCTAAAAACTATTTTTGTTTAATTTTTTCCAACAGCTACTAATGTAATTTAGGCTTTAATCTCATAATATTAAAATTTATACTATAACCGCTAGGCTTCTGTTTATGGGTTAAGGGGAAGGGAATTGAATAATATGAGAATAATCCCTTAAAATCATTATTTGGTTTCTCAAATTGAAAGGAGATTGAACTATTCCCTTACCCCTATCTATTACGAGTGTATGTTTGGAATAGCTTTTAACTTTACGTTTTAAGATATTAGTTCTTTTTGAAAAAAAAAAAAAGTAAAAATATTTAAAATAATTTTAAAAAAATAAATTCTAGAAGAAAAAAAGAAAAAAAAAGAGATCTAACCTTTTTTAAGTTACTTTGAAAGCTGTGCAAGATTATTATCCCAAATAAATCAATTTAAAACTTTTTTTTTTTAGAAAAAATTAATTTTATTATTGATTCCAAACAGTACCTAGGTTTTTCTATCTTGAAATTATTACTATCATACCACCTAAGTGAGTTTAGCCATCCCAAAAATATTGCTATCTTACTTTTTGTAGTTGGGAGAGTATCCAACGTCGACATAAAATACATGCTCGGGGATCTAAAAAATACATCTTTATTAAACTTTTAACAATTTACAATAATCTGAAATTACAGAGAATGAAATAACATGAATAATGAAATGGAATTTGCAAACCGAGTCCTGCAATCGCAGTTTCCTTAAGAATGATTCGCCGCCTACTGAGGGTGTTGTAGGGATTCCACCGGCGTCACTCTCCTAGGATAAAACGGCTCCACGATCTCTGGAACACCACCGAGGATCGGTTGCGAACGCTCTTCGTCTGTCTTTCTCTCTCTTGCGGCTTACTCCGTAACTACGGATTGTATCTCAGCTTTCTCACCTATCTGTATTGAGATTTCTGTCTTGCTCTGTTTCTTTACAGTTCTGTGTATCAGTCGTGTCGTGTTTCTCTTCTCAGATGGAGATAGCCCTTTTATAGCCACAGAGGAAAGGAGGAGAAGAGTCCTAGAGAATTGAATAGCCACAGAGAATTCAATTTTCACTTATGGCAATTGAATTCCAGGCTGTGTCTCTTCTTCTTCTCTGTCTCTTCCTCTTCCTCTTCTGAGACCTCAGAGCTCCCAGGAGAATAACCAAACAGAGCACCTGGCTCTGTCTCTTCCTCTTCTCCGTGAGCCTGCTCATTCCCCTGAGTGAAGCCAACCAGCCTTTCCATTATGGAGGGTTATTCCCTGAAATCAATAACCACTCATGGCTGTTGGTTTTTCGATTTCAATTGCAATTGAATGGCCAATCCAATTATAATTGATCCAGCTAGTGAAATCTGAATTTCAATGACCAATGAAATTCACAGATTTCAATAGTAATTTTATAATAATTTTATTAAAATTATGTCAAGAAATACAAGATATTATTATCATTATATTGTCCTACACTCAAATAAATAATTAAATGTCATTCGATATAAAAAATGCTATACTGATATTAATCTATCATACTCTAAGTATTAATAATTTAAATATCCTAATTCTTTTTATGAAGAAAGTCTTCCAACCAAATGAGACCCCATGATATTATAATCATATCCATTTGACCTATTAAAAATCCCAAGGTACTACCCTATTTATCATAAAAGGCTTTTAAAACTAAATATATTAAAAAGTTACATAAAATTAATAAAAGAAATATATTGAATGCAATGATATATCTCTTTAAAATAAAAGATAAAAATCTCTCTATGTAAAGGAGGAAATTTTATTAAACTAAACTTCTACGTAAAGAGAATTACAAATTTTCATGCAAAAAGACATTATTAAAACACATTAAAATATTTGTAAAACATAACAAAATCAATTACCATGAACTGTACATCATTACTCTTCTTCCATAATCAATTAAAATGACATTATTATCTCCATTCAACTATTACAAAAAAATTTATTAAAAGCAAAGAAAAATAACCTAAGGTCAATTTTGGTGTTATTAACATCGATGTACTTGATTAAAAAGAAAAGAACCCTAAGGTACTACCAATTTTAGTCTCTTAACCAAACAAACATTCCACCTGTAGGGTCCACTGAGTTTCTAATCCAATTTCACTAGTAATTTTTTTTTATGATCCCATCTTTCTCACCAGTAATTTTTTCTTTGATCCAATATCACTAGTAATTTTTTTTTATGATCCCATCTTTCTGGGGACTTGATTGAAAACTTAATTTTTTGATTTTTTAAGCTAAAAATCTCAAAAAATTAAGATTGGCTGTCTAGCAAAAAAGTTAAGAAATTAAAAAGTTAAAAAATTAAATTAAAATATAAATTTTTATAATATTCTATTTAAATTCTCATAACTTTTAAAATACAATAATATTTTTTTATTTATAATTTATTTACTACCACTACTAACTATATATAATTATTAATATCAAATATATAAAAGAATAAAATTATCTACTTCGAACAAAAAATAAAAAAATAAAGTTTTTATCCAAACAATTAACTTTAAAAAGCTAGTTTAAAAATTAAGTTATCAAATAATTAATTTTGAATCAAATTTAATTTGTTAGCTAAAAATACAAAACAATAAAAAAAATATTTTTTAAACTAATTGGCAATGGAGCCTTCATTGTCCAACTCCTTTCTCTACTCAAACTTATCCCTTGTACAAAATATGGTTAGTGTTCAAATTGGTCAATCAATTCAGATAAAAAAATAAATAAAATAAAAATAAAATAAAATTTTAATCCAAAATATTATTATAATTTGATTTTTTTTTTCTGTCCCAAGACAAACATACTCCAAAAGTAATTAAAACAAGTGAATAATAACTAAATTCTTTCCTTCAATCCCTACCCCAATCCAAACAAAGCCTTATTAACCACGAGGCTCCCACAGCATCCAACGCTCCCTCCCAAGCATCCAATTAACTTCTCATCCCGCGCGTCCATTAAAAAGCTTGCTTCTCTCTCTTTCTCTCACTAGCCACTTTCACTCTCTCTACTCTACTCTCTTCCTCTCTGGATTCAACTAATGTGGATGATCTTCCTGCTCATCAACTCTCCTTAATCTTCTCCCTTTACCTTTAATGGCCGCTCGGTTCCTAAATATTCTGCTTAAGACTTGTGTTTCAAGTTTCGTTTTGCGAAAGAAGCTTTTCGGTTGATTCCTTTCGTGGATCAGCGCGGGTAAAGATCTCACCTTTTGTTCCGATTTGATTTGATAGGATTTGATCTGGTTCTCTTTTTTTTCACAAATCGCAAATGCGAGCTGTTTAGTGTAGATTTTTTTTTGTGATTCCTTTCTTGCGTACTGAGGCTTTCAGGCTCATGTGTATAATAATTGTATTTTGAAATGTACTTGTACGTTCACACACTCGCATTTATCGATGTTCTGAACGTATATGAATGCATCGATTTTTCTTCTTATGAGTATGTTTGGCAGGTGAGTTTTCACACGGGTCTAATGTGAATACTATATAAAACTTTATAGATTGGGTCAATCAATGTTGTTTGGGCATAATCTTCTGTACTTTTTTTTTCCTCTTCCTTTTGATTGAAGTTTCTCTCTCTTTCTATCTATAATTTATTTTTCATTTAGCAAATAAAGTTATGTTTCCGTCATTATCTTTGTTCTTCCATCAAAATATTTGTCTTACCTATTTCTTGTTGAACTTTTCGTATCTTTTCTTTGTTTTTGTGTTTTATTTTTCTGGGCAATGCACAATAAGGTTTGATTGCTTTTGTTTATTTATTTATTTAAATGGTATATATTTGTGGTCTGTGGCTAAACTGAAACAAACTTTGTGGGCGACTATAGTTAGCACCAGATCAGGGAAGATGAGGTCTGTTTGGATTGGATGTAAAATTCTGATGCTATTTAGCCTTGTAATTATTGGCGAGGCGGAGATTTACATAGTTACGGTTGAAGGAGAGCCAGTGATAAGTTACAAAGGAGGCGTCGATGGTTTTAAGGCCACTGCTGTGGAGTCTGATGAGAAGATTGACGTTACCAGGTACTTTCAATTTTCTTCTGAATTTATTAATTTATTTAAGTTTTATTTATATATTTATTACTTTATTTGTTTGTATATCAGGAAAATTTATGAAGTTTCACATGCACCATTTTGTCAACATCTTGCGTCCTACCATTGCTTGTGGGGTCATAGCTGCTGAATTGTCTTTTTAAATTTGAACTATTGTCTTTTATAATTATTTGTATTTTGTCTACTATTTGAATTTTGGAGATTTTGATCCTGAATTGACTTGTATTTCGATTATTGTCATGAGATTGATGCTTAGGCATATGGTTGGTGTGTCCTTCAAGGAAACTTGATTGGTTCTTCAGGTGGACACTCTCTTAAGCTTCCGGTCTACGTACGCCTTGCCACACACATAGACCAGGCAAAGCCAAGACTCATGAGAACCATGATAATCTTGTGCAGGTGGTGCGAAGAGGGTAAGAAGAGTTGAATCTAATACCTTCGCTTCCTTAGGTGCCGGAGAAACCTGGGGTGTATGTACGTTCCAATCCAAACATGTTGACGGGGCAAAGCCAAGACCCGTGAGAACTATGATAATTGTGCCAAGTGGTTATTTAGAGTTCATTTTTGTATTAGGATAGTAAGTCAACACAAATTGTAGTTATGGAATTTTTCTTGTGAAAATAAACTGTCACTAAGAAATCCCATCTGCCCATGACAAGATGAAATGATGCAATACTTGTTGGATTCATTTAGGTTTTATTATGACAATGGATTAAATGTTTTTTTTATTTATGTTTTTATTGAATAAGCCAGTCCTGAGTCCTGATATAAAGAAGTTCATTTTGCTGGGTCAAGTTGACTTTGAATTCCTATGTTTCTCTGTTTCACTAGATAATTCAACTATTAAATAGTCTTCAATTTTATAACTTAGATACCCAAAAAGTGATGGAGTCGGAAAATTTATTCAATAATAATTAAAAATATACAACATATTACTAATAAAATTAAAAGTCGTATATTTCTTTTTATAAATGTTTTAAAATATATTTAATGTTCATAATTTACATTTTGAAGAATGCAAAATATTGATACTATGAAGAAATTCATCACATAGAAAGTGTTCGAAGAGTTCAAGAAGTGCCATTGAAGTATTCGTTAAGTTTTAAAAATGTGTATGACATTATAAATTTAATTTCCTAATTAAGACACCTTTAAAAAATGTTGAATACAAATTTAGGAGTGTCTGAAGAATGTCGTGTTCGACACTACACGCCACCATCGTATAAGTGTCCGTGCTTCTTAGGTTATTACTAAAAATTAAACATTCATTACTAACCGCAAAAGGTTCCTAATCTATACTTCTTGTGTGGCCATTCTTGGAGATCAATTGTAACATTTGGAACCTTGTTTGCTTACTTCTTTCCCACTCTTTGCTGTTAAATGGTGGCATCTTACTTCTGCCACCTAGAGAAGGTTTACGTATGCTTTTTGACGACTATGCTTGCTTACTCTCTTTTGCCTGCACTGACGCTCTTTTTCAGTGAAATGGTGACATCTTACTCTCGTCACCTAGAAAAGAAACATGATATGCTTTTGGGGATGCTGTTTGACCAGGGGACCTACAAGAAACTCTATAGCTATTGGCATCTTATTAATGGATTTGCAGTTCACATTTCTCCTGAGCAGGTGACAGTTTGGAATATTTTTCATTTCATTTTGTTAAGGATTAATTTATTCACAACTTCTTCTGAGATGATTGGTGTTCAATCCTCTTGCATTCACATTTTCTTACACAATCTAAATATACTGGTAGGCAGAAATTCTTGGACGAGCCCCTGGTGTCAAATCTGTGGAGAGAGATTGGAAGGTGAGGAGACTTACAACGCATACCCCACAATTTCTGGGGCTTCCAACTGGAGTATGGCCAACAGGAGGTGGCTTTGAAAAGGCTGGAGACGGCATTGTAATAGGATTTGTGGACTCAGGAATTTATTCCCACCATCCAAGCTTCACAACCTACAATGAGGAACCTTATGAGCCTCTTCCAAAATACACAGGAAAATGTGAAGTTGATCCTGACACAAAACGAAGCTTCTGTAATGGGAAGATTATCGGAGCCCAACATTTTGCAGAAGCTGCAATTGCAGCTGGGGTGTTTAATCCTGCAATTGATTTTGGTTCTCCCCTGGATGGAGATGGACATGGAAGGTTAGAGCCCATACAGTTCTGAGATCTAATAGGAGTTGTGTGCTGCTTGTTGATCTTCTTATAAGTTCTGTTTGGTTGCCTAGTGGGTTGAATTACAACTGTTCTGCATGACATCAAGGAAACTATAATGATTTCTATTGCTGCACTTTACACAGCTGAAAATCTGTGTAAAGTGCAGATTTTACTGCACTTTAATCAGAAGAAAAGTAGATAGTCTGTTTCCTTTTCAACTATTATTTTCTCTATTTTACTGCATTCTGATATTTATTCCTCCCCTGCCCCCTTTCTATAACATTGATTGACAGTCATACAGCAGCTATCGCAGCTGGTAATAATGGGATTCCTGTGAGAATACATGGATATGAATTTGGGAAAGCTAGTGGAATGGCTCCTCGTGCCAGGTGAGGTTCGCTAACATTCACAGTAAAGATCTGATATTATATCTTTTCTTCCTTCCTTCCTCGAAATTAGTGCTTTTAGTAACAATCCTTGTGTTTGTCTGTATCAGAATTGCTGTATACAAGGCACTATACAGGCTTTTTGGAGGGTTTGTTGCAGATGTGGTTGCTGCTATTGAACAGGTAAAACGGATGACAATACTGGTGAGATGCAACATAGAAAGAGAGCTAGTACTAATTTTGTTTCGGCTGTCCAGTCCATCGATAACATGGATTTTGGGTGCTGTATAGTTTGTTTATGTTAGTTTATTGTTTCAAAAAATAATGCAAACGGCACACTCAGAAAATTAGATTTATTAACTTTGATGGGTAATTGAAACGAAACCTTGCCTTGTTCACTCTCAAAAGATTTTATTTCATGGCCTTTCGTGCTATCTGATAAATGATTTCATATATTCTGTTTTAAAGCCTATCAATATCATATTGTTACCTCTTCTTTTTTGTTGAGTTGAGTTACTTGTAAGTTTTGGTCGATAATACCAGTTCTGGTTATATTTTTTCCCATTGCACGTAAGTTAAATTGGTTTCCATGTTCCTTCTTTTGAATTGGAAGTGTTGGTGGTGCGAAGCTTCTTCTACTACTTGCCTTTGAGTCTCAAAAGGAATTCATCTCTCCACTATTAGTTGTATATAATAGTATGATTTTTGAGAATTTCAAGTTTCTGTGAATTAGTGAAAAAATTCTATCACATTCTTTTTTCCGATCGATTTGAGTGGTGAAGACATGAGGATGCCTGTTTATGTTTTTGAGTATTCTGTTGTTTTCTTCGTTGGGCCTTTTGCCTGTTGGCGGTTGTTTACTTAACAGTGTGTGCTTTTGAATTTTGCCTTATTTATTTATCTGTGTTAGGTCAGTTAATAGAAAACACATAAGAAATACCCCCACCAAGTCTCAAAACGAGATAGATAGAAACAGGGGAAAGAGGGAGGGAGAAACCTATTTTTGTATGTTTTACTCGGATTGATGAGCTGACTCTTTATGGTTGTTTGCTTATTAGACTCTTGCTTCCATTACTGTCGGAGATTAAATTGGTGGGCACAGGCATCGATAAAAAAGAAGAAAGAAATCTTATTGTTGATGAGATCATGTATCAAAACATAAGTTTCTTCCATTTTGACTTGATGGTGTGGCAAAGAGATGATTGAAGAAAATATTTACCTCAGGCATAATAGCCGTTACTTCGTCATGAATGTGACTGTTGGTCCAGGCACTGAGTTAAGGTTCTATAATTTAGTAGGAAGTAAATTATGCAAAGTAATTGCATCTAAGGTTGTGAATTTCTTTATTGGTATTTCATTGCAATTTTGCAAGTGAGAAAATTATGTCTAGTTCATGACTCTTTCAAGGATGGATTAACTCTTTGTATGGTTGGTGAATTGACATTTGAGCAACAAGTTGTTATTATCTGTTTTAATTTTTTCTGAAATCTGGACCATATAACAAGGCATCTTTGTTAATGTTTTATGTGACTGCAAGTAAGAGCCATCTTGATGTCTCAGCATGTTTATGTGTAACCAAAATGTTACAATCATTTACTTCTAGCATATTGTTGCCAAATGAAAAACTCTCAGATGAGTTTTTTTGGGGGAGTGCATTTCCTGCAAGTGGCACAAACAAATACTTCAGATTCTCTGTTCTTTCTGTTAGAAATTGTCCTGGGATATCTGTTTGCACTTTGCATTTTGCCCATTTTAAATGGTTTTAATTAAAGAAAAGCTTCTATTAACAGGCTGTTCATGATGGTGTGGACATTCTCAATCTCTCAATGAGCCCCAACAGTCCTCCGGCAACCACAAAAACTACATTTCTAAATGCTTTTGATGCTACACTTCTTTCAGCTGTGAAAGCCGGAGTGTTTGTTGCACAGGCAGCTGGAAATGGAGGTCCTTTCCCCAAAACGTTGTTGTCGTATAGTCCATGGATAACGTCTGTAGCTGCTGCAATTGACGATCGTAGTTACAAAAATCATCTGACCTTGGGAAATGGGAAAATCTTACCTGGAATTGGGTTGTCACGTAAGTTTTATTTGACTTCTTTGTCTCTGTCACTTTGACTTGGTTGACGTTGGAATAAACATTACTGGATCTTGAGAAAACTGTTACATTTCTTTCTGAATTGATATGGACAACAAAATTTGTAGATATGACATTTCGGTAAGACAATCATAGTGAATAATTAAATATACAACACTTTACAAAGAACAATTCATTTTTTGGCATACATTCTTTGTTGTGTCTTTGAAAATTCTAACCCTCGATGAAGTTTTGAGATCTAAATCTATGCAATGCCTATGATGCTAATTTCCCACCTGACTTGGTTGTGCACCTTTTTAGTTTTTCTATGTAGTAGTATGCTCAAACTTTGGAATAGCAATTCTATGATGCTAATGTCTTATTTTTATGTTTTATTTCTTTCTTTGTTTTTATTCTGTTGTTTATCTTTTCTTTTGTTGCTATTTGTTTATTTGGCAGGGGTGAAATTTTTAGTTTAGGGGACCTTCTCAACTGGCCAACCGGCCATTTCAAGTTTTTCTTCTTAAACCCATAGTTTTTTGTGAAATTCTGAAGAATACGAAGAACATTATGTAAATCTGCTTTCTCTTTTAGAATTCAACTGTTTGTCCATTAGCATTTAGGTGATAATGGAAGTTTTCTTGCATGTGTATTCATGAGTTTTCCCATCCTGAGTTAGTAGAGAGCATACAGTTGGAGTGCTGCTGTTTCTTTTAAGTCAAAATTCAAAGCGTTTTGAGATGCCTATTCAATTACAAGTACAAATGTATTTGATAGATAAAATTGGGCGTAAAATTATGTTTATGAAGTAATACCTGATATTTGGTGAACTCATTATACATCTGGTAACTGCCATGTTCAACCCCCAATACTTGCAATAATGCTGCTCATAATTGTTTGTGGTTGAAAACTTGCAATAATGCCACCGATAATTGTTTGTGGTTTGCAAAACTTGCAATAATGCTGCAGATAATTGTTTGTGTGGTGGGATTATGGTAAGGAAACCTTCTATAATTAGGGTCCTTAAAAGGTGGAACAAGGGCTTGGGGTTGGGATATGAAAGGGGCTTGAAATTGGCTAGATTGTTAAATTGACAGATTATTGGATCTTCAGAGAAAGGTTGCTAAAACTTGACAACCAATAATCTTAGGATTAGGGTGTTAAACTGAAGACTAATAGATAGAGCAAGTAGGCAGGATTACTGATTGAGCTGATTGGTTTTATTTTAGGGCTGAAAAGGGATTGTTTTTAGGGATGAAAAGGGATTGTTCTAGGCTTGTGAACATAAAACCGAGAAACAGTACTGTTTTCTATAGTGTAGATATATGAAGAAGAAGTAAGAACTGAAAGAGGAAGATGGAAATAAGGGAGGAAGAAGGGCTTCACCCGCACAAATTTGAATAAATCTCAAAGAGACCACACCAGCCCTCTAAAATTCAACTATTTCTTGCACAGTACCATTATATGAGATGTTTGTAGGATACTTTACTTTCATTAATTTGCTAGGATTACTACTCAAGATTAAGAAGCTAAAACAAAATTAAGATCAATTAGGCCTCATTTAATTTCCCAATAAGTTGAGATTGATTGCCCAAATTTTTTAGTACAATCCAATACGTTGTCTGCTTACCCACCTAAAAGGAGGGATGAGAATAGGAAACATATTGGTTCCACATGTTTTTTACATTGTTTGTTTATTCGACTAAATTCTTTGTATTAGGTTATTGGATAAGTTATACAGTATGTAAGATATGAAATGTGTGGATAACTAATACCATAGGGAATGCGATATTAGACTATTTGCTTCCTTAATATAATGTATAAAAATAATTACGTTTCATTATTAAATTATTTTTCTCATGCTAACTAAAAATAGTATAAACAATTTGACGTTACATAATTTATCATACGCAATACGTTGAAGGTAATATATGTCAATATTACACGTTGTTTAATATAAATTGTTAGAGGAGTTAACCCTTTCTTTAGGTTAAACTATCTCATTTTTCTAATTTCTCTTCTTTCATTTAAACATGGTATCAGGTTCCATGAGGTCTTGGATTCGAGTCTCGTTATATATGTTTGTTTTTCGGTTATGTTTGTTATTGTGCACTACATGCTATGTGTCAGTGCAGCCTGTTCAGTTCAGTTCAGTTTGTTCACATCTCTACGTGTGAGGCAGGGTTGCACGTAAACGAGAGTATTGAATAGCTTCATATACATTGCGAGGCTCATTTTTTAACCACTTAAGATTTTGGTATAATTGATGACTTAATACAATATATATCTAATCTTTTATATTATTACATTCCAATCCCATCTATTCTCCCACCGTATAATTAATACCATCCAATCCCATCTATAATCCACCATATCCAATCTCTTGAAGAATATCTGGAAAACAAATGAGGCCGTAGAACATTCTAGTCCTAATAAACCACTTATTTTCAGCTAAGGACGTAACTTGGCCCATCAGAAGATTTGTGAACCTATTCTATTGTCCATGTCCTGCAAATCTTAAAATATCAAATACACTTTTGACTGCTAGAATGTTATAAAACACAAGTAAGAATATACTGGCTGACAATTAGATTATAGCAACATAAACTAAGACTCCAATCTAACTGAAAACTGTTTACACTGGACCTAATGTATGTGAAGTGCCAATTTGCTGTGATTCTTCCTTCCATGCTCCGCATTAAATTTTTTATTTTGAATGACGGACGGAACAAGGAGGCATTGGAAATTAAGAAAATTTAATTTTTTTTCCTGTAATTGGAATTAGCAGCCCTATGAGCTGTAGTTCAAGTAACTCTAAAGACCACCTGAACGGGGTTTTGTTAGGTTTTTCTTTGTGTCATATATCTTTTCAGCTATATTACTATAGACTTCTCATAACTTGAGGACTCTGAATGAAATTGGGCTTGCAAGATGGGGAATTTGAAGATTCAAAATATCGGAGAAGCCAAAAGTAAAAGATTGAGAACAAAATGAATTTCTAGTAACTATATTTAATAGTGGGAAAAGTTTCTACATTATTTGCAGATATACTGTAGCGTAATGAAATTTTGTAGGCATCTAAGCTTTTGATTTAATTCCTTATGAGGAACTATCATGAGTTTAAAATCTATTCCCATAAATATTTAGCTATTAATTACATATTGTTGCCTTGATTGGGAAGATATGGTAATGTCAGAGGTGGATAGATTTAATTTGGTCAGAGGTGGATATATTTAATTTGGTGGCCTCATTTGCTTTTCAAATTGCTGTTACGCAGAAGTACGGGGAAATTTTCTTGTTACATGAAGAAAAAGTGTCTATAGCTTTTCTATCTTCAAATTATCTTCGATATATATTAGTTTAACGGGAGTCGTATCAAAAGTAATCTTGGATTATTATTTCTTGTGGCGATAGTATAATTCTTGTACTATCTAATGTGTTCCAATTTATTTTCATGCTTGGACTTGGGCCTTGTTTGGAAAATGCTTAAAATTGTAAAGCTAAAAGCTAGTAAAAAGCAGGTTTTTACTAGCTTTTCTATTTTAGAATGTAGCTTTTTTAAGCAGCTTCCAAACGTGGCATTAGTTCTTTAGTATCTGCTGGCTTGTTTAATGCAATTTTCTTTTAGTCTTCTGTGGTATCTCTCTGCCTTCCTGAATCTAAAGCATGTCTCATGGCTCAATCCAGCTGCTACACACGCAAATCGAACATTCACTATGGTTGCAGCCAATGATGTTCTGCTGGATTCTTCAGTTATGAAGTACAGCCCTTCAGACTGCCAGAGACCCGAAGTTCTGAACAAAAACTTGGTGGAGGGAAACATTCTTCTGTGTGGCTATTCTTTTAATTTTGTTGTTGGTACTGCGTCAATCAAGGAAGTCTCACAAACCGCCAAGAGCCTTGGTGCAATTGGCTTTGTTCTTGCTGTGGAAAATGTTTCTCCAGGATCAAAATTTGATCCTGTTCCCCTTGGAATTCCTGGGATTGTCATCACAGAAGTTAGCAACTCAATGGTAAAAATCTTGACTTCCCTTTTGATATGTTGTGACTTCTGGAAGTTGTGAGCCTACTTCGCTTCAGTGTGAAGCACAATTCTCAACTTTGGTTTGTATCTGATTGAATTGCATCCCACTGGCCAATACTTTTGCTGATGACTCTACATTTTGTGTTGTGGGCTGAATTTTGGTTGTTTTGAAAATTATGGCATTTTTTGTCACAAAATTTACTCCAGCGGTGATTATATGGGGCCCATCCCTTCTTTAGCTCTTGAACATGTTGAAAGTGAACTGGACCTAACAGGAAAATTAAAGAAACAAGAAAAAAATGCTTTTGTAAATATCCTGCTTTGTTCCCAAATTTACTTTTGCCATGTCTGAACTGCTTGGTTGCTTGGCCTCCCTAATAATCACCTTGGATTACCAGTATAAGTTGGTGCTTAAGAATTTGGTACATGCAAGCCTTCCACTGGAAGGCGATCTTGCTTTTCACAGGATTCCATTGTTTGGTTTCTAGAGTTTTCTTTTTCATATTTTCCTTTTCCGTCTTGCTCCTACTCATGGTTTTTCGTTTTCCTTTTTTTTTGGGGATCTGTTCCATGGATTTCCTGGTTTTAGAAGCTTATAGATTATTACAAGATCTCCACATCAAGGGATTGGACTGGTCGTGTGAAGAGCTTCAAAGCAATAGGTAGCATCGGGGATGGGCTGATGCCTGTACTACACAAATCAGCACCGCAAGTAGCATTGTTCTCTGCTCGTGGGCCCAACATAAAAGATTACAGTTTTCAAGATGCAGATCTTCTCAAACCAGATATTCTTGCTCCTGGTTCTCTAATTTGGGCTGCCTGGTCTCCGAACGGAACAGATGAGGCTAATTACGTTGGTAATAAATTAACAGCTCAATAAGCTCTCTCTCCTCTTCTTCTAGATCTTTTGATGGAGGTCTTAAGCCTTAAAATTCTCTACTAAGCTTCTATAATTCCCCAGGATGAACTTATTTGTATATGAAATGAAGGTGTTCAACTCTTTAACTCAGCTTAATTAAGGACACTGCATAGGAAAAAAATTTATTTAACTATTTTTATGCTCATTTTGGTATGTAAGAAGACGGAGCATCTACGTGTAATAACAAATAAAAAGAGTTAGAATGCCTACCTTATTCTTACAGAAAGGGAAAAGGGGCAACCAATCTAGGGGGCTAGCTTCTGTACGTTAACAAGAATGGATGTATGGTATGTATTACGGATACTTCAAAATAGGCACCATGTATCGGATACATATTGTATATTGATCTGAGCCTATTACAGTTGGATACATAGCCGATATGCCAAATAAATATCCAATAATTTTTTTAAAGTTTTGGATACGGCTTGGATTCGGGAGGTGTATGTGTGGGGGGGAGGGGATAAGGGAAAGATATAGCAGGGATACACAAAGCTCTAATTTTTTATATATATTTTTATTTTTTCAGTACTTTTTGTTTTTATTTTTTAATTTATTATATGTTTTACCATGTTAACTTTAATATGTGATAAATTTGTGATTTATTGTTGGTTGTTGGTTGCATCAACATTGCATCATAATCTTCTGATTATTTGTCATGTTTTGAATATTCCATTGTAACAATGAAATGAATTTCCTTCTACATTTGCTTTTATTTTTACAAATAATACAATACAACAAATCATAAAAAATATATTTTTGGCAAACATGTTCTAGCCATATGCGTATCCTACTTTTAAAATTTTTGCCATATTGCTGTATCCATATTGTTTCTTGTCCGTATCCCGTATCCGTGCTTCCTATACCAAGGAGCTGAGGTATTTCCCTTTTTTCTTGGGCCTTGCTTCAAGCAGGAGAAGGGTTTGCTGTGATATCTGGAACTAGCATGGCTGCACCTCATATAGCAGGGATAGCTGCCCTTGTAAAACAGAATCATCCTCATTGGAGCCCTGCTGCAATTAAATCGGCCTTGATGACAACATCAACAACACTGAACAGAGCAGAGGGACCCATTCAAGCTCAACAATATTCCGGCTCTAACACCATCACGCTGGTCACAGCAACACCTTTTGATTATGGAAGTGGCCATGTCAATCCCAGAGCCGCTCTAGATCCTGGACTCATCTTTGATGCAGGTTTCTGTCTCTCTCTCTCTCTCTCTCTCTCTCTGTCAGTGTGTGTGTGTGTGTGTGTGCGCGCGTGCGTGTGTGTGTGTGAGAGCGTGTGTTTCTTAGAAATTATTTTTTAGTTTCTACCTTATTGCTTGTCAAAAAGTGAAAAAAATCCAAAGGAGTGTTAAGAATTTTTTACTTCTTATTCTGAATCAATAAATACAAATTTTTGTGTGTGAAACTATAAGTTTACAATTGTGCTTGAATGCCCTAATCGCATCTTTTAGTTGTAATCAATAAGTTCATAATCTTAGCTGTAATGTGCATGTCATTGACAAGATGGCAGACAAAGCCCAGTGAGGTTGAAATATGGAATGAATGTACTAGGGAAGAGAATTTAGATTCACATGGTTGAATCTGAGCTGGTGCATTGGACGCACTGGTCCTTGGATCACTGCCTTTTTTACCTTTTCACCTGATTTATTCACTTTGGTGGGGCTGATTATCATGATATGCAAATTAGATTTGTTTGTTTGTTGGATTGAAGCTTGCGAACTGGACTATTTACAAGCAGTCCACCTTTGTCTGTTGTTTGAATACAATTCAGAGGCTCACTCTGTAACCAGGCCAATTGATTTTGTGGCATAAACATAGGAGTACTTAATTCCAAAAGAGGGATGAGATTATTCTTGCTGGACAAAATGCTATTCAGACTACTAGTCCAATCCATCTCAATCCCGGGAAGCAATCCAAAAAAAAAAAAACAAACAAACGCGTGCTTATGGGATTTCTGGAATATCGGTAACCTGGCACGCCTATGTGACACATCATTCCCACACTCGTATCTTTTTATGATTGTATAGCCGAAAGTGCTAAATTCCTGGTTCAAAATTATAACCACGAAAATCTTTAACGTTGAAGCTAGACCTTACTATCTTATATGCATGTGGTTTGCACAACTAGCCTTAGCTTTGTCAGAAATCTCATGGCAGATTTCTAGAATTGGCCCCTTTATTTCTATCCTTTTTGAATGTTGACTATTGTTTTGCTGATGGAATTGGGGCACAGGTTTCAGAGATCGGATGACCAAAAATGACTATAGGAAGCTAGATAGCCATAGGTATTATATACCTTAATAGTAGCCTGATTAGAGTATTTTTAGGAATTTAAAGTTATTTTTTTTTAACTGAGATTTAAAATGGGCGTTGGAATCGTGTTTTTTTCTTCTGGAAATTGTGAGAATATAGAGTGAAATGTGTGTTGGGTGCTTGAATGGTTTTGTCTGCAAACATCATAAGAGGGTAATGGTAAACATAAGTTTCCATTCTTGTTAATTCTGTTTTGTAGGTTATGAGGATTATTTGGGCTTTCTGTGCACCATATCCGGAATCGATGCTAACGAGATAAAGAATTACACGAATTCACCATGCAACTACACCCTCGGCAACCCATCAAACCTCAACACCCCCTCAATCACATTTTCCCACCTCGTGGGAACTCGAACCGTGACACGGACCGCCACAAACATCGCTCAGGAAGAAACCTACGTCATCTCGGCAAGAATGGCACCGGAAGTGGCCATCGAAACCAGCCCTCCGGCAATGACCCTGAGACCCGGGGCGTCGAGGCAATTCTCCGTGACACTCACCGTTCGATCAGTAACAGGATCATACAGTTTTGGAGAGGTTTTGATGAAAGGAAGCAGAGGGCACAAAGTCAGAATCCCTGTAGTGGCCATGGGTTACAACCGGTAGCTCTGGTCGGTTTCCACTGTAGATTGAGTGTTATGATTATGATAATATTCTTTCTGATCCATGAAAATAAGATACATATATGTTAAAGAGCTACAAGTATTGGGGAGCTGTAAAGATTATATCTAAGGGGGTAATTTCTGGTTTCTTTCACTGATGTAAGCTATGTTGAGTTTGCTTTGTAATGTTTTGGGATTCCCCTCACAATGTATTTGATATGGGGAGAAAAAAGAGGGTCATGTTGGGGTTTCATGTAACTTTGAGCTATTATTTTGTATTCTTGACTTTTATGTTGTAATGATAAAATTGTGTAGGTTTTCCACAATTTGATGTGGTTGGTCTTTTTGTCTTTTCTTGTTTTTTTTTTATTAATTTTAATTTTTTTTTATTATCAGGTACAAATTTCGAGGCCAACTTTGGTGGTGTTTGTTGTTGGTTATTAGCAACAGTTTTTTTTTGCTTTATATATATATATATATATATATATATATATATATAGATTTTTAGGATTTGAGTCTGAGCTCAATTATTTGTCAAAATATATGCTTTTTGTTTGTGGCCAAAAACAATTTTTAAAACTAATTTTTAATAAGTTATTATATGTTTTAGTACTTTTAGTTTTGACCTTTTAATAATTATGTTTTTCTGTTAGATCAACTTCAATAAACACTCAGGCTAAAAACTAATTTTTAATAAGTTATTATATGTTCATCTTTTATATGATATTTTTGTTTTTTAGTAATTTTTTTTATGTTAATTTAAATGATAGTACTGTTTAGATTTTGTTGGCTACAAGAAATCAAAAAAATAAAAAAAAATTGACCAAAAAACAAAAAAAGTTTAGAGAAGATAAAAAAAGTCACTTTAAGATTTTTATGCGATTTTTTTTCGTATTTAGTAATTTTTTTTTTTTAACTTTTATCAAAATTGTTATTTTTTTAGATTTATTTTATAATGATAAATCAAGAAGATAAAAAAATTAGCCCAATTTTTTTTTTAAAAATTCATAAAAAACGAAAAAATTCATAAAAAAGCACTAAAATAGTTAAACCAAATCAAGCATAATTAAACCAAGCACAAGAGTAAGCTTTTACGCGACTTATAAAAGGATGGTTTAACTAATACCCAACACTAGTACGTGTACTGGAACCAACGATTAAAATAGAATTTTTATTATTATATACTTTAAAATGATATAATTTTTATTTTAAAAATTCATTTTACATAAATTTAACACTTCTGAAATTTTTTTGTTGAGATACATCAAACAAGATCTACAATAGATACTAAGTGCGTGTTTGGTATAGTTTTAAGTTGATTTTTTAAACCAAAAAAAGTAGCTTTTAAGGCATACTGTTTGGTTTTCAAAAAGGCCAATTAGGTTTTTTTTCCATGTTTTAATCCAAGAAAAAAAAGTCTATGCACATCTCAAATGTTTTAACTATTTTTTCAAATAAAATTGCTATAATATTTTTATTTTAAAAAATCAATCATTTTCATAAAAACAAAAAAATCGTGTCAATATTCCAAGCACTATAATTTAAAAACTAAAAGTAATAATATTTTAGATATTTCAATACAAAGCAAAAAATTAAAAAAATTACTACACAAAATTATCCCAAATAATTTAACTTTTTTTTTTTTTCTAAAAAAATTATACATCTTAAAAGCCAAATTTTAAAACATTCCAAACAGAAGTTAAATCTTTTATAAAACAACAAAAAATGAATACATATACATGTTTGACTTTAGTAACTGTTTGGAATGTCTTAAAAAATTTAATTTTTAAGAAGTTTACTTTTTTTTCTTTAAAAAAAAAAAGATTATAAACAATTATGAGGAATCCATCTAATATTACGAAAAAGAAAAATGAGGCAACTGGCCCATTTTTTTGGGTCTTATCCTGTTTCAAATAATAACTTATTTTTTAATTTTTATTATTAATAAATATTTTTATTATTTAATTAAATTATTATATATTTTTTTAAATTTTCTCATTAAAATGAGTTAAAAAATAAAAAATTATAACAAAAATAAAAAAAAATCAGAAAAAATAAAAATAAGCTAATTATAACTTTCAATTTATAATTTAACAAAAAATATTTCAAAATGTCCAGACAAGTGTGCTTATAATTTTGTACTTATAGTATCTAATCAACAAATATAAATTTTATTATTTTAAGTCATAAATTTATAATTTTAAAAATATTTATAACTTCTATTTAAAATTATAATTATATTTTTTAGTTATAATTTATAAATTATTAAATTTCATATTCAACAAACAACCACCAATAATTTTCCTTATTTATAAATTGTTCATACTTTGTCTTATAAAATAGTTAATTTTGGTTTAAAATTATTTGTCTGAGTTTGAACCGTTCAATTTTTAAAATAAAATATAATTTTATTATATATGTGTTAATATTCGATCAAGCTGAGTTTTTTATGTTTTTATGTAGCGTACGGGATGAATAGTTTGAATAATAATTATAAATTGAGATTAACAAAATAGACTCGGTCCTATTGGAATTATTATTTATTTACTTACTTTAATTTATTTATATTTGTATTTAGTTATTTTTTTATTTTTTGATTAAAATATTGTACTTTTAACTCTTTTTATTGAGAAGAATTAGAATAGTAAAAAACAAAAAAACTAATCAAACTATGAAAAAAGTTTTAAAATGACAAAAATAAGCTAATAAAAGCCAAATATGTGTTGCTTATTTTTATTTTTAGTTAACTATTTTTAATCAAAATTTCTTTACTTGTTATATTTCTCCCAAATAGATGATTTTGAAAAGTAAAATTTTTTAATTATTTAAAAAGTAAAAGAAAAAGAGGAAAGATTCCCACCAATTTGCCCAAACAAGTTACAACCTGTTTGGTTATTAAAAGAAGAAAAGAAAATTATATTTTTTCTCTCCTTATAAGAGAAAGAAAATAAAAGAAAAAAAATGATTGTATTTTCTCTTATTTTTGTTTAGATTAATAAGAGAGAAAAGAAAATAATTTCTTTCTTATCTTGTTTAGATAAATTTTATAAAAAAAAAAAAAGAAACCGTATTGTTTACTTTATGGAAATAATTTTTTTAAATTATTGTTTCTTCTTTTATTTTTAGATAAATAATTTAAATAATATATAAAAGTAAGTAATTACCTAAAATCTTTTTTCTCTAAATCTTTTTAATTTATAAAGATTTAAAAAAAAAAGACTTGAAAGAATAATACTCTTTTCCAATTTTCTATTTCTTGATTATCTCTATTTCTTCCTTGGTAAACCAAATAAGTAATTAGCGAGTTTATTGTGAGTATCTTGAAAGGAGCTTTACAACTTCTTTTGATTGAGTGATTTGAAAAATAATAATAATAATAATAATTGCAGAATCACTTTAATTATTTTGTTTAAATAACTAAAGAGAAAAAAAATGTAAAGAAATAGAAAGAAATTGAGATATATGTTTGTTTGAGACTGCTTGTTTGCATGTTGTTAATACATCAAAGGAGAGTTCTTATTTCGAGTTATAAAATTTTGTAAATTTCTTAAAATACCAAAAATGTCCTTAGTTAGTTTTATAATATTGAAACAATAATTTTATTTAATTTTATTCATTAATTTTTTTTATATTATATAAATTTGCATATTATAAACTCATCATAATTCATTTTTTTTTTTTGATTCTGCTTACGTAAGAGCTTAGTATACCAAATTATTATTATTTTACTTATTTTAAAAATAATAATTATTTATAATTTTAAAATTCAATTATTTTATTATTTATTTTTGTTTTAAAATACATAATTAGACACGCAGTGTGTTCACTGCCAGTCTCAGCCTCTCTCTTCTTAGTTCTCAAGCGAAGGTCGTCGCACCCTCCATCCGACCTCTCTGTTCTCCGGCGACCATCTTGCGTGAATTCTCTCTCCGATCTGTCTGCTCCTTTTCCGACGACTGCAGTATTTGAGTTTTCACGCGAAGGTCGAAGGCACTTATTAATTCCAAAGCCCTTTGTTTCTTAAATTTAATTTTATTGCATCACTTTTATGTTGATTTCGAAACCCTTTCGAAGACCGTAAAATATCTGAAACGAAAATCCGGAAATGAATTTGTTGTTGTTTTGTATGGAGAATTGTAATTTCAGTTCACGTTTGGGATTCCCTAATTTTTGTTTACAAGTTCTGGTACTTCTATTATCAATTGCCAACCCTTAATTTCTTCACAAAACTGAAATTCCCAATTTGTTTTGTGAAATGCCTAACTTTGTTTTCCAATTATTCAGTGAAATCCTTAGATTGCATGTTGTTAGTTGTTTGGATAACATTTTTAAATATTTTCAAAAGTGGAGAGACTGGGAGGGAAAATCAACTACTCAATTACTTTTATTTTGTAATGTGAATATTAATTTTAAAAAAATAAATATATTGAGAACTATTAATTTAAAATAGGAATAGCTAAGTAATATCATGTAAAACACTCTTTTTTTATTTATTAAAATTAACAAAACATGATAGAAGAGAAATGACAATTTTTCCTCTTCCAATTATCCAAACAGGTGGAGAGAAAATACAATCATATCTCACTCTATCTTTTTTTCTTTTTTCTTTCTCTTGCTAGTCAACCCTGAGACCAAAATATTAAAATTCATACACAGCTCTCTCTCTGTCTCCCGGTTTTCAATCTCCGGTTGCCACCGCCATAGACAAAAATCGCCATTCCGGTAAGCCTAGCCTCTATCTCTATCTCTATCTCTGTTTCTGTTTCTGTTTCTGCCTAAATATGTTTACGTTATCAATTTCATGTTTTGTATTTTCTATGGAACGCACTATCTTGTGGAATCTGAGCGACATGTGGATGCAAAACAGAGGGGGTTAATGCCCATCCTTTGATATCTTTAGGCATGCTAAGAGCAAACTCAGTGAATACCTTTGGGACGGATTACGTGGTTTTAGGGTTTTGAAATGGGATTTTGATTTTATTTTTCGTTTTGTAGCAAAAACCAATTGGCTTTATATTAAACTAGCAATTACCCGTGCTTAAAAGCACTTTGTATATAATTTTATTATAGAATCAATTATAAAAGATGAATAATTTTGTTCCTAATTGGAGATAAGGAAAAAAGTTAAATTTGAAATAAACTGAAAGAAAAAAGTTTTGTTGAAAATGAAGAGAGAGAAAGAATTGGAGTTTTAAATGAAGAGTGAGAAAGGAGCTAGTTAGTGAGAGATGACATAAGTGTTACATAAAGTAAATGTCAAATCCTTCTAAAATGTAATATAGACTAGTTACTATCCGTGTCTAAAATCATTCAATTATTTAATTTTAGTAATTTAAAAGTAAAATAAAAAGTAATATCAATAATTTTAAGGTACTCAATTAAAAATACTACTTTATAAGTTTGTTAATTAATTTATGGAGGTAAAAATAATAAGAATAATATAATAAAAATAACAGTTAAATTATTTTTTTATTGGATTAGTAAAAGAAAAGTAATATAATATATTTTTTAAAAACTTTTTTACATAGAAGAACATGAGAGATGAGAGAGAACAAAATGAAATGTCAAGATTGTCTCATTTCAAGGGTTGAATTTTTAACACCTATATAAATGTCACATCAAGTTATTCTATCTTGTTATATAGGTGTTTTTCTTTTAACTGTTGATTCATGATGCAATGGTAAAATTGAATGACGATAAAAAAGCAAGAAGAGTTGATGTCTGTAGCTTCACTCCTTTCTCTGCATTCAGAAAGAAACATTTCTAGGGTTTCGGGGGGGTGTTCAATGTAACCAGTCTAAGATTATAAGAACAACTTGATTTATTTACAAGTCATAACATTGCTACGGTGTGTGATTCATTTTTGTTTGATTGGCAACAGTAATTATATTAATAAAATATTAGGGTACAAAAGATGTGGGGACAGAAAAAAAAACCCAATTACAACAAATCACTTACCACCCTTCAAACTTTAGAAATCATAAACAACGGAATACCCTTTAATGTACGATAAATCGAAACCCAAAAGATTGTAAATGACTAACTCTCTCCCTAAATAGTTAGCATCCTCTACTTTTTCCTCAAATATCCTAGCATTGAGTTCCAATTAAATGACCTAAAAAATTGTAAATATAGCACAATTCCACAAAACTTTCACCTTTCTGGTTGACCTGAATTCTCTAAAATCTATTGAAATCAGATTTGAGTAACTTGCTGGAGCCATCTAAGGAAATATTGTAGCGAGGAATGTTGCTTTCCTTAGTAAGTGGTAATCTTGCTATGTATCATGTTCTCTGTTCACTCAACTTCCTAGAAACAGAAAGAGTGGAGCTAGCAAAGTCCTAGGTGACCTTTATACCAACCCTCCATCATTCAAATGAGAGAAGAATCAAATAAACCCAATGACAAATTCCAAAAGCCACATTAACAAATGTAGTCTTCTCCTACATAAAATACATTGCATGAATTCCAAATTATTCTTCAGCAAATCAAACCTTTAAGAGGCATCGGCTGGGAATATTGAATTAGAAGGTTTAAAATTTTATAATGTTGAAAAAAGGAAGAAATATTATCTATTCACACACTTGGTCTTACTCTCTCATTGCGTGAATTCCAATTTGTTCTTCAGCAAGACCACCTCTCAAAATTATATAAAATCAAACCTTTAAGAGGCGTTGGTTGGGATATTGAACTAGAAGGCTAAAAATTTTATAATGTGGAAAAAAAGAAGAAATACTATCTATCCACAAACTTGGTCTTACTCTCTCTTTGTCTCCCTCTTTCTTGTCTTACTTTGCTTTGCCTAGTTCCTGTTGGTACATCAAAGCTCTTAGCCTTTCTGCTTTCTCTGTTATAATTTCCTTTCTTATGTTTTACAGTCAAATATCATTCATGCTATGTTCATATCAATCCTCCCTGCATCCATGGTCAGCCTATCTGGGTCATCTGAATTTGATTGCTTGTCAAATTCTCATAGATCTATGTAGTTTTGGATTCAGTTGGTTTTTTGTAATTGATATTTTATTTTTTGGAATACAAAGAGAAATACTAGCATAAAGTCTAATAAAAAAATAAACCTAAGCAGAACATGCATCCTGATTTTTTGAAAATAAACAAAACCGAACTCCTATTTTTTAGATTTAGAGCCTGATTCGCAACATAAGCTGTTGGCTTTTGGCTAAAAACGCAAAAAAAAAAAAAACATTTGGAAAAAATGCGAAAAAATAAAAAAATAAAAAAGTCAAATCAAAATGCTAATTTCTAAAATACTCTAATCCAAACTCCTATTCCATTTTCAAAGACAATAATACTCATGTTTGATAACTCAATTACTATCAATGTCAACTACATATAATTGTTATTATCAACTATATAGAAGAACAATGCTGTCCAATTTTAAAAAGCAAAAAAGATAACTTTTTACTTAATTTACCAACTTAAAAAAAGTTGACTTCAAAACTAATTTATCAAACAGTATACTTCGAATCCAATTTAGTTTTTTTTGGCTAAAAACGCAAAAAAGCAAAAAAGTAAACATTTAAGCTAGTTGCCAATCAGGCTCTTGGACAGGTTCATAGCAAAAAACTAGCATTTAAGCTAGTCTAGAACATCATTGCAAAGAAAATTTTCTCTGAATACTTCCAGAATCAACAGCACCATTTAATTCTAATATCTTGGTAAAAAGCATTAATATGGAGGAATTTGAAGGAGCCCTTTTTCCATAACACACCGTTTATTTCAGGAAGCTAGGCGAGACAGAAAGAAAAGGATTTCTTAGTTATACTAGAGTGTTTTCTTGCTCCCTTGTACTTCGCAATTTGAAAATATTGCAGAAAAATGTAGCATTTCTCATTAATAATACTTGGCAGGTTGCGTAACTAGTTTATGTCAAAGGACCTTAGAGAGGCAGATTTGGCGCCATGTCTTCAAAAAGCAACATGGCAGAGTCACCATTTTTTGGCAGAATGATGTATCATCTCCGTGCAACATGCAAGTATGTGTATATAATTTCTTATGCCTTCATACATACGTATAGTGTGTTGCTCATATCCATAATCATGTTCAAGACAGACTAGGTAGCCTCTTTCGTATGACGTGCTCGTGTGTACTGACTTTCATATGTTGATGTCCTTCATTTTCTCTATCCCACCCCTTGCGTTTTCTTCTTTTACATATCAGATGATCCGTCTAATGGCTGTATTTCTTCTTTTTAATGCTGGAATAAGCATCTTCTTAACTGTTTATCACTATTTGTGATGCTTTATCAATCTTTCCTCTTTTCTCCCATTTTCATGTCATGATGTAACTGATATTTACTTATTTCTTTTGGCATTATTCTAAAGGATGATGCTTTGGGGAAGTATCCTGACCTGAACTTTCTTCTTGCTTTTGAAAACATGATAATTTTCTATCTTCTTTTTCTAGAGAAGGATTTTTTTTTTTGGATGCAATTACATGCTGTCATTGTAGTTTGTATTAGGAAAAGCTATCATTTTGAGACTTTTGATGCTTTTAAGTTTTATTTGATGAGAAACTTGTGTGCCACTAGTGTTGGTGTCCAACAAATATCCACCATGGGCTGTGTCTCCGCGTGAGTATTCGTCTTACTTGTGTGATGAAGGTACTAAAAAGGACAAAATATTTGTGTGATGAAGATGAATATTATTATTTGTCAATATTTCTGAACTATAATAGAATGCCAAATGTGTTACGGGAGTTACTTAATAGAAGTTCCACATGGAGAATGTGCCCGTTTCTTATAATTGAATTACTTGAGACAAAGTATTAGAGTGTGCAATTTGATGTCATTTCATCCTCCTCTTTCACCTGCTTTACTCGTTTTCTGTGAAAATTCTAAGGTATTATACTGGTTATCCAAAGGATCTTGGGCCGTCACGTATTATTCATTTTACCTCAGAGCGTGAGTTTGTTCAGCTTCTGCATCAAGGATACCCTGTGGTTGTTGCATTTACCATCAGGTGATTTTGGATGAATACTTTTCATGTCTTGATGTCTCCTACCTTTATTAAAATAGAATTTCTGGTAAATGAACTTAATCTTGGATGATGCAGGGGTAATTACACAAAACATCTTGATAAAGTACTGGAGGAAGCAGCTGTTGAATTTTACCCTCATGTTAAATTTATGCGTGTAAGAAACTGTTTGACTCAGCTTAATTTGTATTGCTTAGCTACATGAATCCATCTTTTCCATTTAACTTTTGTAATCCACATTCCTAGGTTCTTTCTCACATCCTCAACCACTACTCTTCTGGGCTTCTTCTTGTCCATCTGGCTCCTTCACTTGGATCTAATTACTCTTTCACAAGGAATGGTGCATTCAATGCTCTAAGAGATTGTTTCTTGTCTTGTAATTGCACTTATCCATCTCAACATGTCCATCTCCACATTTCTATTTCCACAAATGAGCTTGTTTTGTTTGTTATCTTTGTAATTGTACTTATTCCTTTGAACATGTTCATCTCCACATTTTGAATTTGTGCTTTGCTCCTATTAAATACAATATGACTTGTGTATTTTGGAAGATCTTACTTTTAAAACGTGTTTTATAGCTTTACTGCATAACACCTTTTCATTAAAGGTATTTTTCATGTCATGTGGCTATTGTCCTTTTTGTTTTGCTATGTTGTGTTAAACGAACATGTGCGTGAGTGCATAGGGGTGGAGGCTGGGTTTGCTGTTTTGCTAAATTTTGAAGGCCTTGCATCCAGTGGAGGCATGCTAATTCCCAATTTTTCATTATTAACCACCCTGTTTCCTCCTTCCAATTTGCCTGCGGAAGGACATGCAAATCATATTTGTTTAAGTGAAGCAATTTACATCCATTTTCAAATTCATTTTTTATCTTCTGGAACTCCTTGGTGATTTTTTTTGGATGATATTTTTCAGGTTGAGTGTCCCAAGTATCCTGGATTTTGTATAACAAGACAAAAAAAGGAATATCCATTTATTGAAATATTTCATACCCCAGAACAAGTAAGTTTGACTTCCACTCATCCTTGTATAGTTTTTGCTGGTCTTGTTGCTACTATACCATGTGAAATTTTAAAGTTTTAAATTTTTGTTCATATAATTGAAAATGGGAAAAAAATTTCTTCTCTGTTGTATATAATGCTAGTTATATTTTATTCCAATGCCCGACTTAACTGTAATTTTCTTTTGGCTTTTAAAAGATTTATTTGCCGTTGTTGGTAATGACCGTACTGCTGGAATGTTATTGCACATTTATTTGAGACGAACTGTTGAGTTTCCTTTTTTTTTTTGTTGGCAACAAAAAAAAAAAAATTAAGAAAGAGAGAAAAAGAGTACAAGAGAGTGGAAAGATATGGCATGCACCATGGGAAAATTACAAATGAAAGCAAGAGCATCAAAAGAGTACAATTCACTCACCGATCCTCAATTTCTAGAGATCAAGAAAATGGGATCTCTTAAAAGGAGTTGATATGGAAATCCAAATAAAGTAGAAATAGCAAACTCTATCATATATCTAATTAATATATTTTGATTTGTTTCAATATCCTTGCGTTTCTCTCCAATCAAATCCACCCAAAAAGGGGTGCAAATTACACTCCCACCCCACAACGCTTTTTCATTTTTGTTGCTTCCAAAGCCTCTACAACCAATCAATAGCATTTGAGAAAATAGTCAGATTCACCTAACAAGTTCCTAGCCGTAGGAACAACGTTGTGGCTACAAGAACGAATGATGGCCGTGAGTTTGATCCATAAAGCCAAAGGAAATGGACAATGCAACCAGAATTTGATGATTTTATTCCTGGCTTCCTTGTTCATCTTGCACATGATATCCAGTGGGAAGTAGATTGCAATTAGGTTTCTTTTTATGGAAAATGTTGTTAGTAGATACAACTACATTTGAAGTTCGCTTATGAAATTGGAAAGGGGGCAAATTTGGATTATTAATGATTTTATCAAAAAAGTAACTTTCAAGAAAAGAGGCTCGAAGAGTGAACACACCCTTTTATCAACAAATTAAGTCTCAGGGAAAAGTCGTCAAGAGTCGACAACAATGAAGCCAAGTTCCTTTTTTTTTTAAATTTGAATTTTATTTTATAAATTTTAATTTAAGTGGAAATTTGGGATTTACTTAGATTGTGACTGTACCCATCAAGTGGATTGCCTACGTATCCAATAGGACATAGGGTCGATTTGGAATCAAGTCAAACGTAGTTCGAATAATTGATTGTGAGTGTTTTCTTGTAGATCTTTGTATAATCGTGAATTTTTTTTTGAAGTACTAAAAATTGTTCTATGAGCTATGAACGAAACAACACAACAAACATGATGAAATGAAGAAGAATGAACAAGAGGTGTTGGAGGAAGGGCTGACGAACTACTTCATTGTGTTTGGTTTATTACTCTTAATATTTTTTAATTGACCATCCAGATACCATTTGACTTATTATTACTACTACTATTATTAGTATTATTATTTTTCTGAATTGTTGAGTTGCAATCCTTCGAACTTATAACCCTGAAAAAGCTATTTCTTTGTCCAAGTAACTGAAGAAAAAAAGTTTTCCATTCTCTTTTTCCTTCTTTTTTTAAACATTTTCCATCAAAGGAATTAACAACTCCAGATTGTATATATTTTTGTTTGTGGTTTATTGAGTTCCACCCCTTTTGAGTGAAGAAATGAAAGTAAAATTCCATGTCCTGTAATCTTAAGGCTTATTTTTTGAAGCTACAAACAGTATGCTATCTGATTTGATTCTGAGTTTACCATTTTTTTATCATTTTGCAATATTGCAAAAGCCTGGACAACAAGTGGGTGCAAATCAACATTGGTAATTCAGGCATTGGCTCCACTTTGTTGTAACAAAGAATTAGAAATGGACATAGAGAAGTTTTCAGCCATTTCTAGCTTCAAACTTTGGGCCTTGGAAGGTAAGTAATTGGATTTGGGTCATTATAAGCAAAGTAAATAGCCCACCTAAGGCTAAATTTAACAATCCAGGGGCTCATATAAACTTTGGCGCTGTAGGGATAAATATTAAAACTGTCGGGACTGATCTTAATTGCCATGAGGATTGTGAAATCAAAGATACGGAAGCCGGTTGTTAAGCCAATGCAGGCTAATTTTTGAGCCTACCGCTAATTATTTTGAGCCAAAGGGGGCTAAATTTTTTAAGCCAACAGGGGGCTTTCTTTTTTCTTTCTTTCTTTCTTTCTTTCCTTTTTTTACCGAACGGCTTTTGTTGTGTCTGACTTTTTTATTTAACCCATAACCAAACAAATTGGTTTGCACACGTAATACACCTCACAAGCTTACCAATTCCATTTTTAATTTGAACTTCTATTTGAAAACAGAATGGATGCCTTATTAAAAAGAAATTTGAAATTTATTCCCTTATCCTTTCTTTTACTTGCACGAAGAATTTCCACCTGATAAAGATTTGGTTCAAGAAAAACACTTGGCCTATTTAAAGGGTTTCGAGTTGCCTACAGAAAAGACACTAGAAGAGGAGCTTATTCGTTTTGAAAAAACTAATTTTGAGTGAAGGGTTGAAGGATAATGGGGGTGCATGATTTTATTGTTGGAAAAGTAAAAAAGAAAAGAAAAGGATTGAGGGAGGCAGGAAGTAAGAGAAAAAGAAGGGAAAACAGAGGATTGATATTTACTCTTCGAATTTTGGAACTCTCTGTTTACTCTTTCCCCTTGATGTGCTTCCTTTCCTTTTGGTATCTTTTCTTCTGCACTCAATTTTTTTTTCTGTGACTTATTTTATCTTTTACCCAACTGCTCTCTAAAGTTCTCCCTGGCTTTTTCTGCACTAAATACATTGTATATATAGATGAAGAACGATCCCATGTTTAAGAATGGATGTGGGTGGTTTTAACTGCCACTTTCCTTTTGAATTTTTTTATTTAAACGCATCTGCTGAGATATCAAAATGTGGCAGAGAGAAATTTTGTCATAACCACCCACTGCTGTTATGAGGGAAGGAAATAGGGATGTGTGCTGGCTTTGCAAATTATTTTATTATATATATGTATATATTAATATTTATCATAAAGTACTCACGCTCTCCCATCAGAGAGAGAAAGAGTAAGCCAAGAATTAAGAATTCACGAGGAGTGATATGGGCATCCTCATATAAGTTAGAAAAGTGGGTCGTTTTAGCCTTCCCATTTTCTTAAAGGTAATAACGTACTCAAGTTTTCCCTTGGTGGTTTCAAAACCACTTACAGGCTCTTTGTACATACATACATACACACACACACACACATATATATATATATGTGTGTGTGTGTGTGTGTGTGTGTGTGTCATAGTCATATATGTGTGTGTGTGTGTGTGTGTGTCATAGTCATAACATTGAATTGCTTGACTCCCAAAGTGTTCTTCTGTGGGTGGCCTTCAAGGCCACTTGAAAACATGTAACAAACCCTTGCCTTTTCTTCTTTTTTATTTTCTGTGTTACATACATAGTCACAGGGCACATCTGGAGTGGTTTTAAACCCTCCTGGATAGGCTTCCCATTTGTAAGTGAGGTTTGCCTTTTTTTTAAATAGAGAAATATATGTACACACACACACACACAGTCATAGGGCACATCTGGAGTGGTTTTTAATCCTCCTGGATAGGCTTCCCACTTGTAAGTGAGGTTTGCCTTTTTTTTAAAATAGAGAAATAGAAATATATA
>JAOTRH010000022.1:10169183-10199525 GCA_034768845.1 Heliamphora exappendiculata
AAAATAGAGAGAAACAGAGCCTTACAGTAATATTTTTCAAGAGCCCAAAAGTAATATCTTGAGCCTTGTATGATTTTGGATGCCACTTTCCTTCAGACCAATCAACATGGGTCACTGACCAGTTTGCAATGCCAGTTGGATCAAGCATCTGAAAATACAGAGGAAAATCACTCAATTTCAAATGGTTCGAAGAAGGAAATAGTTGAAGATGCAGATTTACCAAGGGGAACAAAAGATATTCTCACATGGAAAAAGGTAGGCAAGTAATGTTCATCAGAATAGCAATTGCGCCCATCCATACCTGGCTGTAAATACCAAAAATATCAACATCAGTACATTGTTGCTATGTACCCACATTCATAATTTCCATATTTCTGAATAATCCAGCTTATATAAATACAGATTTCCCTTCCATACTAAATATGGAGAAATATGTTACTAGATGATCCTCAACAGGTTTTAGCAAATGAGCAAGTGTCCAAGATTAACCAAAACTGGTCTAGTCCCACACCCAGTCTGAGCAAGTCTACAGTTTTTTTTTTTTTAAATGACGACAACGGAAATCTATACAGTTGGCAAAAAAAGAAGCACCTAATGCCAACAACATCCTTCACACGGTAATATAACTCCTAGTATTTTCCCCGCCTAATTGCAATGGGAGTTTTTTATTTATTCTGTCGATATAGACAATACCATTACATGTTATACTTTGCAAAGAACTAGTTTTTTGAGTGTGTTCTCAAGGACCAGTCCATCGAATAAATTCAAAATATTCTTGGAACAATGCCTAATTAATTATATCAGTTGAAGACTTGAACTTAAATAAGATTAATTGATCAAGAACAATCCACATGAAACAGATGGACTATCTACCATCACTACAAGAGGTCAAACAATAAATTCCTAGGAATACCAAAATAAGACTAGCATTTACTCGCAGGGACATCAAGACCAGGAAAAACCAAGTAAATTTACCTGGAAAGAAGGGGACTCCTAGGAGTCAAAGTAGAGGGCAACAAAAACCTTCACTATAAAGGAGACAACTTCTCCCACAAAACAGAATTTCACAATTTCATTCACAGAACTGAATGCTACAATGACATAAAAGAGAAGAAACACGCATGACATAAGCAAAGCAACTTTAATGGACGCCTTACTATGGGAAAGTCATATTAAGTTTACAGGTAAATTTTGTCAGCAGCAGAGAGGTAACCATTTGTGTAGATAAATAAGTTATATATCCAAATAAAATGAGACAATCATCACTGCACAAATAACAGTTTTGTAAGCAACCTACATGTTAAAGTGGAGGAGAACAATAGGAGAAAAGCAGATCTAACATATGTAAAGCTAGAAGTTGTAAGTTTTATCATATTCATATATTCCAACAGTGTGAAACTTTTTATCCTTCAGGATTACAGATATGTAAAGTATCACGAATGCAAGTATGAACCTCATCATCCTCCACAGAAAAGTGGCACAAAAAAGAGAATAATTTAGTATTTTAAGGACTTGATTCTGTAAATAGTTGACTCATTTGACCAACCCCTGGAGGCAAGGTGAGGGAGGGGGCTATCAACCCTGTTCTAGCAGCTTAATTATTTGCAAAATTACATATACCAATGTTCTGAATAACGTACATGCTAGAGTACCGGTTTTTTCATTTGTTTGGCACTATCAGGTACGTACCAGTACCAATAACATACCAGCTACTGAACGATCAAAACGGCTACCAGCCGATCAGAACGGCTACCAACTGATCAAAACGGCTACCAGCCCAATCCGCATCACTAAAGCCAACTATGGAAGAGGAATCAGATGGTCGATAAAACAAACCTCGACCAAGGGCACATTTCAAGTAATGTAAGATACGGCAAACAACTTCGTAGTGAGATTGATGCAAAGCATGCATAAATTAGCTAACCATCCCAACAGTATAAGTAACATCAAGACAAGTAACCATGAGAAAAATGAGTTTGCCAACTAAACAGCGATAACGGCTAACATCATAAAAGAGATCACCAGATTCGGCATCAAACTTAACTGTAGAATTCATAATAGTATCAATAAGACGAGAAGCAAGAAACCCAGTCTCACATAAAAGATCAAAGGCATACTTACGTTGACAGTAACGAAGAGTACCTAAGTCCTTGGTATGAAAATATTGACTCAAATGACACTTGATGTCAACAATACTAGCAGAATCACCACTGAATAAGATAATGTCATCAAAATAAATAACCCGCACAATAATACGAGAGAAATGATGGACAAACACAAAATGAACAGACCTATAGAGCCGAAAACCATAGACAAGAACAACAGAACCAAAGCGATCAAACTAGCACGAGGAGATTGCTTCAAACCATACATAGCCTTACGTAAGTGACAAACAACGTGCTCGCAACCTAGAACAACATAACCAGGGCACTGAGCCAAATAGACCTCATCTTGAAGGTCACCATGAATAAAGGCATTCTTGATATCAAGTTGATACAAGAGCTAAAAATGACAAGAAGCAATGGAGAGAAGACTTTAAACATAATTAAGGCGATTCACAGGCGAAAAAGTATTCAAATAATCAATACCAGAGAATATTATATCCCAATTTTATGTAGTGGTGGACAGCTATCACCGACAAATTGAAAAGCAAATAGTAAAAAATAATATACAGTATAAAATGTGGAATATGTTTCCCACCTTTATTTTGAATTTCAAATGGGAATCTGAGGAATACAGCTGGCACATAGAAGAGGAATACGTTCTGACAAAATAAAAAAATATCCCACCTTTATTTTGAATTTCAAAAGAGGAATCTGATGTCTTTGAATATTATATATTCAGATTTATGTAGTGGAAGACAACTGTCACCGACAAAATGAAAAATAAAAATGTACAGTGTAAAGTGGAAAATATGGGACCCACTTAACATTTTGAATTGTAAAAAAGGAGAAGTTTTCCCCTTACGCAGAATATTATTTATATAAAAATATATTATTTCAGCCACTGTTATCCTCAAAGAGGAATATTTTCTATATTCTACATATATTGTCAAACGTCCAATAATATTCCGTCGGTTTTTTTCAAGTGGTATTTCTGATATAGATGGCATCCAATGTCGTATATTCCTCACTATTAGTCTAGGATTCTGAAGTTAAAACCAAAGAAATATATATATATTTATTAAAGCAAAGATTATAGATGTGACATAAATTTAATCTGATAATGAATATATACAGATGTGATCAGTTAGTAGTGGTTTTTTATTAATATAGATAGATGAGAAAGAGTGAGAGGAGTTATCAAATAAAAATGGATCCTCAATTTGGAGATATTTTCTGTAATTTGCCTACTGATCTCCGTTGTGAGATTAAGAAGAAATACTCCCACCATTATGTGGAGAATGCCCATGAATACTTCTTTTTTCGGAAGGAGAAAATCTTGGGAGAAATTGTCTCAGGTGGTAGACGTGGGATAAACACCTAGGTCATGAGGATGGATGCTTCTCGGTTTGGAGTATTCTTCCGTCGGCTATTAGATAGAGGAGACTACAAACACGTGGTGTTAAAAGGGGAACTGCCCCATGGGGTAATACAAGATATCGCCTGTACTGCTGAAGGTAACCCGGATGATTGAGGGTACTATGCAGACTCGGTAAAGGATTACATGGTGATCGTACGAGATGCTATGCGTCGAGAAGTCTTCTCAGCCTATGACATAGTAATTCTCTAAGAAGAATGCATTGTACAGTTAACCACGAAAATTTTGGACGTGAATGATATTGTGGTTGGTCCACATGGGATATTTAGGGTCCCAAAGAAATCACCCAATGTATCAATGATTAAAAAAATGCAATGAATTTTCCTTCCGTTTCATCTTAATATATTATTTTACATCACTGTTGCATGATAACATTAACACCTCATTGTGTTCATCATTATAAAACTGTTTAGTTTAAAAATCTCAAGGGGTAAATTAACCCGCTTTTGTTGTTATACATTGTTCAGCTTTATGGAGGTAAAGTCTTCAAACCTGTGTTGTTTATCAACCACTGATTTCCATCCAATATAAATTTAATTGTCTAAGTACGATGTATCCATTGAGGTTAAAACTATGTCACAAGAGTATTAATGTGGAATAAAACATTAATAAATTATGAACTATTGTATCCTGCGTATCCCAAGCCCAATGGATTGATCAGAGTAAATATTAATCACAATTTTTATATGTTCAGACATTCCAATGTCGAGAAAAATAAAAAAAAAATATTTACCATATTTATTTATGCCTCGCAGAGTTTCACCCCCAGAAGGGTTTAACAGGGTTGATACCCCCTTTAATTGATATTTAATAATAAATTAAAAAATATAAACAAAAAAATTAAAAAGAAAAAATAACATTAATTTATACCTCGCAGAGTTTCATTTTCCGAATGGTTTAATAGGATTGATCTCTTCCCTGATTAGATATTTAATAAATTAAATTTAAAAAATTAATATAAAATCAATTGAATGGGAATTTGAGGTAAATAGTATAACCCACTACATCGCATTTTTCATTTTACGTGGATGAATAGTTTATATCACTTATTAAAGTTATATTGTACGTCAGAATCCCATGTGAATAGTATACCTCCAATTGTTTAATTTGAAATTCAAATCCTTAGTCCAGGTGAATTGTTATTATACCGTTTGTCAATATTATATCACAATTTTATGCAGTGGAATATAACTGGCACGGATAGATTAAAAACCAAATGAGATGTTCAAAAATTTAATCAGCACATTTAACAATTCACAGTTAATAAAATTTAGTAGATGTTTTCATTAATAAATTCAAAGATTACATTGTGATCAGTCCACTTTTTGAATAGTGATTCAAGACTAATATCTTTGTAATATAACATATCATCGTTACATAAAACAATACAAGGATTACTCGCAGGACACCTTGTTTTTTTACGATATTTTTCATTAACAATGTAGTCTTTTTGTGTCCCCAAGAGTTTCTTTTTACATAGTAAATATTTAAATGGTAAATCATCTACAGCATTATATAATACATGTGAATTATATGTATAAACATTCACTGCGCTACAGAAGTAATTATGTAATCATAAACTCCTTGCCCATGAAATCTTCCCGAATTTAGACAGTCCTTCAAAGACTAAGCTTAGGGGGCAGTCCGGCTTCATCTCCAGTTCCTGAAATTGTTAACACGTCAGGATCTATAGTTTCTAGAATTATTCTATTTTCAATATGCTCAAGAGTTACTTGGTGCATATAGTGAACATCCTGTATGACTTGTGGGTCGTTGAAGAATAAATGGAGTAAGTTTCTACTTATGTAGAGGACATTGTTGTCAGCCCAGTCCCTTATTGTCTGTGGGATATTATGGAAAGATGTTCACTTTGGTGTGTAGACCTCCGGTGGCTCTTGCCTTTGTTGGTTGGCTGCGTATTCCAAGTTTCGTAGTTGTGTGGCCCATATAAATGGCTGTTGAGATTTTACTCTCAATAAGAAGTCAGATTTTGAAGTAGATTCAGCCAAGATAGTTGTCCAGATGGTGTCCCTATTCTTTTTTGGACAGCGTCTGGTTGCCTTGAGGACTCTCTTGTCAATGAAATTTCCTTCATTTGCGATGTAGTCGGCTACGTTGGCGTCTGAACATGGTACTTGAATGTTTGGATGGAAGGTGAGATCCACCAAATGTGGGAATTGGATATCGCAATATGTAGGAGTTGTAATGTTGAACCTCTTCTCTATTTGCAGAAGTATGTGGAGGTGAGGCTCATCGTCTTAGTGGAGTTCTGTAGCAACTCTTATGTAGTTAGGGTTGTATGGTTGGAAGAGGGACAAGATGTGGTCTAATACAAATTGTGCAATTAAATTGTACTGAGGATAGGTTAGGAAGAGTGATTTTCCTTGAACTCTGAAAGAATGGAGAGGTCTGACCATATTTATGGTAGTTTCTCACCTAGGGTCAAGGCTTTATTGGTAAGACTTAGGTGAGAACAATGAGAAGAGAGAACACATGGTTATAAAGTGCCCCAGATGGGCATGTATGTATTTTTCCTTGGGGGCAAAACAATATAATATTACTTGTTTTACCCCCGCGCGCCGTTAGGTGCGCGTTTGATCCCACCACCACGTGGGTGACGTCATAAAGTGGGTGGGTGACGTCACTTTGTCGGTGACAGCAATCTTCCACTACATAAATCTGAATATATAATATTCAGATACCTCAGATTCTTCTTTTGAAATTCAAAATAAAGGTGGGATATTTTTTTATTGTCAGAACGTATTCCTCTTCTATGTGCCAGCTGTATTCCTCAGATTCCCATTTGAAGTTCAAAATAAAGGTGAGAAACATATTCCACATTTTATACTGTATATTACCTTTTACTGTTTGCTTTTCAATTTGTCGGTGACAGCTGTTCACCACAACATAAAATTGGAATATAATATTCCACGGAATAATCAATACACTGTGGGTCCCATCTACTTTATGACGTCACCCACGTGGTGGTGAGACCAAACGAGCGCCTAACGGCGCGCAGGGGCAAAACAAATAATATTATATTGTTTTGCCCCTAAGGAAAAATACACACATGCCCCTCTAGGGCACTTTATAACCATGTGTTCTCTCTTCTCATTCTTCTCACCTAAGTCTTACAAGTAAAGGCCAGACCCTATGTGAAAAACTACCATAAATATGGCCAGACCTCCACATTCTTTCAGAGTTCAAGGAAAATCACTCTTCCTAACATATCCTCAGTACAATTTAATTGCACAATTTGTACTAGACCACATCTGGTCCCTCTTCCAACCACACAACCCTACCTACATAAGAGTTGCTACAGAACTCCACCAAGATGACGAACCTCACTTCCACATACTTCTGCAAGCAGAGAAGAGGTTCAACATCACAACTCCTACACATTGCGATATCCAAGACCCACATGTGGTGGATCTCACCTTCCATCTAAACATTCAAATATCACGTTCAGACGCCCACGTAGCCGACTACATCGCAAATGAAAGAAATTTCATTGACAAGAGAGCCCACAAGGCAACCAAACGCAGTCCAAAAAAGAATAAAGACACCATCTGGACAACTATCTTGGCAAAATCTACTTCAAAATCTGACTTCTTATTTAGAGTAAAATCTCAATAGCCATTTATATGGACCACACAACTACAAAACTTGGAATACGCAGCCAACCAACAATGGCAAGAGCCACCGAAGGTCTACACACCAAAGTAGACATCTTTCCCTAATATCCCACAGACAATAAGGGACTGGGCTGATAACAATGTCCTTTGCATAAGTAGAAACTTACTCCATTTATCCTTCAACGACCCACAAGTCATACAGGATGTTCACTATATCCACCAAGAAACTATTGAGCATATTGAAAATAGAATAATTCTAGAAACTATAGATCCTGACGTGTTAACAATTTCAGAAACCGGAGATGAAGCCGAACCGCCCCCTAAGCTTAATCCTTGAAGGACCGTCTAAATTCGGAAAGACTTCATGAGCAAGGAGTTTAGGACTACATAATTACTTCTGTAGCATAATGAATTTTTCTACATATAATCCACATGCATTATATAATGTTGTAGATGATTTACCCTTTAAATATTTACCATGTAAAAAGAAACTCTTGGGGGCACAAAAAAACTATATTGTTAATGAAAAATATCGTAAAAAAACAAAGTGTCCCGGGAGTATTTCTTGTATTGTTTTATGTAACGATGATATGTTATATTACAAGGATATTAGTCTTGAACCACTATTCAAAAAGTGGACTGATCACAATGTAATCTTTGAATTTATTAATAAAACATCTACTAAATTTTATTAACTGTGAATTGTTAAATGTACTGATTAAATTTCTGAACATCTCATTTGGTTTTTAATTTATCCGTGCCAACTATATTCCACTGCATAAAATTGTAATATAATATTGACAAGTAGTATAATAACAATTCACCTGGACTAAGGATTTGGATTTCAAATTAAACAATTGAAGCATACTATTCACATGAGATTCTGGCGTACAATATAACTTTAATAAGTGATATATACTATTCATTCACGTGAAATGAAAAATGTGATGTAGTGGGTTATACTATTTACCTCAGATTCCCATTCAGTTGATTTTATATTATTATTTTTTATTTAATTTATTAAATATCTAATCATGGATGAAATCAATCCTGTTAAACCCTCCGGATGATGAAACTCTGCGAGGCATAAATTAATATGTTATTTTTTCTTTTTAATTTTTTTGTTTATATTCTTTAATTTATTATTAAATATCAATTAAAGTGGGTATCAACCCTGTTAAACCCTCTGGGGGATGATACTCTGCGAAATATAAATAAATATGTTAAATATTTTTCTCAACATTTGAATGTCTGAACATATGAAGATTGTGATTGATATTTACTCTGACCAACTCATTGGGGTTGGGATACGCAGGATACAATAGTTCATATTTTATTAACGTTCTATTCCACATTAATACTCTTGTGACATAGTCTTAACCTCAATGGATAAATCATACTTAGCCAATTAAATTTATATTGGATGGAAATCAGTGGCTGATAAACAACACAGGTTTGGAGACTTTACCTCCATAAAGTTGAACAATATATAACAACAGAAGCGAGTTAATTTACCCCTTGAGATTCTTAAACTAAACAGTTTTATAATGATGAACACGATGAGGTGTTAACGTTATCATGCGACGGTGATGTAAAATAATATATTAAGATGAAACGGAAGAAAAATTCATTGTATTTTTTTAATCATTGATACATTAGGTGACTTCTTTGGGACTCCAAATATCCCATATGGACCAACCACTACATTCACGTACAAAATCTTCGTGGTTAACTGCACAATGCATTCTTCTTGGAGAATTACTGTCATAGGCTGAGAAGACTTCTCGACGCGTAGCATCTCGTACGACCACCATGCAATCCTTTACTGAGTCTACATAATACCCTCCATCATCCGGGTTACCTTCAGCAGTACAGGCAATATCCTGTATTACCCTATGGGGCAGTTCTCCTTTTAACACCACGCGTTCGCAGTCTCCTCTATCTAACAGCCAACGGAAGAATACTCCAAACCGGGAAGCATCCATCCTCATGACCCAGGTGTACATCCCACGTCTACCACCTGAGGCAATTTCTCCTAAGATTTCCTCCTTCCGAAAAAAGTATTCATGGGCATCCTCCACATAATGGTGGAAGTATTTCTTCTTAATCTCTCAACAGAGATCAATAGGCAAATTACAGAAAATATCTTCAAATTAAGGATCCATTTTTATTTGGCAACTCCTCTCACTCTCCCCCATCTATATACATTAATAAAGAATCACTACTAATAGATCACATCTGTATATATTCATTATCAGATTAAATTTATGTCACATCTATAATCTTTGCTTTAATAAAAATATATATTCCTTTGATTTTAACTTCAGAATCCTAGACTAATAGTAAGGAATATACAACATTGGATGCCATCTATATCAGAAATACCACTTGAAAAAAGCCAACGGAATATTATAGGACGTCTGGCAATATATGTAGAATATAGGAAATATTCCTCTTCGAGGATAATAGTGGCTGGAATAATATATTTTTATATAAATAGTATCCTGCATAGGGATATGACTGAGCATAGTCTTTGGCCACAAAAGAGTGTTAAGGCGCTCAACAGATCCATCAGGAAAATATCTTACGGTATATACCCAACAACAACTAACAATCTGTTTCTCATGAGGAAGTGGGGTAAGCTCCCAAGTTTGATTCTGATGAAGAGTACTCATCTTCTCATCCATAGTGTGCTTCCAACCAGATAAAAACAGAGCTTGCCTATGAGATATTGGAACAAAAACAACAGACAAGGTACTAGTGAAAGCGTCAAGACAAGAAGACACGATTATGTGAAACAAACTGAGTAATAGGATGTTGAGCAGAACTACGTTTACCCTGGCGCACAGCAATGGGTAAGTCATCATCCGGTGGAGAAGAAGAAGATGGAACAAGAACCCCCAACGGGGAAGATGATGTTGTCGGGCGAAAAGGGACTTGTCTATCTCGAGATCACTGATATACCTACAAAGGATGATTGGACGGTACCAGCTCAGGGAAAGGAAGAGTTACGGGTAAAATAGGAGAAGCCGCTCCCTCTCACAACAGAAGATAAGGTCGGCAGACAACTCTTTTCTTGTGGAAGTGAAGAAGGGAGTCGACTTGAAAAAAGTGGTATCATAACTGACAAAATATTGATGAGATTCAAGATGATAACACCTATACCCTTTTGAGTATGAGAGTACCCAAGAAAACACATTTACGGACCCGGGGAGAAAGCTTATCAAGACTAGAATCAAGAACATGAACTACAGCAACACAGCCGAACACCCGCCCATTTTGCTGAGAGGTATGAGCACAACTAGTCTCATGAATAATATTACGATCAACGCATAAACGGTCAGTAGTCCACTGCATGTACTCTAAGGCATGATCAACTCTTAAAACTTTGACACTTACCAAACTGGATAACAATTTCATTATAAAGCTTAGAGAGCACATAAGGTAATTCAGATAGTTTCTTTATAAAAAAAGCCAAGTCATGTGAGAAAAATCATCGACAAAGATAACAAAATAGAAATATACATTAACACTAAAAGGTCCTTGAGAAGTTGCGAAATTAAGGATCATACTTCAAATGGCTTCAAAAAATTGTACAAAAATCACTATAACAAAGAAAAGATCAAGACGAGTTCAGAGGTGCAATTGGCGAGCTCTGGGAATCGCACAAATGCTGATGTCAACATGACGTCATCACCGAAATGCTAATGTCAGTAATTCTGGCAGCCTAGTATCAACTTCTAGATGATGCAATGTAGTATTAGGTTAAGATCGAATGCACTGATACCAAATTGAAGTACAAAGATTTAGAAACTTAAGGTTTCAAGAGAATGAGAAGAGAATAGAAAAGAGATAAAGAAATGGGGTAACAAGAACTTAATCAACCCCTTTTACCGCATCTCTATTTATATTAAATTCACCACTGCATAATTACAATAATACCTGTAAGACTGGTGAAGAAAATAAAACTAATATGCTAACATTTTTAAAATATTTTCAATAACAAATAATTTACCATAACATTAATGTTTATTTAACACTATTTGGATTAGTTTAGCCTAATTTTAATGTTTGGTTTCTTTATTTGTGATGAGCTAACAAGAAAGAGAGAAATGTAACACATTATTTTTTTATGATGAGCTTAACATTGACTGGTTGAAAAACTCTCCCATTAAATTACGTTTGAATCGCAAATTTTAGGAGAAAACTAAGAAGGAAAAGAAGAGACAAAAAAATTAAGTAGAAAAAGTTTTTTTTGTTTCGTTCAGTCATGGACCGGTAGCACCCGGTATTTTTCAATACAGTCCGGTATTTGTCGGTATGACCGGTATCAACCTGTATTTTTGTCCAAAACAATACGTACTGGCTAGTACGGTACGATAATCATAACTTTGATACATACACACAAGAACAAATAGATGTATAAGCTGGTAAAAAAAAAAAACCAGTGCTACATTACCACAACAAATCTTGCATGGAAAACCATTAAATGGTGAAACAGGCAAAAAACAAGTAGCTCTTTCATCTAGTATAAACTTGATCGTTATAATTGATATACAATCTTGATTACATCCTCTTATAATGATTTTCCACAAGAATGTCTTAACTCAATCAAGGCACCGAAATGTTTAGTGCTATAGACATATGGGTCAGCTCTTTATATTAATAGGTACACATAGAACTCATAAATCCATTCACATCCTGGGAATTTTTCCACCAATGATACCTAATTGTTGTATATATGCCAAAAACTCACCAATTTATACACTTTCCACCATGCATGAAGAAATAAGAAACGAAAATAATGATGTTGCAGTAGCAGCTAATTTCTTAAATACATATAGGGAAATTACAGCAAATCTCCATCAATCATTGCCCTTTTACGCTCCGTTCAGTCATGGACCGGTAGCACCCAGTATTTTTCAATACGGTCCGGTATTTGCTAATATGACCAGTACCAAACGGTATTTTAGGCGGAGCGAAACTAGAGAGTTACTGTACCAATTTTTGTCCAAAACAGTACATACCGGCTAGTACGGTACGGTATTCATAACTTGATATATAAGCATACAAACAAATAGATGTATAAGCCGGTAAAACAGGCGAGTGCTACATTACCGTGACAAATCATGCATGGAAAAGTATTAAATCACGAAATGGGCAAAAAACAAGTAGCTCTTTCATCTAGTATAAACTTGATAATTATAATTGATACAATCTTGATTACATCCTCTTATAATGATTTTCCACAAGAATGTCCTATCTCAATCAAGGCACCAAAATGTTTAGTGCTATAGATATATGGGTCATGTAATGGCTCTTTATATTAATAGGTACACATAAAACTCATAAATCTATTCACTCTTGCATGCCACTTAACCACATCCTAGGCATTTTTCCATCCATTGATACCCTAACTTTCGTATATATGCCAAAAAAAGCACCAATTTACACACTTTCCACCATGCATGAAGAAATAAGAAACCAAAATAAATAATGATGCTGCAGTAGCATGTAATTTCTTAAATACATATGGGGAAATTACACTCCCCCTCAATCATTGCCCTTTTAGAGAAAACACCAACAAACCCCCCCCCCCCCCAAACCACAGTATGTAAGCTCAAAACCTAACCTCTCCCTATTGCTTATGAAAATCAAACATAGTGGGTGCAGCTTACGGTGATTGGTAATTTAGATTTTTGCACTTCTATGAAAAGGCTGAAATTTTAGACGATATAATGAGAGATAATTGTTATTGGCAAAAAGACTAAAAAGCCCTTAAAATGGCATTATAGTCACCTGGAGTTCAAACAAACATCTCCTTAAAAATGACCATCTAGCATTGAAACCCTATCTCTCAACATCAGATTAACACCTTATTTTTTTTGGGAAAATGCTTTCTTCACAAAATTTCCTAATGGGAATACTGAGTTGTGTTTTGTATTGTTTGGATTAGTGTGGATCCTTTAGGTTTGTTTCTTTAGGGAAAAAAGAAATCTTATGTTTTATTTGATTTATCCAAGGTTGTTAATTTGATTTGAGTGTTTGCTCTTTAGTTGGAGAAACCTCCTATTGGAGGTGACAAATTCCCTCTTGAACCAAGATTCCGTAATTTAATGCAAGATTCTAGTTAAAAACTTGTTCCCAAAAAAAATTAAAAAAATTTAAATTTGTTCCCAATGAGATAGAACCCTCTCAAACATATCAATCTCAAATCAACAAAAGAAAAGTTACAAAGCAAGAGCAATATATAGGCACTATCACATAATAGAAAAAATCAATTCAAATATATATATATATATATATATATATTTATTTATTTATTTAAAGAAGCAATTTTGCAGTGAACATTAATCTCTAATATTTTTATTCATATTTTAATGTATTTATTAGCATTAAGCAAGAAAGAAATATTTATTGAACTACATTTATATATTCACAAGTCTATACTATTACTAAAAAGAAACACCTCACTTGATGTGAACCCAAAATTAAAGTCTACTCATGCTTTATAACTGTTTTTATCCACTAGGACCACTACAACTTCATAATATTCAAATGTTTGTACTTTCTCTTCTTTCATATTCATTCTCCAATAATTTTCTCTCACCTTCTCTTTTCTTGTCCACTGAATCTGAAACCTAATCAATAAGTTTATAATTACCATTTGATTTGATTTGATTTTCCTACTTTTTCCCCTCATATTTGGCTCCGCTCTTGTAACAAATAGGATTGCACCAGAGTCTAGCATAATATGTAGACACTCCGATAGGTGTTCCCAAACTTTAGAAGATTACCCCCACCCCAGCCCAATTATGCTTTGTGCACCGATGGTTCGCTCAATTGGAGTTTTTGTTTTTTTTCCCCTTTCTGTCACAATATGCTGATGTGTAATGTGTTATCACTTTATGGTCCATGCTGTTTGATTTCATGAACTTCCTGCCACCAAAATTTAGGCTAGTGCAGCTGCCAAAAAAACATTGAGCCATTGCAGTGAAAGATGCAAAGATGGCGAGCTATATATATATATATATATATATATATATACAGCGCATAGATAAGGCCAGTTTGAGTATAACACATAAGAGAAACAAAATTTAGGGTATTTTAGTGCTAAAATGTCAATTACTACATTATGTGCTGCTCATATCACATATTTCCATAAAAATAACTAAATGCTTGCTAAAAGAAGCAGTTAAATCTCATAAATTGGTTACTGAAGGAATCAAGCCCATCTAGTTTTAAACATTAGAGAGCCAAGGGTAAAGGGCAATAGTTGATGGAGGCTTGAGTATTGTGTGCATTTGTGTGGACGTTCATGTGTGTTTGCCTCAAGCAAAAGACACTGCAATTTGATAACTGGTCTGCATTGCACCTAAACTGTCTTCCAATTTTCTGCTCCATTCCACAAGATTCAAAATACTAATGGAAAGAAATACACTCATGATCCACGGAACAAGTTTAAGCTATCTAGACGTAGCCGAGTAATGAATAAAGTCATCGCCATGTCTCAAACTGACATTTTAGGGAAAGATACAAAAGGGAGTCAGTATCAATGAAAGGCATGTATAAAGACCTTAATAACAACCGAAAACCTAAAAACCCTCCTCCTTTATCCGGGCTTGGGACCGGCAATGTTGATGTAACACTGGCGGAGTTCTATTAATCTAAGAATCGCCACATGTCAAGCGTTCAACCATAAAACCACATGCACACGGCATCTGGAGTTCTGCAAAAAGACTTTCAAGTATGAGTCCTGTGTATTTAAACTCTTTATCTGGGCAAGAGATAATTCAAGAATGTAATGACACGAGTAAACAACACAACCATTCGATAAGTTTGGACTACCAAATACACAGAGCATTGAAGCCATTTCCATTTTTCCAATATCACCAAAATAGTCCATCCCAATGATTATTGGATAAGAAAGTATGTTACACAGACAATCATTCTTTTATGGTACAAGAAACGACCAATTGACTAGCGACATTGAGCTGGAATAAAGGGCCAATGCTAAGCCTACCATGTATTATAGAAGTTATTGAAGTAAGACTCATGTTCATCATCAGCCAGACTATTAATACATGAATCAACTCAAACCCAAAGTGCATCTCCTAAGTCCTACCTCAAACTTCATGTACATTTACAAGTTAAAGAGAGTCCACACTCCACGAAAGGTTTTGCATTAAAACCATTAGATAGGTTAAAGAAAGCACATATCTCTCAATTATGGCGACCTTATTCTTAGATTGTACAAAACAAACAATCTAACATAACATCAACATAGAAAAAGCAGAACTGCAAGAAATGGTGAAAAATTATACAGGCATAGGTACATACATTTTTTTTTTTTTGTGCACCTGCGTGTTTTTTTTTTTTTTTTTTTGATAGAAACAATGCTGAAAAGATCAGAAGGAACAGTTGAATGATATATGTCAAAAAGCATATCACAACAGAAGAAAGCATGTCATAATGTAAACCAGGTTTTAAGGACTGAGCAACCTTGCAGTAATCCCGGAATTTCGAGTAGTAGAGACTGTCAGCCATTACTATCAACGCATGCTGGCGCTTCATTGTGAACCACTACACAAATTCAAAACAAAACTCATCCAATTAAACAATTAGAAAAAATTGATAGATGCTTCAATGATATATCTGAACAAGGACCCAATAGAATAGAAAATAAAGTGAGAAACCAAACAAGTAAAGAGGGGGAAATATATAACAGCTAAAAAGGCAACAATGCAACATTTTAGTGACTAGTGGCTCAGGGATTCTTGGTATAAGCCAACATTTAGGGTTCAATTGGATAATAGTAGGTGTTTGAAATTACATGTAATTAGAGTTCTTGTAACCATGCTACGAAGGATTAGATGGTAAATTGGCAGTTCCCTGCATGGAAAGAAAATGGCTATGACTACAATTAAAGTAACCGCATGGTTAGTTCATTCAATTATTCTATTTAGTGATAGAACCAAATCACAAGTTTTACAGCTATGCAAATACTGCTGCGCATCCACAGCAAGTGTGAGAAAATATACCTGTGCACCCTTCCGAAAGTCATGTTTCTCGACTTCAGGTAACATATGCTCTGAATACCTCCCACTGCCATGTGGTCCAGGATCTTCAAAGCTAGAAAGATAAGAAACATGCACCAGTAATGACAGACTCAGATGCATAAGATGCGAACCAATTTTGCATTTATGTCTCACTCTGTTAGTTGTTGTAGTTAAACAAATTCCGCAATGAAAAGCTATCAATACAAATAAATCAAATAAAGGATCAAAATTTCATTTCGGAGTATTGTTTCGATCGGCTCAAAATGGTAACATTTTAGGGTGATTGAAATGGAGGAAAAATTGAAAACATAAGGAAACATGAACTAAAGTATATTTTAATATGTTACTAAGCCTAATAAATCAATAATTGAACAAGTTTAAGGGCTGTATATTCATTTTAGAGTTTAGAATATTAGAAATTACAATAACATTGGATTAATATTAATACCAAATACGTCGATAGTTAAGATAATTTCAATTATTTCATTACGACACAAAGCTATGTAGGGTTGAGAAGAAGCAAATCTAAGAAAAATTAAAGATTATAGTAGTAAGGAATAAACGGAAACAAATAATATGGGTGACAATCTTTCTAAAAGAGCATTTTGTGATAAAAAGAATGAGAATAAACAATGTAATCATGCGTGGTTTATTTTTTGTAGCTATCCTTTATCTTCTAATTTCTCACATTCTTTAATAAATTTTTAAAAGTTTCGTTATTTTCAAATCTCTCCCTCGCTCTGTCAACAAAATGAGGATATCCGACAATTTGCAACATTCCAAAACAATAAACTGTTTGGACAGTTATTGAGAATATCCGACAATGTTCACTTCTATTTTGGTAGGTTTCGTACTGTTTTGGTATATTTGGGTCCTGTTTCGTAGTGTTTCAGAGTGTTTTGGTGGAAACATTGAATTCCAAAGAAACAAAAATGTTTTGACCATTTTGATGGAAGAAAAACAAAATTTTATTCCTTGCATTCTACAAATGCAACAACAGAATTATATGGGAAAAACATTGGGCTCACCAGTCAACGAAGCTGATATTTGTATGCATCAGATAGTTGTACACGTAGTCAAAATCATGCAACGGTATGCAACTGCAATGCAAGAGAACAACTATTGAGAAAATTTTTAGTATCAAAAAGCAGTAAATAAATAATCATTGATAGTAGTAGCTATCATCCCGTCACCTATCAGAAAGCAAAACAAAGTGTTGGTTATCAGGGTCTTTAAGTGCATTCGCTAACAGTCGTCTTTCTGCATCGACCATTGAAATCTTTCCCCATGCTACCTGGCACATGAAATCCAAACATATATCTCACTATTCAGCTCGCAAGATGATAATGATGATAATGGCATCAGCTACAATAACAGTAGTTATAGTACGATACTAATGACATCTGCTATAATAACAGTAGTTATAATAATTGTTTCACTTGCAAACTGATTATAAAGTTTATAAATAACACATTTCTGAAGGTTTTTAGCATGTATTAGTTTGATCGTACAAGTAGTGGCTTAAAAAAATAACAAGACATTGAGAAAAGGAGAGATTACTCTTTTGGGCGTAACTGTTAAGTTAGAGGTGTTTTTGTATTTTTGTATGATTGTCTCATTATATAAATAATATTGATAAGGGAGCTAACCCTAATTTTGAGTGTTCTCTCTTTTCACCATCAGAATAATTATCTCTCTCTCTCTCTCTCTCTCTCTCTCTCTCTCCTATTGTTCTTTGTTCATACATCAATCTTAACATGGTATCAGAAACAAGTCCTATGTAAGGAAAATATTGTGATTCCTTTCTTTTTTGTTTTCCTTTCTTCTCTTTGCTTTATTTTTCTCTTTTTCAACCCTGATTCGTCATTGTTAACAATAAAATAAAATAAAAAATTCCTTCCTCAGATGATCAACTAATCTTTAGGATTCGAACCATGTTTTTCCTCTTATTTCCTATCAGGTTTGCTATTTTTTTGAATTTTTTTCATATTTCAGCACCGTCTAGGGTTTTACTGCGAATCGCGATTGCACCGTTCTAAGCCTGGTTCGATGGTTGCTTCTCAATCCGGAGGTGCCAATTAGATGTATCCAAGCCTTTACAAGGATTGATTCAACCTATTTGAGTGTTTGTTTTTTTTTTTGGCTGATTTCAAGCTCGGCAACTTTGCGACGGGTCTTTTTCACTCTCAAATCAGGTTTTTTTGCTTCGCAATTCATGTATTTGGCTTCCATCAATGTCGGCCAGTATGGTTTAAGGCTCCTTGGGTGTCTGTGAACTACCACACATTGCGGCTAGGGTTGCTTAGTGATTTGTGCGAATCTGTTGGGGTTTCCAACTGTTTTTTTGGCTACTCTCCTACCCAAAAGGGCAATAAATGCTACTCTCCTGCCACTCGCAAAGTGTTTGTCAGTATAAATGTTACTTTTTTAGAGATTGAGTCCTTTTTCTACCCCTCTAAGACATCTTTTTAGGGGAAAACATCTAAATTGGAAGAGATATTACTATTGGATACACATTCAGTCTAATCAAGAGTCTCATGGGTTAGTCTTTCCAAATCTTATACACCAAGACCTTATTCCTACTGAGGGGAAGAAGGAAGAGTTGGGTGAGGGGGAAACATAACAGGATATTGTTGCACGATTAAATAAAACTGATCTGCATGCTTATTCTCAACGTCAAAAGGATCAAACTGATCGTGCACCACTACCACTTTGCTAGTTGCTATCTCCACCCCCTGTTTCAATCTCTTCTACTACTTCACCTGGTAATGAATCATCTGTTGTTAATCTTGATACTTGTGATTTACCAATTGCCCTTCGAAAAGGCATTAGGATATGTACTCAACATTCAATTTCAAAATTTGTCTCATATAACTCATTATCAAACCCATATCGTGCTTTTGTCTCATCTTTGTCCTCTATGTTGATTCCGCATGGTTGGAAGGACGCTATTGGGGACTCTAAGTAGAAAAAGGCTATGATTAAAGAGATGACAACTCTAAAAATGATGGTTCCTGGGAATTAATCTCTCTTCCAAACGGGATGAGACCAGTTGGGTGCAAATGAGTATTTACCATCAAATATAACGCAGATGGGTCAGTGGGGAGGTTAAAGGCAAGACTAGTTACTAAGAGCTTTACCTAGATTTAAGGTATTGATTATCAAGAGATTTTTGCCCTAGTCGCCAAAATTAATTCAGTTTAAGTGCTCTTGTCTTGTGCTGCCACTATGGGTTGGCTTCTCCAACAATTGGATATGAATAATGCATTCCTCCATGGGGACTTAGAGAAATGTTTATATAGATATACCGCCAGGGCTCTCATCCCGTGAAACTAAAGAGAATGTGTGTAACTTGAAGAAGGCTTTATATGGGATCAAACAATCTTCAAGAGCCTGGTTTAAAAGATTCTTCAAGGCTATACCAAGACTTAGATACCGACAAGGTCATACAGATCATACTATGCCAAGACTTATATTTTATTTTTTGTCTTTATTTATTTTTGTGTTTGACATGTATTGTAGAAGTTTTGCGGAAAAGAATAAAAAGAGAAAGAAAATGGAACAAAGAAGACATTAAAGAATTATACTATAAATAATAAATGTGAAACTTTAAAGTCAAACAATTGTGTAGCTCAAATGGTTTAATGAAAAGCTCTTTAAACTTGAGGCCTATGGTTCAAATTTGGAAAGGTATCAATTGTTATATTTTTTGTGCTTCAAAAGATGCAGTGGACAGCTAGCAAATGAATGCCAAGAAAAAAAATGGTCAATGGAATGAATGCCCAGCAAAAATATGGTTGAGAATTGAAGACTTAAATATGGGTGATTGAAGTAATTTTTCTATATAAGGATTCCCAAAATGTAGAGAGCAAGAGGATGGAAGAAAGGTTTGGAGAGAGAAAAGAAATAGGAAATTGATGGCAACTCCTGTCAATGTAATGAGTAGATAAATCTTTGATTTAGAGTGGAGATGAAGCCGTAAGTCGAGTAATATTGGGACTTTTGTATCTTTATTTTTACATGGTGATTGTATAATTTTATGTTTTATTTAAATGTTTTTCAATGATTTAAATATAATGCATTTGTATTTATTTTTGTGATTATAAATACAATGTTATATAATAGTATTATGTGGCATGCCTATGTGAATTAGGAGCCATGCTTAGAAAAGATGAGTTGTGCCTATGAATTAGTTAACATAGACAACTCGTTCTAATCAAAGATGGATTATACCAAACTCGTAAACACATGATTATTATTGACGATACTATTTTAGCCACAAAACACACAATTATTATTGAAGATGCTATTTTATCTTGTTAGTTAAAATGCATCATAACCATGTTATTTGCTTAAATTCTAAAGTTGTCAAGAAAGGTCATGCTGGTTTTTATTGGAGATTCATCAAAGATTTCAACAAAATCTCTAAACCTTCGTGCGACCTTCTTGTTAAGGATTATCTTTTGTCTTTAATGAAGCATGTATGCAATCTTTTAAAAAGCTTCGTGAATCATTGTCATCAACTCCTATCATGCAGTCACTGATTGGTCCCTTCCATTTGAAATTATGTGTCATGCATCTAACTATGCAATTGGTGCAGTTTTGGGACAATGACTAAAAAAGATCCCTTATGCAATCTATTACGCTAGTAGAACTCTTTCTGATGCTCAGTTGAACAAAACCACCACAAAAAAGAGACTCAATTCCTTATGAACAACTTTTTGAGGTGTCACACTCTAGTCCTCCATGGTTTGCAAACATTGTAAACTATCTTGTAGTAGGAAAAATTCCATTTCATTGGTTGAAGCAAGATAAGGATAGATTCTTCTCTCAAGTTTAGTTCTATGTGTCCCCAAGAGTGAGTATCAAAGTATTCTCACATTTTGTCACACTCTTGCATATGGTGGTCATTTTAATGTAAAGAAAACTGCTACAAAAGTCCTATAAAGTGGTTCTTATTGCCCACTCTTTTTAAGGATGCTCATCAATTTTGTTGAGCCTGCTTAAGGTGCCAGCAAACTGGAAATTTATGGCGCCGAGACATGATACCACTTACTTCGATTCTTATCATGGAGATTTTCGATGTTTGAGGTATTGATTTCATGGGTCCATTCCTGCCCTCAATCAGATTTGAGTAGACCCTTGTAGCAGTGGATTATGCCTCCAAATGGGTAGAAGCAGTAGCCACAGGAACAAATGATCATAAAGTTGTGATCCAGTTTGTGGTCTAGTTTCTTCAAAGCAACATCTTTAGTAGATTTGGTTTTCAACAAGCTATCATTAGCGATGGTGGTAGCCACTTTAGCAACCGACATTTTGAAGCACTAGTTCGAAAATATTCAATTACCCATAAAATGGCCACACTTTATCATCCACAAAATAATGGCCAAGTATAAGTGTCGAATAGAGAGATTAAGAGCATTTTGGAGAAAACGGTGAGACCTGATCGAAAGGAATGGTCTCATAGGTTGGATGATACTTTGCGAGCCTATCGCATGACTTACAAAACTCCTATTGGCATGGCTCCTTGTCAATTAGATTTCGGTAAAGCATGCATCTACCGGTTGAGCTTGAGCATCGTACATTTTGGGCTGTAAAGAAGTTTAACTCAATGAGTTGGAAGAAATGAGAAACGATGCGTATGAAAATACACAAATCTTTAAAGACAGGACGAAAGCTTTCCATGATAAACATATAAATCGTAAGTCTTTCGCGCCTAATCAAAAAGTGTGGCTCTTTAATTCAAAATTGTGCCTATTTCCTAGTAGGCTCCGGTCTAGATGGGACGGTCCCTTCGTTATCTCTGTTGTTGCTTCCAAGTTTGCTTTTTTCCTTTTAGTACAAGAGGTCATGTCCTAGATCAATTGTGTAGTTCCCTACTCCCAAGCTTGTAGGAGGCTTGATTTTTGCACAAGATTGGCTTTGTGCTTCACCAATCCTACATGAAGTGGAAGAAATTGAAGATTTATATAGAGGTAATATTTATTTATTTTATTTACTTCTTATTGTGTTATTCATTATCTTCACATAAGATTTTCTGTTTGAATCTTTAAATGATGTGAATCTTGGTGTGATATAATCAAAGTTGGTTGAGCTTGTTGATGCTTTGGTGCCATTGTGTTGCAATTTTGGAACTGTTTGTTGCTAGTGAGGAGTTGCTAGGTTGCTATTCTAATGCTTTTTTGGAACAGTTTATTGCTGTTTCATTCTTGTTTTGATACTGTTTTCCTGTCCCAGATTGGTGTTGCTACAGTTTTAATATTGCATATTTCCTGTCTTCATTGATTTGTAGACTTCTAAATTTTAATCAATGTGGCTAGATGGTATTTTAATTTTGGTAATAGTAATGTTGAAACTGGTGGTGTTGCTTATTTTTTGGGTTCATGGATTTTAATTTCCATGTTATATTGAGCATTAACATGTCATATTATTGAGGGAAATTTTCAGAGAAAAATAGGCCATTCTGTTTTTTATGTGAACCTTGGTTTCAAACCGGAATTGGTTTGGTTCTTAGGGATTGATTTGGTTGCTAGTTTAGTATTAAACCGAACCTTGTACATCCGTACCATCGAAATGGAAAAAGCTATGAAGCAGGACAACAATTTCGACGAAGACTAGCAGAGTTCAAGACAGTAGACGATATTATTAAAGCATCTTCACCACTCGATGATGATATTCCAGTCCTAAGTGAAGAGCCGCAAAGAGCAAATCTTGAACTTGATTCGTTCAAGAAGATGAAGACGTTGACCTCCCATCATTGTATCACAGTTGTATGGGATGTCTGCAAATGACATCAACAATTGATGAAGGGGTCGGTGTTGGTGAAGGTCAAATGGTTAATTGATGTCGGGTAGCTGGATAGAGGTGGTATTGGATTTTATAGAGTTATATTTCTCAATGGAAGTGAGTTTGGTGGATGGTAGGTTTTGTTTTTTGCAATTTGTGTATGGTTATTGTCACAAGGAGAGTGGAGTTTTGATTTTTTGTGGTTTATTCAGCTGTTGTGGTAGGGTGTATGGTGGAGGCAACTAGTAGGGACTAGGGATGGACAATGGGCAAAGCCAACAAATGAAGACAAGCTGGGGATTAGTCTATTAATGGATGATATTGCAAGGGCTTGATGTCTGGAGGTGATCGGTGAAGAAGAATGGTGTTGGATGTGTAGTGATACAGCATGCTGCGGGAGTGAGAAAAGAGACTCTAGAGATGGAACAGTGGCACGAAGGAGGTTAGCACAATGGGTGCTTATGGGCTGCTGGCTCAATCAAGCAGGGATGGTGCAGTGGAAGTGAGGGAGGGAAATATGATAATGGGGTAATAAAGTTATCCTATTTTAGCATGTGGGGGTAATTAGGTAATCTTACATTCTTGTGTTAACACAGAGACAAGGGAAGCCATTGAGGGTACTTAGGTAATCTTACATTTTCAAGAAGTTGTGGTTTCAAAACTTAAAAAGCCTAAATGAGGGATTATTTAACTACTGAAGTATGAATATGAATGAAATTTAAAAACTAGGGGATCTAGCCCATCCAAATTTAATTAATTGGACTGTTTTTCTTCTCTTTTTTCAGGGGAGGCAGGAACAAGTTTGGGTGGGGGCGGTCTTGCAGACAAGCTCAAGTTGGTCCTCATCATCATATGATTCTTAATATTTACCATGTGGTCATGTCCCATGTCATATGGTAAAATGATTAATACTCAAACCCATGCTTCTTAAAGGTTCATTGCTTAATACAGTGGTGTGATAAAGGCTCGTTGTCAATGTTAACATACTAATTGGAGGGAATACATAAGAACACACTAAGGCAAAAATGCATAGAAAAAGAAGAATAGCAAGAGGTAAACAACTTGTTTGTTCATAACCAAAAGCTAGACTGTTTATGGAAAATAAAAAAGGAAGTAACCATGAAAATAGCATAAATCCATAGTTTTAAATAGCGGTAGCGGTCGGCATAACGATAATGGAAACGGTAGTGACGCGGTTTCCAAGCGTAACAGCCGTAGCGTAACGGTAGCAGTACCCGGAGCCGTGAAATTTTTTATTTTTTGCACAACTCAACAAAAATTAATTGATTTACATCTTTTTATTCCATAAATATATTTATTGAAGTTTAAAATATTTTTTGAAGAATTTTGTTTACTTTCTAGACATGATTCAATATATGTCTTAATTTTTTTACCATATAATCTAGCTAAAATTAATAGTTTAATTTTTTTGTAGTAATTAATAAATTTATGTATTATAAATTCATAATGCACAACTAAAATGTCATTAAATTTTTAATAACTATAAAGTATTGTATATATTAAAACGCAATATTTGATTTGTTAATTAAATTATAATTTTGAATTCACTATTCAAAAATTTATATTATTGTTTAAATTTTAATTTGTATAGGTCTAATTTTTTTTTGGAAGGGTTTGTAAACAAGCATGGAACTTGAACAATTTTCTTTTTTTTTTTGGAAGGTTTATAATTTTTTTTGAACAATTTTCTTAAAAACAAAATACTTGAACATCATATTTTCTACCAACTGCTGAGCATTATAAAAATTCAAATTCATAGACAGTGGATCTTCAAAAAATATGAATTTGAGTCAAACAAGTTATTTAGCTTTCAAAAAATGAATCTTAAAAAACTCATCAAAATTGGAAGAAGAATGAACATATTAAAAAGTTGAAAGTAAATAACGAATAGCAAAATTAGTCGATTGTTGTGAAATTGAAGAGATTTAAGGCAAATCTCACAACGTCCAAGTAGTATTTGGTTTGTCGGACTACTATGAATAATTTTAAGTTGAAAATAATAGAAAACGTGGAATCTGTTAATAAAAAAACGAAATTAAAAAATTCACTAACTTAAATCGTATTACACAAACCGTAACGGCCGTAACGGTACCATTTTAGTTTGTTTCGGTCATTACACCATTATTACGGCAGTTAGGGAAGGTGTAATGGCCATTACACTAGTAAATTTTTTTCGCACCGAAAAATCAGCCGTAACAGGTAACGAGGGCCACCGAAACCATTACATAACGGCGTTACGTAATGGTAACGGCTGTTTTTGAAAACTATGCATAAATCTGCCCACATCACTGCATCAATGAAAATTTATTTAAGCAATAGGGAGATATCAATTTCAAAAAATGAAACATTAAGTTTATTTTTTGCAATAATTTCATAAATCCAAGAGAGACCAATCTCCGGGAATGAAATATTAAATTTAGTTTTGGCATCAAGATCACAAACCTTGTCACTGCGAATTTCTCGATTGATGAAGTAACGGATAAAATGTACTGTTTTGACATTAGATGCATGCACATAGACAGAGAATCTACCCTCGTGACCCTGCCAAAATAAAGAAAACTTTGTTTATACTAAACTGAAGTGAATGATGGGTCACATGCAAAACAATAAAAATTGATTTCTATCGAATAAACATAATTATAACAATGTTTACTCTTACAAATGCGTACATTTTTTATCAACAACAGATGTGTACGAGAAATAATTAATCTAAATTATCAGCCATTTTGTCCAACTCATATCGTCTTCACAGTACAAAGTACATTGTAAATCAACCCTTGCTCAAATAAACAATTTCCGCTGAACACCATAACACATTAATCCCTTGAACAGCTGGAAGAGGAATGAAAATAAAATGATCATTTCTAGCACCCCCCCCTACACATGTAACAATTTCAACCTCCTAAGAAAGCGCAAACAAACCTTCTCATTGGCGCAACCAAGAATCTATATCCAATTGGAATCAGGCACAAAATTTTCATACCAAATATCATCACAATTTCCACGAGGAAAGTAAAGGCCAGTCTAACCACCAATCCCTTCATGTTTTCAGAATTTATTGAGGATGCCAACCAACATTAAAGAACTATGGTTTGAAATACATGAATATCATATATCCCACACACAGTAGTTTGTCATGCTATATGCACTTCCTGTTGTAATAAACTAAACTGTTACTATGCAAGTAAACCAGACCATAATGGCAGACAACCAAGCAAGTCAGAAAATTTTTGGTTTTACCCATTTAAAACCACCAGTCAGTTAAAGATCCGTTATTATCAAGTTTTTTGCTCCCAGACCTACAAAATCATTTTCTCATTGTGATCTCCCTTACGGACAATAAACATCATCTAAGCATCAAATTCAATATCGGAGTAACTAATACATGGAACTTGGTTGATCCATTTTAGGAATACAAGTACAATAGTATGGTTTGGTGAAGCTTTAGAAGCTTCTTTCATTTGGTCATTTTAAGCATGGCAATTTATTTGTGTGGAAGGCAAGAGCTCCTTCCAATGTTGCTTTCTTCGTTTGGGTTGTTGTTTCCGGGAGGATCTTGACCATTGATAACCTAGTAAGAAGGGGGTTTGTCCCAACCAACTGGTGTTGACTGGGAAAAAAGGAGGGGGAGTCCCTCTTTCATTTAATTATTCATATTATCCATTGGGAGCTAGAGAGGTGTGGAACTTTCTTTTGATACTCTTTGGTGTTACTTGGGTTTGTGATAAGGAGGTCGCTGATGTTTTATCGTGCTAGAGGAGTAGAAGAGATGCAAGGTGCAAGAGGAGAATATGGTTGTTGACCCCTTTGTGCTTATGGTGGCTTATATGGTTAGAGAGGAATAAGAAATAATTTGAGGTGTTGAGTCTCCATTGCTTAAACTTCTTCTTTGTAACTTGTATAGTGGTTGTCTGAGCGTGGAACTCTTCAATTGATGGAATGGTTTACTTTATAGAGTCTCTGCCTTTGTGATTCTTTTGTGGGCGTTTCTGTAGTCTTCCCCTACTACCGGAGTGTTGCGTTTGGTTAGGGAGTTTTTGTCTTCCTCCTGTTTTGTTAGGGTGTTTCCTTATTGAGAGGCATTCACTTAATGTCCTTTATTCAATACCATTTACTTGTCTCTCTATGTAGATAGATAGATATGACACTAATATGCATTGTCTACAAACTCCCTCAACTGTTAAGAGCTAACAGCATAGAATATGCCACTACGGAATAAATTATGTTAGTTTTTAACTCCTTCATACTTTGATATAGATTATAATAATATTGGCTGAAATACTCAAATGTACTCTGGCAAGCAATTCATGGAGATGTGTGTTTGGATCACATTATTAGAGATAATGCGATTACCACGCTTTGCAGTTACCACAATGATAATGTATGAACAAATAAAAAATGGATAGCCAGCATTTTTTACCTACTTAAAAACCATAATAGAAGCTATGACACAAAGAAACATGTAAATCACAGGATATTAGTTCATTAAACACCGGAATAGTTACTAGTACACAAAACCTATATTCAGAAAAAGAGTGCTTATAAATCTTAAATTAATGTAACATTGGAATTCCAGATCATTCAAACTTCTGGTGTAAAACAAGCATAACACGTGAACTGAAAGTGATCAATCCATCAAATAACACCACTCCCATGTGATGACCAACATAAAAACCCATTATCAACTTGACTGAATCAACGTGCATATCATATTTTCATGACAGCTAGGCATACGTTTAAGGCACTCATACTAAGGAATTGACAGTAGAAATTCTTTCTGAAGAGGGGCAAAAATTACTTGTTGATTAGCCAAAATAATGGGAAATAGAGCTCTTGATGTCACTGCAAGAGTCATATCTCAATCTCTGAAGGAGAGAGCTACTCATGGCACACATCACCTCCCGGCTGAGAAGTGGCACCACGCTACTAGACATGCCGGTGTGGAGAAGATGAGGCGATGCCACATGGTGAAGTTGAGAGGCCATACCTAACCCCTCTTGGCATGTTCTATACATAGAATCACGCATATATGATCTTAATATTCCGTCCATGTATAGTCAAGAAATGAACTATGTAGAAACTGTATTTCCATGCTCATCTTACTGACCACACTTTCTAACACAAAAGTCATAAATCCATCAAATATGAAACTCCAATTTTTGCCACTATGTGGTGCATCTAGCAAAATCATAAGCTTCACCCTATGTGCACTAGAAACATGTTTTTTTCAGAGAGAGGCCCACAACATCAAACAGAATATTCTTTGCAAGATAGCTGCTCCATCTGTCATAAAAGCAACCTCTCTCTACACGAAGCTGATAAATAACAATTAAGAAAAATATATGAAATCAATTTCTTGACAAAAATATAATATTGGAAGGATGATTCAAATCTGTCACATAACAAAGGGAAGTATCAATGTTAGAAGGAAAAAAAAAGTATATCTCACATTAAAAAACTTATCCCACAGCATCTCGAAAGGTAATGAACCTGGGGTCAAGAACAGGAAAGCAATTTTACGGTTCATTGACTGACTTGGCTGTGTACTCAAAATATCCCTTATCACAACACGAGATGCAATCTCGTCATCCGTTAAATCCCTTGGAGGAGCAGGTGGGTGCCAACGGGAAAAGCCTTTGCAACCATTTGATGAGAACACATAACAGGCAGCGGAGTTATGGGATGGATAAATATAAGCACAAACCAAGAACATGCTAACCAATGAAACCAAGACAATGATCCATGTTGGCTTCTTTATGCGGGCACGGTGGCGAGGTGCAGGCAAGATCTGCACGTCTTTCATGCTTAGGCGCCACCAGTGAGCTGTTTTCATCTAGAAATAATTTGTAAAAGCATGACCTCAAATAACTTAAAACAGTTTCCAGAGTATCTATCATGAACGTCTTTACTAAGTGATATACACCTAGGAGCCTGCAACTCCAGCCTTAAATAACCGACTTCGGAAGAATCTTAATCTGCAAGCAGAAACAACTATATTAGCAGGAGCCTAGCACCGTAAATTACCTTAATCTTAAAAATTTCAGTGTGCAACCAGTGGACTCGACTCATCAATTGAAATTAGAGGGAGATTATTAAGTTCTGCATTAGCATTGCTTGTTTAGCGTGCTATAGAAGATAAACAAATACTGCTAGTTAACTAACAATATTGAATTTCCCATCCAACAAAGCCAACTGATATCCGCAAAAAATTTATAAAAGAATACAAGTTACAACAAAAGTCAAACCTATTCCATCTAGATCAAAGCAAGGAAACCCAATTCCTATCAAGATCAAGACACTAAAACAACACATCTTCGCATCGGATTCCCAACATACCCACCAAATTTACAAAGATTGACCCAAGACGAAGCGACAGGGCAGCCGTCACCTCCAAATTTCAGGGGAAAAAGTCCATTATTATAGCAATATTAATTCCACATAACTAAAAATATAGAGTTTCGAGCCCCTAAATTTTTTTTAAAAATCTAATTCCTACTACTACTATTTCAAAAACCCATCCGGGCTCCAAGTTAGAAACGAATCCACCCTGCATATTCATTTAGATGTGGACGTTCGTGTCTATATTCCAAAGGAACCCTTCATTTGAGAATCAAATTATGAAATCACTGAAACAACGAGAAATAAACAGAATAGCGTGAAAAAGAAATAAAAAATCACATCTTCCAAAGTTCCACATTAACCAACTGACTCACCATGCACATATCTACAGGTGCATATATGTACATATATATACTTACATATTTATATATATATATATAGAGAGAGAGAGAGAGAGAGAGAGAGATTTCACTCTCTAAAGAGAAACGCAGCAACGAGAATGAGATGCAATACCTGGTTGACCGACAAGTGGAAGCTGCGGAGAGATCTCTATGCATGACGAACTTCTGTATTGTAAACAACAAGATCTAGAGAGAAAAACATTACTATTACAGGTGTTTGAGATCTAGGGCACGAGAAGGAAGAAGACGACCCGCAGAGAGAGAGGGGGGGTCATTTATAAATACTTATATATGAAAAACAATACGAAGTTGACGATTCCTCTCTCTCTCTCTCTCTCTCTCTCTCTCTCTCTCTCTGTTTTTTTCTCTTCTCTATGTTCCTTTCAAAATTTTCTGTCCGTCTCTTCCTATGATTTTTTTTTTTTCTTGACGAGTTGAAAGTGAAGTTCTAAACGAGAGAATTTTCAGCGGGCGAATTTTACAGTACAAAGTTTCATTTTACATTTTTTTTCTCGGAAACCAAACGCATCGAAAGCGCGTGAACGCTGAGCGCAGAGTTAT
>JAOTRH010000022.1:10199625-10233235 GCA_034768845.1 Heliamphora exappendiculata
CCCCAAAAAAAACAAAAAAACAAAAAAAACAAACAAACAAGAAGTGCAAAACAGCCACCAGCATCCTCTGGGCCTTCATTTTATAAAACTCTGTGACATAGTTATTAAAAAAATCTGAATATGTTTTTTTTCATTGTTGGAATTGTTGAGTAGTCCTAGTTTGTAGGTATATATGTTAAAGTTGACAAAACAATTATCTTTTTATTTGTATTTCAAATGCATACAAGGCAGTGGAAGTCATGAATAAAGATAGAAGTCTTTAACCTGTAGCACTTGTGCTATATCAGAGCTGTAGGTTTTCTTCCGTTTACCTAACCCAATTTTCTATACTTTCATATTTTTTTCCTACTCCAAGAGAGGTCCCAGCAAACAAAAGAGTAACAAGTCGCAGTTCATACCAAAGTGATATCAGAGCAAGGGCGTAGATCAAAGAATACAGAAAATGGAAATTGAAGTGGGATTTCTAATCAGTGGCCATAACAAATTATGGAGAAGCTTACTGAGCTATCTGATAATCTTAATTCACAACCACTCCACTGCCAACAAATTTTGGTCATGGGAATGGAGAGGACTCAAAGGCTCCACTCCATTTTCGTGATGAATGACCAGGTAACAATCATGGAACGCCACAATCCTACGTTCCAAAATTTGTGAAGCTCGATTTTCCTTGCTTTAAAGGCAACGAAGACAGAACGAGTTGGATTTGTAGGGTCGAACAATTTTCCCAATTCCATCAAACACCAAAGGAAGATCTAGTATCACTTGCATCCTTTCATTGGGAAGGAGATGCTCATCTATGGTACTAACTCTCAAAACAAGATGGATACGTGATGACTTGGAAAGAGCTCTGTGATGGCCTTCATGGTCAATATGGACCATCTCAATTCCAAGATTTTTTTGGAGAGTTAGCCAAATTGCAACAAATCGGATCTGTAGGAGATTATTAGACTCAATTTGAAAAGTTAGTAATCTAAGGTAGGATATCTCCCTAAAAGTTGCTAAGTTGGTTGTTTCATTAGCAGATTAAAAGATAATAATTGATTTCCCAACACAATAGGAGAAGACTAGCTTTTCTGATAATACTAGGTCTACCTCAACAACCTCAACATATATCCCTACAAACAAGGACTACACAACAACTTCCAACAATATTAAACAAAAAAAGCAATTCAGATTTATTTAATAGCCATGTAACAATTCCCTCCCCTATAAACCAGCCCTTGTCCTCAAGGGCATGATAAGTTGCTGTTGCAAGACTAAGTAATTGGCGGATCCCTAACTACGTCACCGTCCACTTCCTCAAGGCATGCTTCAATGATAGGAAACTTTTGCAGCGATCGCCGGGGTAGAATTTTTCATTGCAGTTGTAACACAACCCATTCTCCTTTCGTTCTTGTAACTCCACGGTAGATAAATAAATCTAAATTGTCTTTTTATTGTTGGAAGAGTTATGTTTTATACCTAGTAGATCAACTATAGAAGCAATCCACTTACTAAGGAGATTAATAGAGAAGTATAGAAAAAGAAGAAAGATCTTCCTACGGTTTTTATAAAATTAGAAAAGATTTATGATAGAGTGCTTAGAGATATCATATAAAGAAAGAGAGCAACAAAATGATACATTGATATGATAAGAGACATGTATGATGAAGCCACCACGACAATTAGATCACTTACAGGAGAAACAAGTAAATTTTCAATTTCAGTAGGATTACACCAAATATTAGCTTTAAAGTCCTTATCCTTTTGACTTAGTTATGAATGAACTAACAAGATATATTCATGATAATATTCCATGGTATATGTTATTTGTTAATGATATTGTCTTAGTAGATGAGACCAGCAGTGGAGTTAACGTTAAATTAGAAATGTAGAGAGCAAAAGGATTTCGAGTAAGTAGAAACAAAACTAAATAAATGGAATATAATTTTAGCATTAATAGGAGTACTGATAGTGAAAAAATAAATATTTAAAACCAAGAGATACCTAAGAGTGAATATGTTTATTATCTATGTTCAATTATTAACAAAGATGGAGAGATTGCAAATGATGTAACCCATAGAATCAAAATTGATTGGTTCAAGTGAAGATGGACTTCCAGTGTTCTATGTGATCAACGGACACCTACAAGATTAAAAGAAAAATTTTATACAATGGCTAGTAGACAAGCAATTTTATGTAGAATAGAATATTGGGCTGTTAAGAAAGATCGCATAAATAAGATAAGTTTTGTTGAAATGAGAATGTTAAGGTAGATGTGTGGTAAGACTAGAAAACATAAAATTAAAAATGAAAAGATTCGTGAAATGGTAGGAGTTGCACTAACTGATGACAAGTTAAGAAAAAATAAATTAAAGTGATTTGAATACATAAAACATAGAGCAGTTGATGCAGTTCCAAGAAAAAAGGATAAGAGTATACGTAATGAAAACACTAGGGAGAGAAGTAAACCTAAATTGACATGGAATGCCGTTTGGTTTGATTTGGTTTAGTTTGGTTTGGTTTGGAAGTTGTTGAGTAGTCCTAGATTATAGGGATATATGTTGAAGTTGTTGAGGTAGACCTACTATTATGGGAAGAGCTATTCTTCTCCTATTATGTTGGCAAATCAATTGTTATCTTTTAATCTGTATTCCAAATGCCTATATAAGGTAGTGAAAGTCATGAATTAAGAAATGAGCCTTTAATCTATGGCACTTGCGTTATATCATAGGCATGGGTTCCTCCATTTAACTAAGCCAATTGTCTATATTTCTATATTTTTCCTACGTCACGAGAGGTTCAAGCATACAAAAGAGTAACAGTTCGCAGTTCATACCAAGCTCGAAGCCTTCTTTCTTTCTTTCTTTCTATATATATATATATATACACATGTAGTTTCAGAGCCTGCTTACTTCAATGGCTGATTGAAAATCTGAATTTTTTCCCAATATTAACCCCACGGCATTCTACCTCCCTTTGTCCTCTGATTTCTGAGCATCAAAAGAATTATCAAAGATAACTTAGGCCTTAGAGTCATTTAGAAGGGAGGCACAGTGCCAATAATTTTAGTAGTTTGACCATAAAAAATGAACGTTCAGTAATTTGAAGAGGATAATTACAACCCCCACCCCAACAACAAAAAAAAGGCCAGAAATGAAAAAATCCAACTTCGAATATCAATAACATGGTTCACGACTCAAAACTCAAACAATTCATAGATGATAGATAAATAGTAAAATTACAGGAAAATGGAAATTTTAAGTTCACCTCCTCAGTTTTCTTGTTTTCTGTTCATATATTTTCCTCTTCACAAAGCTTAGTTAAGCTATTTTGGTCCATTATTCAAATTCACAGGTTAATGGCTCAAATATTCATTCTTTTGATGGACAAATTTTTATACTAAAGTACTGTTCTGTAGTTACTTTCCCAGAAAAGGAACTACAAAGGACAAAATCCAGATACAATATAAATTTTTCTGAATAGAATTGTGACATGAATGGAAGTTTGATTTATCAACACAACTCAACTTGGCATTTCTCACTGCTCACTGCACATCTTCCTTAATCACGAGTTTTGAAAGTTGTGAAGAAACTGTTACGGATGTATGGACAGGCATTCAGAGATGAGAACCGATTGTGGATGAGCATAAGGATTTGATATTAAAGATACCTTATATGTTGAAAACTAATTATGTCTTTGGGCTCGATATTTGACTTATTGCATGTTCTATTTGTCAAATGTTCTACGATGTTATTGAGACTTTTATTTACAGCAACAACATATCAGTAGAGTTTTTCCATCAAATTCCACTTCCCTCATTCTCTTTCTCTCTGCAATATTCCTTGTTTTCTACCAAAAGAAATTGGACAGATAAAGTGGCAATCTCTATCAATGAATTACCTTTCCTATCCGAGGCCGCTCTTTCAACTTTGCTAGGCTATTCCGAATGTGTGAGACAGCTCCCCAACATTTCAAAGTGTTTGCCACATCATCAAGCCTCAGTAGATACTCTTCCTCAGTCAGTGGAAACGATTTCTAACAGAAAAGGTAGAAGTGAAAACATGCTTTACAAACAATTGGGAAATCAATGGTAAGACATTCAAACCCTTCCGTTGCAGTCTATTTCAGTAGATTTTGTCAAAGCATTCTTTACCTTCAATATGTGTCTGGAAAATTTCCTGATTTCATCCATAGTGTAAATTACACTAACCTCCCCAGAGGTTTCTTATAGTTACAATTGGCCCCCCTTAGCATGGGAATACTGCATTGACCACTGCTCAAGTAACAATGAACTGAATGGAGTTAAGGGAAGGGATAAAATTACATTTTTACCCTTAAAATTTATACACAAATCCCAAATTACGTAATTACCTTCAACATCCTCCTCCCTCCATTTTAATGTTTGATTAGCCAAAAAAATAATGGAATGTCAAATTCAAAATCACTATTCTTTTATGGAATGAGAATTTCAGCACATATCAAGGAATTGTGATTCCATTCTGGTATCATTCCATTGAACCGAACACTACCTAAGAAGTTTCGACTCTCTTATCCTTCATCCTTCTCCTTTCTCCTCCCTCCGAGGAACCTTGTGATATAAAAAATAAAGGCCAAGCTCTCACGCCCTCTCGTGTGACTCCCTCTCATGTGGATAGAGAGTCTGTTAGCATCCTGACATGGGGGTGACTTGGGTGACATGTGGTGGCATCTTGCACTCTTGCCAACCAATGATGGCATGAGAAGGGCATGACATATTCTTCGAGGTGGCTTCATGACAATAAACTTGTCACATGATCCGTAGACAAGAATGATGGATTCACTTGGCACATGAAGGAATTTATTCGGTGCATGAGTGCAAGTAGTTCGTATGGCTTGTGGATTAATACAAGCAAGTGGCTTGGTGGGTATATGGCAGACAATGAGCGGGCACTAGCATGAGCTAGGCAGCTGACACTACTTCAGCTGGTTGTCCTAGTGGCGTGGCATACTTAGGGGCATGCCTTTGCATATGACTGGGCAGTTACCATTGCTGACCCATGTTTGAGCATGGCAGCTCCATGTTGCAGCACAACGTGGGTAGTTATCGGCAGTTACATCCTAAGAACTTAGCCTAGCCAACATGCCAGCACAATGTGGCATGTGTCAGGCATCATGGACGGTTATTTGCGGTTCCAAAAGTTTTGCTGAAGATGCTCTAGGGTTGACAAGTGTCAGCAGCATGGGTCTTTCATTTTCTGCACATGTGCCTAGTAACAGGGGATGTCCACTACAGATATGCTAGTAACTACAATTAACTACATCGTGCCTATATATGTGGGCATGGCCTGGCTGCTTTACACACAGAGAAATGTGACGTGAGTGCTAAGGAATTTCCTTTGTAATTTTTACTTGGTGTAATACAAAGGTTGAGACGTTGTCTTGTAAATTCGCGTGCCTATATTCTGTGCTGTGTGAGTGTCTTTTCATCATTTTTGTGGCTGTGACTAAGTGATGCTGAACTTAGTGCCATCAAAAGGCAATTTTCGTGGCTTGAATTTTGACCATGTGACAAATTGGTATCAGAGCACAATTGATCGAATAGCAGGCAAAAATTCTATAGAAGCAGTTCATAAACAGGTCACATGACTGGAAAAATTGGTGGGAACACCCCAACCAGATGAGTCCCTCTCTCTAGTGGAGCGGATGGATGATGCTGTCGCAGGGGTCATCTCTTTGAGAGTTACTATCGAACAATACACCGTTGCTACGATTGAACGGTTGACGGAGATCATGGGCGATTTTGTTGCTTTTTCTGACACGCTGAAGACTAACGTGCAAGGCTTGAAGCAGAGTTGTCCCTCGTGAAGAAGGCCTTCAGTGGCCATTCAAGTGCTGTTACTGCGCCAATGAACGTGAAGGTCCCTGAACCAAAGGCATTCAATGGAACTCAAAGTGCCAAGGAGTTGGAAAACTTTCTATGGGATATGGAGCAGTACTTCAAGGCTGCTTGTGTGCCAGATCGAGATATGGTGACTATAACCACCATGTATCTCTCCAAAGACGCAAAACTTTGGTGGAGAACACAGATGGAAGATGATGCTCGTTTAATGATCGATTCGTAGAATGTATTGAAAAAGGAATTGAAGGAGCAGTTCCTTCCCTGCAACACGTCATGGGTTGCAAGGGATTCGTTGAAAAGATTGAAGCACACCAGAGCAGTGAAGGATCATGTCAAAGAGTTTAGTTCGTTAATGTTGGAAATCAAGAACATGTATGAGGAAAACAAACTCTTTAACTTTATGTTGGGCTTACAGAATTGGGCACAATTAGAACTCCGACGGCTAGGGGTCAAAGATTTTCCCTCTGCCATTGCAGTTGTAGATAGCTTGGCTAATTACAAGTTGGGGAAAGGCACCGCGGATGCTAGTACTTTGAAACAAAATGGAAAGTCCAAAAAGAACAAAGACAAGAAGGAAGGCTCCAAAAAGTAGAAAAATGGTCAGAAGGCTAAGTCGAAAGCGGATGAGAAGCAAGACAAGGGTAAACCTAATGCCATCTGTTTCATATGCGATGGCCCTCACCATGCCAAAGACTGCCCAAAGCGAGAGAAACTGAATGCTCTAGTTGCTGAGGGGGAAAGGGACGAAAGTTCAAACTCATATAGTCCAACACGAATCAATCCTCTGTAATTGCTGAATGCCCTTCATGTGGAAAAGAACCTAACGCCCATAAGTTTGCTCTACATTGAATCGTTTGTGAATGATCATTCTGTGTTAGCTATGGTTGACATAGGCGCAACGCCCAACTTTTTTGCTAAGCGCATGGTGTAGTCCTTTGGGTTGAAGATTATCAAGAGCTCCCAAACATAATCAAGGCGGTGAATGCTAGTGCACAACCTATATATGGCATGGCATACGATGTGCAACTTCGGATAGCAAATTGGGCTGAGAAGGTGAACCTAATGATGGTCCCTATTGATGACTTCGATATTATCTTGCGTGTAAATTTCTACGTGGCTGCAAAAGTGGCACTGATGCCATATCTCGGTGGGTTGCTTATTGTTGATGACAAACTACCCTGCTTCGTGCCAAGTTGTAACCAAACAAGCAAAGGGAAGAGCACAAAGAGGGCTAAAGACACGTTGTCGGCTATTCAAGTGCACAACAGGCTGAAGAAGGGTGTCGAAACCTATCTTATAGCACTGGTGGAGATCAGGCCTGATCTTTCAATTGAAGTACCCGATGAAGTTGACGACTTGCTGCAAGAATTTGCAGACATGATGCCATCGGAGTTTCCTAAATCTCTTCCTCCTCAACGTTGGATGCGGGTCTGGTTCGGCATCGAAAGCCGCATACGGTGCCCCTGTGCTGTTCCAGAAGAAGTAAGATGGCTTTCTACAAATGTGTGTCGACTATCGCGCATTGAACAAGATAACTGTCAAGAACAAATACCCCGTTCAATTGGTTGTAGGAGGGACACCCTGTTGCATTTGAAAGCAGGAAGTTGAATGATGCTGAGAAGAAATATTTAGCCCATGATGCTGGGAACTAAGTTCACAGTAATGACCGATAATGTCACTAATACTTTCTTCAAAGTATAAAAGAAGTTGTCCCCAAGGGAAGCTCGTTGGCAATAATTCCTGGAGGAATATAATTTTGTGTGGGTGCACAAGCTTGATCGGCACAACTTGGTTGCTGATGCTTTGAGTCGAAAAGGAGTCTACAAATAACTGCCTCTGCCTCATCCGCCATCACTGCCTCTACCTCGGCCTCCATCACCACGACCCCTATCTCGACCTTTACCTCAAAATCCTCCTCGACCTCCTCCACGAGATACACCCAGGGCTGTATGATCACCTTGGTCAGCAACGGTAATACAAGGTTCTTCACAACTAACTGCTCTGCTCATCCTCCTGAAGACCTCAGATAAGGAGGGAATATCAGACCCAACCAAGATCTGGGAATGCGCTGAATCAAGCTGCTGGTTCACCCCAGCGAGAAAACAAACGACCAAGAACTGCATTCGCTGCTCTTTGAAGACCTCATATCGATTGGTAAATGGTACCAACCGATCATACTCATCTTCTAAAACTTTGAACTCTGTGAAATATTCTGAGAAATTGTGCTCTCCTTGCTGTACTCTGAAGATACCCCGCACCACATCGTATAATCTGGAAAAATCATTAGTCGAGACAAATGTTTCCTCAAGTATGGTCCACACCTCACAAACAGTTGTGGCATTGGCCACCAGCACCTCAACGGAAGACTCCATTGAATTCAACAATTCACTCAGTAGTCGGGCATCATCACGCTTCCATCAGTTCCCTTCTCAGGAGGATCTTCAAACAAATGATCCTCATTTTCCATACTTTCAATTGTTAGTAATACCTTCTTTTTTCATAACACATATGTTTGTGGTCCAGTTAATTTCGAATCCACTAATCGTGTGGATGACGAAAATACATTCGTGATTCCTTGTCTATCAGGTCCTTGTTTATCCATACTCGTTTGAGAGTAACCAACTCTAGTAGAACTCGTTTTAGAGGCACCAACTCGAATAGAGCTCTCAGTCGACATCACAGGCTAGCAATCTCAAGGAACCACAACTAATCACACCAACACGTAATAGAATCCACCCATAACTTTAATCAATCATAAATGGACCACATAATATACCTTATAAATTATCCCCATAAACTTAAACTGTGATAGTCTCGAGACCCTCAAAACAACAGTGGATACTCCTTTAGTGCAATCAGATCAGTAGAGACAAACAGACCCGTAGACCCTCACCTACACCAGCCGTACATTGATCCAAGGCTAAGATTAAAGCGAAGGGAGTCAAACAGAGGGTCGACCAGTGCTTAGGGTTCGTCTGATGGCTGTAGAAAGGAAGACAGAGGGTCGGCGAGAGAGACAGGGAGTCGTCGAGTGCTCAGGGTTGGTCGCCGAGAGCTGTAAGCAGGTTAACGAGGGTGGATGAAGGCCGATGGTGGTTGTCGGTGGTGTTTCGGTGGTCGGCGGTGGCCGTGGAAGGGTCGACGAAGGTCGACGAAGGGTGATGTGGGTTGTCGGCGTGTTTTGGTGGTAAGCGGTGACCGTGGAAGGGTCAACGAGGGTTGACGAAGAGCGATGTGGGTCGTCCGTTGTGTTTAGGTGGTGTGTTGCCGAAATCGTAGTTCCCACCATCTTGAAACCTTAGCCACCTTCCCGCGACCCTCTCTCTGTCACACAGCCACCCAAACCACTGAAACACCATCACGCTCAACGTAACCCACCACCGAAACAGTGGGGGAGGATGGTGTTTCAATGGGGGTCGACGGGATGGTGGCTAGGTTTTCGTGGTGTTTCGGTGGTCGCGGGATGGTGGCTAGGGACGGCAACAGTGGTGGAGGCTAGGGTTTGGAGGCTTTGATACCATATTAGAAAAGGTAAAATAATAGAAAGCCATACCAAACTGGTAGACGAACAATCTTATTTATACTAAATACAAAGAAACACTATTACATCCATATGCCCACACACACATAATTATAAATATAATAAGCTACCATTAATAATAACAATAATAAGAATTATAGGCTACTACTAACATCTATGTGCACTTCGAATGGCAACTTGAACATTGGCAACCGCAACACTAGCTCGCTTGTGACTGCGGCATTTAGTTTCTCAAAAGCGTCTTGACAGTTTACATTCCACTACCATGGATGATCTTTCTTCAACATATCAGTAAGGGCTGAAGCCTTCTTCAAATAGCCCTGAATAAACTTGCGATGATAGTTAGCCAAACCGAGAAAATATCTAAGTTCAAGAACCTTAGTAGGTGGTGGCCAATCCAAAATAGCATGCACCTTTCCCTTGTCAATCTTCACCAAGCCCTTGCTAACTATATACCCTAGGAATTTGATCTCCTGTAGGAAAAACTCACTTTTTCTTCTTTACATAAAATCTATCTTCTCTTGGCCGAGACATTACAAGTTTTAAGTGGGTCAAGTGGTCTTCTAAAGACTCGTCATAAATGACAATATCATCAAGATACATAACAAACCGATCGATATAGTCGTAAAAGACATCATTCATTAAATTACATAATGTAGTAGGAGCATTCGTAAGACCAAAAGGCATAACTATGAATTCAAAAAAACCATAATGTGTTACACATGTGGTGTTTAGCTAATCCCCTTCAGCAATTCGCACTTGCCAATAACTCGAGCGCAAATCCAGCTTGGTGAAGTAAGAAGCTTTGCACAGACGATCGAACAAATCAACAACCAACTTAACAGGGTACTTGTTCTTGACAGCCACCTTGTTTAAGACGCGTAGTTGACACACATCCGCAGAGAGCCATCTTGCATCTTCTGGAACAGCACAAGGGCACCTTATGGGGCTTTCGATGGTTGGACTAGACCCGAATCCAACAGCTCGGTCAATTGCTTCCGCAATTCAACCAACTCCATCGGGGACATTCTGTAAGGTGCTTTGTCCGGAGGCTTGGCACCAAGAGCCATTTCGATTCTATAATCGGTGGAACGTAGAGGAGGAAGAGACTTAAGCAACTCCGGTGACATCAAGTCTGCAAGTTTTTGTAGCAAGTCGGCAACTTCAAAGGGCACTTCAATTGAAAGATCGGGCTTGATCTCTACTAGTGCTGCAAGATAGGTTTCGACACCTTTCTTCAGCTCGTTGTGCACTTGAATAGCCGACGGCGTCTCGTTATCCCTCTTTGTGCTCTTCCTTTTGCTTGTCCAGTTACAACTCAGCACAAAGCAAGGTTAGTTGTTATCAGCAATTAGCAACCCATCGAGATATGGCATCAATGCCACTTTTGCAGTCATGAAGAAATCTATAACCCAAGATAATATCAAAGTCATTAAGAGGAACCACCATCAGGTTCACCTTCCCAGCCCAATTTGCTATCCAAAGTTGCACGCCGTATGTCATGCCACATATAGGCTGTGCGCTAGAACTCACCGCCTTGATTCTGTTTGGGCTTTTGACAACCTTCATACCAAGGGACTGCACCATGCGCTCAGCAACAAAGTTGTGCGTCGCGCCTGTGTCAACCATAGCTAACATTGAATGATCATTTTCAAACGACTCAATGTAAAGCAAACCCGTGGACGTCAGGTTCTTTTCCACATAAAGGCATTCAGTAATTGCAGAGCAATGACTCGTGTTGGACTATCAGAGTTTGAATTGACGCCCTTTTCTCCCTCAGCAACTAGAGCATTCAGTTTCTCCTACTTTGGACAGTCTTTGGCACGATGGAGACCATCGCATACGAAACAGCCAGCATTAGGTTTACCCTTGTCTTGCTTCTCATCCACTTTCGACTTGGCCTTCTGGCCATTTTTCCACTTCTTGGAGCCTTCCTTCTTCTTGCCTTCGTTCTTTGTTCCAACACACCGCTGCTACGACCGAACGGTTAATGGAGATCATAGGTAATTTTGTTACTTTGTCTGACACGCTGAAAACCAGCGTGCAAGACTTGAAAGCAGAGTTGTCCCTCGTGAAGAAGGCCTTCAGTGGCCATTCAAGTGCTGTTGCTGCGCTGATGAACGCGAAGGTCCTTGGACCGAAGGCATTCGGTGGAACTAGAAGTGCTAAGGAGTTGGAAAACTTTCTGTGGGACATGAAGCAATACAGCAAGGTTGCTCGTGTGTAGATCGAGAGACGGTGACTATAACCACCATCTCTTCGGAGACGCAAAACTCCGGTGGAGAACACGGATGGAAGATGATGCTCGTCCAATGATTAATTCGTGGGATGTATTGAAAAAGGAATTGAATGAGCAGTTCCTTCCCTGCAACACGTCATGGGTTGTACGGGATTCGTTGAAAAGATTGAAGCACAACGGAACAGTGAGGGATTATGTCAAAGAGTTTAGTTCGTTGATGCTGGAAATCAAGAACATGTCTAAGGAAGATAAACTCTTCAACTTTATGTTAGGCTTACAGAATTGGGCACAGTTGGAACTCCAATGGCTAGGGGTCAAAGATTTGCCCTCTGCCACGACTGTTGCAGACAGCTTAGCTGATTACAAGTTGGGGAAAGGCACCACAGATGCCAGAACTTCGTAATAGAAAGGAAAGTCCAAAAAGAACGAAGGCAAAAAGGAAGACTCCAAGAAGTGGAAAAATGGCCAGAAGGCCAAGTTGAAAGCAGATGAGAAGCAAGGCAAGAGTAAACCAAATGTCAGCTGTTTCATATGCAATGGTCCCCACCATGCCAAAGACTATCCAAAGTGATAGAAACTGAATGCTCTAGTTGCTGAGGGGGAAAAGGGCGACAATTCAAACTCATATAGTCCAACACGAGTCAATCCTCTACAATTGATGAATGCCCTTCATGTGGAAAAGAACCTGACGCCCACTGGTTCGCTTTACATTGAATCGTTTGTAAATGATCATTCTGTGTTAGTTATGGTTGACGCAGGCACAACGCACAACTTTGTTGCTGAGCACATGGTGCAGTCCCTTGGCTTGAAGGTTGTTAAAAGCCCAAACAAAATCAAGGCGGTGAATTCTAGCGCACAGCTTGTATTTGGCATGGAATACGGCATGCAACTTCAGATAGCAAATTAGGTTGGGAAGGTGAACCTGATGGTGGTCCCTCTTGATAACTTCGATATTATCTTGGGTTATAGATTTCTTCGTGACTGCAAAAGTGGAATTGATGCCATATCTCAATGGGTTGCTAATTGCTGATTACAAATAACTATGCTTCATGCCGAGTTGTAACTGGACAAGCAAAAGGAAGAGCACAAAAAGGGATAACGAGACGTTGTCGGCTATCCAAGTGCACAACAGGCTGAAGAAGGATGCCGAAACCTATCTTGCAGCACTGGTGGAGATCAGGCCAGATCTTTCAATTGAAGTACCCGATGAAGTTGCCGACTTGCTACAAAAATTTGTAGACGTGATGCCACAAGAGTTTCCTAAGTCTCTTCCTCCTCGACGTGCCACCGATCATATAATTGAAATGATTCCTGGTGCCAAGCCTCCGGCCAAAGCACCTTACAGAATGTCCCTGATGAAGTTGGAAGAATTACATAAGCAATTGACCGAGCTATTGGATGCGGGTCTGGTCCAACCATCGAAAGCCCCATACGGTGCCCCTATGCTATTCCAGAAGAAGTAAGACGGCTCTCTACAGATGTGTGTCGACTATCGCGCCTTGAACAAGGTAACAGTCAAGAACAAGTACCGGTTGCTAATTTGTTCGATCGTCTGTGCAAAGCTTTCTTACTTCATAAAGCTGGATTTGCGCTCAGGTTATTGGCAAGTGCGAATTGCTGAAGGAGATGAGCCAAAGACTACACGTGTAACACGTTACGGTTCTTTTGAATTCCTTATTATGCCTTTTGGTCTTACAAATGTTTCTGCTACATTCTGTAATTTAATGAATGATGTCTTTTATGACTATATTGATCAGTTTGTTGTTGTGTATCTTGATGATATTGTCATTTATAGCGAGTCTTTAGAAAACCACTTGACCCACTTAAAACTTGTAATGTCCTGACTAAGGGAAGATAGACTTTATGTAAAGAAGGAAAAGTGTAAATTTGCCCAATAGGAGATCAAATTCTAAGGGCATATAGTTAGCAAGGGCTTGGTGAAGATGGACAAACGAAAGGTGCAGAATATTCTGGAATGGAAGCCACCCACCAAGGTCCCTGAACTTAGATCATTTCTCGGTTTGGCTAACTATTATCGCAAGTTTATACAGGGCTATTCGAAGAAGGCTTCAACCCTCACTAATCTCTTCAAGAAAGATCATCCATAGCAGTGGAATACAAACTGTCAAGACGCTTTTAAGAAGCTTAAGGCCATAGTCGCAAACGAGCTAGTGTTACGGTTGCCAATGTTCGAATTGCCATTCGAAGTGCACACAGATGCCTCTTACAAGGAAATTGGAGGGGTGTTAGTGCAGGTGGGACACCCTGTTGCGTTTCAAAGCAGGAAGCTGAATGATGCTGAAAATAAATATTCAGCCTATGAGAAGGAGATGACAGCGGTTGTGCATTGCCTTCAAGTGTGGCATCTTTACTTGCTGAGAACTAAGTTCACAATAATGACCGATAATGTGGCTAATACTTTCTTCAAAGTGCAAAAGAAGCTGTCTCCAAGGTAAGCTCCTGGGCAAGAATTTCTGGAAGAATATTATTTTGTGTGGGTGCACAAGCCTAGTCGGCACAACTAGGTTGTTGATGCCTAGAGTCGAAAAGGAGTCGACGAATACATTGCTGCAATTTCCCAAGTTGAGACAGACTTCATGGCGAGAGTCATCCAACAAGTTTCCAACGATGCTGAACATCAACAACTTGTTCAACAAGTCAAGGAGAAAATTTTTCGACGCTACTAGCTTGAAAACGATCTTCTCCATGCCAAAGGAGATCGACTTTATGTTCCTAGCAGCGAGGGGCTAAGATTAGAGCTGCTTAGAGAGTCACTTGACCCTCAGTGGGCTGGTCACCCGAGTAGGAAGCATATGCTTGCCTTATTGTCCAAATCATTTTATTGGCCGAAGATGGAGGACGATGTGGAAGCCTATGTCAAGACCTTCCTGGTGTGCCAACAAGACAAGACAGAACAACGAAGTGAAACGAATTTGCTGCAACCTCTACCGATTGCTAAGAAACCATGGAGCTCAGTGTCCATGGACTTCATCTCGGTCCTGTTGGCGTTGCTACTGAATTGTTCTATAAGCATGTGGTGAAATACTTCGGTTTGCCCGAATACATTGTGAGTGACAGTGACACTCATTTCACGGAAAGATTTTGGACGGTGCTGTTCAACTTGATGGGTTCTTAGTTGAAATTCTCTATGGCCAATCATCCTCGGACAGATGGTTAGACTGAACAGATGAATGCGTTGCTAGAGGAGTACTTGTGGCATTATGTGAAAACCAGTCAGAAGAGCTGGTTACAACTGTTGGACAGTGCACAATTTTGCTACAATTTGCACCGCTCCTCAACCACGAGCATGAGCCCTTTTGAGTTGGCTATGAGCCACTAGCCCCTCACTCCCCATGAGGTGGCTAGAACATCTACAGGAGGACGTTGTCCGGCAACGTACAGATTTGCTAGAGCCAAGCAAGAGTTGTTGGATGAAGCTCGTGACAGCTTGGCCAAGGCAAGCCATAGAATGAAAAAGTATGCTGACAAAAGGAGGCTGCTGGAATTTCAAGTTGGAGATAAAGTGATGCTAAAACTTACTTCTCAAATTTGAAAGAAGATCAGTAGTAAGACTATTCATCGTGGCTTAATTCCAAGATTTGATTGTCCATTTCAAATTGTGAAGAAAGTGGAAAATGTTGCATATAGATTGAAGTTACCGGAACGGTTAAAGGTCCATCCAACTTTTCATGTCAGGTTCTTGAAACCGTTTCAAGAAGACTTGGTGAACATCGAAAGGAAGCAAACTCGGAGGGCACCTCCTGTGATCAAAAAACAATTCGAGAGTGATGCTAAAATGATTTTGGATCACCAAATGGAGACAAAGTAAGAAGAATATGCGGACTTACTATCTCGTTAAGTGGAAGGGCATACCATATTCTGAAACAAACTGGGAGAAGGATATAACGTTGTGGCAATTTGAAAATCAAGTGCAGCAATACTCACAGTCCCTGCCGATGAGGACGTCAGCTTCTTCTGGTGGGGGTGGTCTGTTCGCACCCTGACATGGGAGCGTTTCGGGTGGCATGCGGTGGCGCCTTGCCCCCTTGCCAACCCTTGATGGCATGAGGAGGGCATGTCATGTTATTCGAGGTGGTTTTGTGGCAACAAGCTTGTCACACAACCCTTAGACAAGAATAATGGATTCACTTGGCACGTGAAGGCATTTATTCGGTGCATGGATGCAAGTAGTTCGTATGGCTTGTGGGTCCATACAAGCAAGTGGCTCGGTGGGCATATGGCATACAATGAGCTGACACTAGTACAGACTAGGCAGCTCACACTACTTCGGCTGGCTATCCCAGTGGCGTGGCACACTTAGGGGCATGCCTTGCACATGACTGGGCATTTACAACTGCTGACCCATGTCTGTGCATGGCAACCCCATGCTGCAGCACAACGTGGGCAATTATGGGCGGTTATCTCCTGAGGGCTTTGCTTGATTAACATATCAGCACATTGTGGCACGTCTCAGGCAACATGGGCGGTTATTGGCGGTTCGAGGAGTTTTGCTGAAGATGCTCAAGGGTTGACAAGTATCAGCAGCGTAGATCTTTCATTTTCTGTACATGTGCGTAGTAATGGGGGATGTCCACTACAGATTGCTTGTAACTGCTAGCAACTGCTAGTAGCTGTTGCATGCCTATATATGTGGCCATGGCCTGGCTACTTTACACACAGAGAAGTGTGGCGTGAGTGCTAAGGCATTTCCTTTATAATTTTTACTTGGTGTAATACAAAGGTTGAGACGTTATCTTGCAAATTCATGTCCTATATTCTGTGCTATGTGAGTGTGTCCTTTCATCATTTTTGTGGTTGTGACTAAGTGTTGCTACACTTAGTGCCATCACAAGGCAATTTTCGTGGCTGGGCTGGAATTTTGACCCTATGACAATTCCAAACCTCCTAGAATACAAGGTTTCTTGCTAAAGTTCTTTTACAGATGGAAGATGCTAACCACACACAATCTTGGAAAATTATTTTCCCACGACAATAGAAGCTAATATACACCATTTTTGCTTATTTGCTTATTGCTTAAGCTTTCAGAACAAATGATTGTATAGTTTCACAACCATATATATATATATATATAATATCAATTCCTCAACTGTTGGGTTAGAATATATTCGATAACAAATTGACCCAATATTACTTTCCCAGTATCACAGTAATCCTTCTTTTCCACAAGAATATCCAACCCAAGTATTGATTGTTCCTAAATTTCTTAAGTTCATTGAAAAATGGCTAGCAAAGATGATTGTAACCACCATCTACTTCTTGGGTATGTTAAATTCATCCGATTGTGAAAAAAAAAAAATATATATATATATATAACAGAAGAAAAACTTTAAAAGGAGGTAAAAAGAATTGTTTTTTTTAACATTGGAAGTACACTGTTTCAGAAACTTAGTTACTGGAAGAACCCAAATCTTTTTCGATTGTGACTCTTAAGATTGCAAAATTAGTGATGCGTATCAACCCATAGAATAATATGGAAGAAAACAGAAATGGGGAAATCTTCTTTATTTAGGGGTATTCGGTACATTTGCAGATCAGGTCAGTTCTGCAATTTTTAAAATTTGGGCACATTTAGTAACGGTACTTTTGTAGGAGGAAATCTAGTTACTTAAAAAGTAAAAAGCAAACAATAGTAGCTAGATCGAGTGCATAAGCCGAATATACAACACTGAATCACAGCATTTGTGTCCAAGTGCTATTGAAAGAGGTGAAAATTGATGATAATTGACCTATGAAGTTGTATTGTGACAATAAAGCTTCCATCAACATTGCTCATAACTTGGTGGAACATGACAGAACAAAACACATAAAGATTGACAGGCATTTTATCAAGGAGAAACTGTGCAAGGGATTGATTTGTATACTCTTTGTAAAGTCCCAGAATTAATTAGCAAATGTTTTTACTAAAGAGCGTAATAGTAAAGTGTTTCACCCTATTATATGGAAGTTGGGCATAAGAAATATCTATACACCAAATTAAGGGGGAGTTTTAAGTTATTAGTTATTTCCTTTAAAGGTATTATTGTACTTTGGTGTCATTATGTATAAATAACAGTGGTGAAGGAAAAAATCATAAGTTACTCTCTCATTTTTTACTGTGATCTTTTCCTTCTTTTTTCTTTTCTCTTCTATTCCTTTCTTTTAGAGATGACAATTTCTCCCGCCTTGTTCTGTCTCCGCACGTCCTCGCCCCCAATACCAAATGAGGGGGCAGTATTTGCCTTCCTCGTCCCGTTTTCTTCCAATTACATAAAATAAACATTTTAAAGTATGAATATATGTATAAAATATATATTAAATATAACAAGTCTAAAATATTAAAATATTATATTTATCTCTAATTTTTCTTCTCTATTTTTTACATTTTGTATTTTTAGTTCTATTAATTATCAACTATTATTTTTTATTTATTACATTAACTATAACTCTTATTAATATCACTCTTTTAAATTTTAAAATTTATTCCTAAAATATCCCTGTTCCCACCCCATTCCCTTCTACTTCCACCGTTTTTCCCCGTCCCTACCCCAATTAAATAGGGGACAAGGATGGGGGAGCTCATCCTCTACCCTACCCCACCCTGCCCGGCTGTCATCCATATTTTCTTTATAGTTATTCTAAATTTTAGAATATGTTTAGGGTTCTAAAAAGAAGATGGGATTGAATATAGCTATACAATCTAATCCATCCATGTCATTGTATAAGGGCAAATTAAAAAAATATTCTATCTTATCCCATGTTTTAGGTGAAATTATTCAACACCTTATCCAATCCAATACACCGTTTGGAGTAACAATGTAATAATCGATAATAAACGAATTTCTCAAATTACCCTTATCCTTATCAAGACTTATAGAATATTATTTTAAAATTAACAAAATCTTGAGGTTATTAAATTAATTTGAAGTCTTATACAATAGGTAATATTTCTTATACAACCGGTATTTTGGTATAAGCTTCTACAAGGTTCATTGTATAAAAATGATATGGTCGGATTCCACATCAATGCCACATCATTCGTCGTATAACTCACATTGGCACAAATATGGGGTAAAAAAACACTCCAAACATCGTATAAGGTTGGATGTGTAGGTCCATATGTTGCCTTATACAATCCAATCTTTTTTTATCGGAACCCCAAACATAACCTTAGTACTTTGGTTAATAGGGTTATTCTATATAATCTCGTTCTAGACTTAGTAATATTTTAATCTTTCGGTTGCAATGTATCTATTTGTCTCTCTAAATATTCTAACACACCACCTTAAAAGTGTAAGTGTTTCTTAGGTTAACAAGAGTGAACAGCCGTCAATTTTTAGTTTCCATTGCTTCTTTAAGCTTCCAAATCTTGACCCCTTTATTTTGCCCGTTGTAACCTTATAACTCTATAGGAAAAAATGTCATCAAAAATGCTATCCTACATGAGAAAAATAGTGAAAATGGCACTTAGTTCTAAAATATTTCATTTCAGTTTAATAGAGCTCTAAGAGGAAAACAATTTATGATAATTAACATACTAATGCAATAACTTGATCCAAATTAAAGTATCTTAAACAAGATGACATGAGAAAACAGTTCACTGACTGGCATATAAATAACATGATTGTTTCAACTTTCATCAAAACTCCCAGCATTAATTCCGAAACTTAACATCAGTAAAACACTCCACCTACAACAAGAAGTTTGTACATAGTTTTTTCTCACCTGCTCCATGTACTTCCACATAACATTCATAGCAAGGAGATTTCTTCCCATGAATTCCTATATGAAGGCATGTAAACACGTGAAATGGCAGAACGTGGTCGCAAAATAACTTCAAGCAAACAGAATCATAATAAAGACCATAAAGGGGAAAAAAACATTGACATGAAACTATGCCACAGAAATTATGTAACTCTCAAAACCTCTAAACAACAATTTAACATCGAAAAACAGAAATTCATGATTTTCACTGGAACATTTTACAGAAGCAAAGATGGCGGCATGGCGCACAAGCCAGGCTCTAGAGAATAGGGAATAGAAATGATAGTACTACTTAGTGAATGTATCCATTTTTCTTGGTTTCATTTTCTTATTAATGAAATTATTGGTTTGAAAGTGTATTTTTAGTTATTTTGTTATTTATTTGTTAAAGGATAGTTTAGTCTTTTAAGGCTAATTAGGGTTTAAGTTTGGCATTATATATATTTTGTAACTTTATCTTTTGTAGTTAAGCCTTTCGTTATTGCAATAATAATTTTTGTTTTCATCTTCTAGTTTGCTAACATGATATCCGAGCCAAACCCTAGTTGCCGCCATAGCAAACCCTAGTTGCCGCCATAGCAAACCCTCACCGCCGGCCGTCGCATTCATGCCTCTCTCCCTCATTCTCACACTATTTCGCAAACCCTAGTTTGTATCACTATTTCGCAAACCCTAGCCACATTTGTCGTCGACCTTACCTGTAGAACCCCCGTTTGCCGTCGATGACTTCTTCCTCTGCAGCGCCGACCACCAACGAGCTTCGAAAACCCTTCTCTCTGCATCGTCGACCACCGACGAGCTCTGAAACCCTTCCTTCTGCACCCCCGATTGCCGACTAGTCTCACCGATCTCTTCTCTTACATCGCAGACCACCAACGACCACTCCTGCACAGCCATCGACCATCGCGAAGGCATCGCGACTGAAACCCTAGCACAAGGGTTTGTGACTAGCACAAGCGACTTTTCCGAAGCCATCGCAGCTATTTTTCATCATATCTGATCTCCAAAGCTTTGTTCGGCGTCACTGATCATCGCAACAAGCCACGCCGACCAGCGCAACCACATTGACAACTTCATCTGCTTTCTAGACTAGCACCGGACGACCTCACCGAAGTATTTGAACCTGTTCTTCACAAGATTTGGTCTTCAATTCCTTGTTTGGCACTTAGTATTTGTTGTTGGTTCTCTATTTTGGATCTTGGTCCCTATTCAGTGTGCAATAGACTTGGTTCCTTTGGTTCTAGTTATTTCGGACATTGGTTTGCTTGCAAAATCTATTTGGCTCATAATATTTTTGATTCATCACTGTGAGACATTAGTATTTCTGTTCTCTAACTTGTTGAATGATCAAATTGCAATCTATAGTATCAAGTTGCATGGGAATTATTCGCATTGGATATGAGTTTTTGGCTCGAGAATTTAGATATGAATTTTTCATGAATTTTGGCACGCGATTTGGGTTTCTCGCCTTTTAGTGGTGCTTTAATCTCTTTAGTGCAGTCTCTATTTGAGCAGTTTTAGACCACAGACCACGCAGATACCCTTTGGACTCCAATCTCATGCATCTACTATGACTATGTTCTCTTCAGACTTGCATAGTTCTTATCTTACTGGTATTTCCCCCACTACTTTGATATTTGATTCCAGTTCTTCTCATCATATGACACTTGATTTGTCCAGTCTTAGTCATTGTACTTTCCCTCTTCTCCAATCACTATTTATGCTACCAATGGAGCTTCTACGCAGGTCGCAGGTTATTTCTATTGGCTATGTTATTCCTTCTTCATCCTTTTCATTAACAATACCTAATGTCTTTTATGTGCCACAATTGACTATCAGTTTATTATCTATTAGTTAGCTTTCTAATTCTGGTTTTTACGTTGTATTTTCTTCATCTGGTTGTGTTGTTCAGGATCAACCGTCCCAGAAACAGGTTGGGAACGGGCGTAGGATTGATGATTTATGTGATGGAAAGTTTACATCTCCCATTGGATTCCTCTTATGCAGCTTTATCCTCTTTCTCTTTGGATCAACATTTTTCTCTTTTTTATTTTTCGCATTCTAGGTTAGGTTATCTGTCTAGTGAACACCTAAAACAGTTAGTTCAATCTGGTTGCTTGGATAAAGTGTCCGCCACTGACATCTCTGAATACAGCAGTTGTAAACTTGTAAAAATGTCATAACAACCCTTTCCTAATAGCACTTCACTCTCTACATCTTCTTTCTTTCTTGTTCATACTGATGTACGTGGTCCTTCTCCCATTGCAACAGAAGGCGGGTAAGTATATTATATTTCCTTCATTGATGATTATAGCCGATTTTGTTGAGTATATTTGATGTCTCACAAATCAGATTTCTTCCATAATTATCGCACATTTCACTCCGTGGTTCACACTCAATTTTCCACAACTATCAAGACCCTCCGTTCTGATTTGGGTGAAGAGTATTTTCTTACCGAATTCACTGACTTTTTAGCTGCATCTGGCACTATTCATCAATCTTCATGTTCTAACACTCTCGCACAAAATGGTAGAGCTGAAAGAAAACATTGGCACATCCTTGACATAGCTTGCTCCTTTCTTCTCTCTTCATATGTCCCTGCCACTTTCTAGCGAAAAGCAATTCTTACTGCAGTGTATCTTCTTAATCGCATGCCTATACCTTTTCTTCCTGGCATTTCTCCTTATGAGAAACTGATGGGTCACACTTCCAATTACTCTTTGCTACGTGTGTTTTGTTGTGTCTGCTTTGTCCTTCTTCCCAAAAGAGAGTGGAATAAACTTAGTGCTTATTCCGCTCTTTGTGTCTTCTTGGGTTATGGTATTTAATAAAAAGGATATCGCTCTTATTATCATATATCTAAACACCTTTATGCCTCTCGCCATGTTGTGTTTCTTGAGCATCTCTCATATTTTACTCTACCAGCCAAATATGCCTCTATTTCCAAAGAGGATCTAATTGTTATTGATCCTTTCCCGAATGATGTGCCTTCTAACAAGTTTACTCATACTCTTGCCATTTCTAAACTTTATTCTCAGTCTCCTCCTTCTGTTGTTTCATCTCTCCCATTAGTCTATTCTCGTAGACTGCCTCCTCCTTCTCCACACATATTCACTAGTTCTGACACAGTTCCCCCTGTCTCTGTAGGACCTGATTCCCCTGAACGGCACTATCCTTTGAGTGCTCGTACTTCGCCAGTAAAACTTGATTTTTCTAATACCTATTTTTCACCTTCTTATTGTGCTTTTTTATCTGCTATTCATGCTTACTTTGAGTTTCGGTTCTATAAAGAAACCTGTACTCATCCAAACTGGATTAATGCCATGCAAAAAGAATTAACTGCTCTTCAGAAGACTCGTACTTGGGATTTAGTTCCACTGCCTGCCGATAAAAATCTTATTAGATGTAAATGGGATTACAAAGTTAAAACTGATTATGATGGTTCTCTAAAGCGTTAAAAGGCCAGGTTAATTGCTAAGAGTTTTTCTCAAGAGTATAGAATTCATTATAAGGAAACTTTTGCACATGTGGCTAAGATGACTACAGTTCGTACTTTGATTTCTGTTGCTGCCATTCATCAATGGCCGCTTTTCAAGATTGATGTCAAGAATGCATCTCTTAATTGGCATCTTAACGAGAAAGTTTATATGCGCCCTCCTCCAGGCCTTCCTCATCCTCCTGGTACTGTTTGTCGTCTTCAGTGTGCCATTTATGGATTGAAATAGTTCCCTTGTACTTGGTATGAATGTTTCCAGTCTACTATTACTCAAATTGGTTTCACTCCTAGGCCTCATGATTCTGCACTTTTTTCTCTGCCACACTCCTATTGGGTTAGTTATTTTGATATTATATGTGGATGACATGATCATCACTAGCTCTGACTCTACTGTTATATCTGAAGTGAAGCAACATCTGTTTTGTAAGTTTGAGATAAAAGACTTAGGTTCTCTCTGATACTTTCTTGGTATAGAGATTACTTCTTCCCCCACAAGTTATTGCTTATCTCAATCAAAACATGCAAATAAGGTGATCCACCATGCTCATCTCACTAATGATAAGGTTGTAGATACCCCTATTGAGTTGCATACTAAGTTTTCTCCTTCTGATGGCGTTATTCTTGAGGATCCCACTATTTATTGAGAGCTGGTTGGGTGTCTAGTCTATCTTAATGTGACTCGTCCTGATATTGCGTATGTCGTTCATGTGATGACTTAATTTGTCTCTGCTCCTCGGTTTACTCATTGGGCAGCTCTGTATCGCATTCTGCATTATGCTCGTGGTACTATTTCTCAAAGCCTATTCTTATCTTCGTCTTCATCAGGGACTCTTTGGGCTTATGATGATGCTGATTGGGCTAGTTATGTATCTGATTATAAGTCTACCACTGGATTTTGTGTATTTCTTGGTGACTCTTATTTTTCGAAAAAATAAAAAAACAGCAAGTCATTACTCATTTTACTGCTGAAACTAGATATCGTGCTATGGCTCATGCTACTGCTAAGATTATTTGGCTCCTCTCTGATTATTTGGCTCCTCTCTTCTCCTACTTCTCTCTACTGTGATAAGAAGAGTATGATTCAGATAGCTCATAACTCTGTCTTTCATAAACATACAAAGCATATAAAGATTGATTATCACTTTTTTCGTCAGCATCTTCTGGTACTATTGACCTCCCCCTGCGTCTCCTCGTTATTGTAACTAGTCGATTTCTTCACCAAGACTCGCACTTCAACTCGTTTTTGGTTCCTACTTGACAAACTCTCACTGCTCACCGGGCTCGCATCATGAGTTTGAGGGTGAATGTGAAAGTGTATTTTTGGCTATTTTATTATTTGTTTGTTAAATGGTAGTTTAGTTTTTAAGGCTAATTAGGGTTTAAGTTTTGCTTTATATATATTTTGTAATTTTATCTTTTGTAGTTAAGCCTTTGGTTATTGCAATAATAATTTCTGTTTTCATCTTCTATTTTGATAACAATAGGTACACACAAACTTCTAATTATTGCTCAGTGAGATGCGAACCACACCTATTTGATCCGTCTGGAAGCGAAAGTAGAGGGGCTGCTCAGTACAGTGCAGTAGGCAACTACCTATTCGAGTAGTGTCAAGTAGACAGCACAAACTGATCTAGCAAGAAATGCTCACGGTACTGATCCAGACGATCTTATCGCAACCTCTAGTTTTTACAGTTAGGGATGCTTAAAATTTGGTAGGAAGCTCATATACAACTACTAGCAAGTACCTCGAATCAAGATGCTTTTAATAAGAATGTAATTTTTTATTTGGTAATAGAAAGGCTACTACACTAATTTAAACTCTCAGCATTTTGATTTTTTGCTAGAACATTGTAGAAAGACTGCTTTAATGACCATTGTGAAATGTCTTTACATTATTTCAGGATGGGGATTCAAAATCTTGCCAAATTGAGAACTTAACAACATAAAAATAGGCAAAAGCAGATTAGAAACAGAAATAAACTTTAAGCATGTGCTTCTATGAAACCATTTTAGGAAAAAAGGAAAAACAGACCCAAGAAAAAAACTAATTTTTTCACAGATACGAGTTTTGATGTATCATGTATAGCATGTTTGGTTAACGCTAGTTTACAGATGTTTATATTTAAGTAACATTGAAGAAAGAAATTTCCATTTCCAACACGCTTCAGCTCTGCAATAGTATACCCGAAACTATGTAAACACCAAAAAGAGTTAACTGACAGTACAATAAGGATTTCTTTGAAAACATTTTATATGGACTGAAATAGGCAATAATAACTGTCCATAGCAAGGGTTACATTAGAAAGCCACATGAGACATTTTTGACAGGTAATATATACTAATAAAATACAAGTGAATTCAAGTAAAATCTTTTCCACCAGAGTTATGAGAATGAGATATAACTAGAACTCATAATGGTTAAATACGCAATCCTGGCAAGCAAATAATAAAAAAGAAAGGGAGACAACTAAGTTAACTTTAAATTTTCAAGAAGGAATCCAAACTTTGAGATGTGTCAATGTTGAACAAGAGGCAGGGAAGAATGTTTGAGCCAAGAACACAAACAAGAATATTTGTCACCATGATAACTATCTCTTCTGCATAGCCTTAGTGTTAATGTTAACCCAAATTCATAAACAATCCAATAACTAAATGTTGGCACAGACTGCACGGAAAACTTTAGCATAATAAAACAGAGATTCTGCCTACAGAAGTAAGCACTTGTGGATTAAACATTTAAAATCAATGCATTCCAATTTAAAACTGAAAAATGCCCCTATAACTAACAAACAGCAAGATTAAAGGAAATGCTCTCTATAAAAATTATATAAAAATCATCGCATTTCATGAAGTCCTAAATTGATAGGCATGAAAGGAAAATAAGATGATTTATACAATAGCTATGTAATGGGGAACGAGAAGGGATATGATAAAGAATAATTTGAACATATTTCTTAGTTCATTTAGGAGTATTAAATTTAGAAGTTTAGATTTCTTTAGGATTTTATTTTTTATTTTTTATTTTCCTTATTGGATAATATTATATGCCTGCGTACCGAACAATTAGGTTGGATTTAGTATATTGTTGAGTACAAGGATTCTAATTATCTATACTTCTTCTCTTCTTCTTAATTTCTTCACCCTCTTAGTTACCATAATGCATCAATTTTGGTGTCAAAGCAAATAGAAAATCATTGCAGCCACAGCAATTGCTACCTTGCTCCAACATTCTCTCGTACCATATATGTTGGGACGCTAGTCACGCCACCACCATCTTCCATCAAACAAAATTTGGTGGAGTTTATCAGTCCACAGCGTTGCCTCTTGCCACATGTGATATTTTCCATCACCCCGAGATGGTTCCTTCTGTTGCATGAGATTTTCACTAAGATGACCACCCATAAGATTACCATCACCACCACCGATCAGCCCATGAAGCCACTTCAACCGCGACTTTGACAGTTGATTTGAGAGAGAAAGAGAGAAACACATAAAGAAAGAAAAAAGGAAGGGGGAAAAAACAGCCAGGTTGCCATCCTCATTGTCAAGATCCAGTCTTTGCTGACACTCCTTGGCGATGAATTAATCCCAGTGCCTTGCCAGAGTTTTTGACCACAGCCAACATCGTAGACGATCCACGACAATGTTGATCTTGTTTTGAGTAAGCTTGGTACAAAGTTCCTATTGAGAATTTTTTGTTTTAAATAAGCGTCAAACGAAGTGCCTAGTGAGAATTTTCAGTTTTAAATAAGTGCCGTACAAAGTGCCTAGTGAGATTACCCAATTAGTTGTTGTTCAACCCTCTCTTAGTCCCGTCAATGAAACATCCCTCAAGTCTGATCTTTCATTGGGAAAAGAACATGTTGAGCAGGTTAACAATGAACTTGATAATGCATGATTATCATGACTATTAATGATATGTTTATATTGTGTCTGCACATTTTATTCGTCCTAAAGTCACCAAGTATATAAAGCCTAAAATTGAATAATCACCTGTTGAATAAAGAACGGTGCAAGTTGGGAATGTAATTAGTGATTTCCCTAATAATGAACTTACTTTTGAGGATGACACTTCCATTGTCCCTGAGTCGATCAATCCTGCTGGAAGTTCACCTGATGCTAGTGTTGTTTATTCCCTTCATCCATTGACATTGTTTCATTGTCTGCTTGTGTGTGTGTTCCTTTACATACTGCTCATACTTCTCTAGATGATTTTCTTGCCTTTTTCGTAGTCCAGACATTATTGTTACTCTTGTGCAACAAGTTTCTGGTTCATCAAAATACCTCATTAACATCTTGTGAACATGATTTAGCTATTCTTGAATATGGGACCCTACGTGCTTTATTGTCGTGTCAATCTAATTTTCAAAATGGAAGGGGTATGATTCTTGATTGAGGGCCTTTGATGCCTCCAATCTTGTTAACTGATTTTTTCACAGGAGTTGATATTGTCTCACTACCAACTTGAAGAGACCAAAATGCGGATGTTATGAGCAATCCAAATACAATTCTCACTCGGTGATCAACAATACAACTTCATGGGGATGCTAGCAACCCATGATCATGTCTGGATTGAGGAAACACTGCCCATCCCATTCTATTTGCTTGAGAAGGATTTCGCCAGCACAAGCTTTACCTCTTAGAGTACTTCCATTTTCAAAACTTTCCAAAGGAGAGTTTCTCTCAGTCGGGGAAAAGAAATTATGGGATGAGATGTCATGAAGAATAATTTTTAAGATTTTATTTCTTATTTTTTATGTATACTCATCGTTTTATTTTTCATGTAAGATAATATTCTATACCTACATATTAGTGAATGTGTATTGAACCATTGGGTAGGTTTAGCATATTATTGAATACATGGATTCTAATTATCTTCATTTCTTTCTTCCCTTCTTTTCTTTGCAAGTTATTCTCCTTCTTCCTTAACGTGTTGCATCATCATGAGAACCATAACTGGCTCTTTTGAGAAAGTTGCATGAAACTATAGGATAATTTAATGTCCATGGGATGTTGAAGCACACCTCTTTATTTCATTCTAAAAAACTCTTCACATGACAAGGGTAAGGAAAATACAGAAAAAGATATTTAGCTATGTAAAGTCGCCCTAAGTCCAGCATTACAATACAAAGGCATACGCCGTGCATACCTTCTTTATTAGTTGAACATCATAGGATCTCCCATACTTGTTCCTAATAAGAGTTGCCAGGTCTATCCCACTAAAGGTAGAGTCATCTGCACCAACAATTCTTTCAAGATTTTCTCTAAGAACTTCACTGTTCACCTGAAAAATGTAAAGTCAAGATAATTATTCAAATCCAAAGCAGTGAATGTGTGCATGGCCGTGAGTATCGATATATTTATTACTAATATATATATATTTATTTAGATTATAAAATAATGGGTATTTGCCAATAAAGCCCTATATAATATTCTAAATAAAAATTTATCATAAATATTTTTAGTAGACTTTTGTCAAAAAAAATATGGATTCTACGGCATATTTCTTTGTCTTTTACGATCGGTCATTTTAAAGGTAACATTAATATTTTTATTCTTATTTCATCTCATGCACTTCTTAATATTTTATTCTTAATTAGGCCGAAAAGAAATGTGTGAAAAATAAATTAAATAAAAAATAAGAGAGTTTCAATACCGATCTATGAACATTATTCCACTATAATCCATGGTTTCTTCCAAAAATCATTCCCGATTGACAACTCCAAAACGGAGCAATATTGAACTTACATCTTCTGTTTCACCTTCAGAGGCTCCATCATCATCCGGGTCCGCCCCATCATCCATTGAGCTTGAGAAAATCGGCGGATAAATCCTAGTGCTTCGCTTGCAAATGTATTGACATTGAAGAAACATTGGCTCCTTGAAATAAAACTCAGGATTGTAACATCCAAAGCACGGAACCTTGACAAATCTTCGATCCCGAACTCGTAGGGCCCAGGTGCAAGGCTGACTTCCGAGGATACTCATCCTATCCAGAGCCAGAGGATTGAGGAAGAGCAACCGCCGAGCTTGCAATTGAATTCTGTAGAGTGTATTTCCCAATCTTATAACTTTTCAACTTCTTCCAATAAGTGAATGTAATTCGCCAACTGAACCGTGGATTTCCATCCTCAGCTCCACCTCCACCTCCACCTCCACCTTTCTTTATCTCCTGGGTGAGCTCGGATGGGTTGGATTGGGTTCCGTAACCTACGGCTGGATGATTTATTCGATTTTTAATTTTATCGCTACTAACCGTCCGTTAATCGACTAATGAATTCGGCGTGTATTTGGTGGTGATTTGGCGGTTTAAATTTGTTAATTTCGAACTCTTTTGTTAAGTTTGTTTTATTTTTTTAATTAATTATAATAATTTTTTTAGTTAGATTTTTTATTTTTAATTAATTTAAAGCTTAAAAATTATGAATTTATCAATTAAATTACATATAGATCCAAATTATATAATTTTACACAAAATTACTAAAATAATAAATAATTTAATCTTATAATAAATTTAAAATTTTATAAAATTAAATATTTGTTGATCATGATCGAGTTGGGTTCAACGGATAATTATACTCAAAATAAGTAATTCAACCATCTCTCGAGAAAAAAAATTCAAGAGCCCAATTACCTAGCTATATCATAAAAATAAAAAATAAAACAAATTCATCTATTATCATATTGATTCAATTGGGTTGGACTGTTTGAGCGAGTTGTGCCAATCTATGGACACTCTTAATAATTAGGGGCAAAATATTGTTTTAGCTAGTTTTAATTTGTAATGAAAATTGATAAAGGTGTTCATAGTTTGTGTTTGAGTCAAACTTATAACAAAATCATTTTTGAATAGTTTAATAATTTGAAAATAAAAACTTAATCGTTTGTACATTGGAACCAAGCCAATTGCGGTTTTGAAACAGCGATTTTAAGACTAAAATTTATTGTCTAGTTGATGTTTAAAAAATTATTCATTTATTATGGTTTGTTATTTAATTTTTTTTTTATTTCTTATGTTATTTTACTCTATATTTTATTTTATTACATGTTTTATATAATTACAAAAGGATATTTTCGTATATGTAAGCTATGATTATATCATTTTTCTTTTGTAATTTAATTATTTTTTATTAATTATTTCTAATTTATGAACTCTATAATATTAAAATATTATTAAAAAACTAAAACTTAGAATACAAAAGAGGAAAAATCAAAAAACAAAATAGAAGAAAAAAATTAATATTTTCAAATTTTTTATATAATACATACATAGTATAAATATAAATATAACGTGAACAGTTCAACTTGATTTTATATAAATTTCTAGATATTTAATTTAAATGTCAAACATAATAAATAATTTCTTAATAATTTCAAATTAAAACCAAACTGTTAATAAAAAAATGAATCCCATAATTATTTTACAAGCCGCCCAGTGCTACAAGCCCACAGGGCACTGTTAGCTCACACGCCAAAAGGTTGCGGAAAATTATTGAAACGTGCAAAAATGGTCTAGTTGCAAGCCAACAATGGAAGAATTTATTTATGGATTTGACTTCTGTGTGTTCAATAGTTGATACATGGGTAGAGTTTGTCAATCAATTTTAAATTGATTTTTTTGTTTTTTGCTTAAATTTTAAAAATTAAAAAGTTTTACTTGATAATTCAAAAGCTTTGTCTTTTTTTTACATAAATTTTTTTATATTTTTTGAAAATATCATAAACTTTATTATACACGTCTTTTTTTTATAAAAAAATATATTTTTAAAATATACTCGTTAAAATCTATCAAACAAAATCTATTTTGAATATATAAATTTATGTAAAAATAAATTTTGAAAAATCAAAACAACTTTTCTCTTACTTAAAACTCTTTTGGTTTAAAATTACTTTAAGCCAAATTTTTTGAGTTATTATCTTTTAGCTTAAAAGTCAACCCAATAATTCACCAAATGAGCTTTTTGGGTATTTAACTTAAATCAACTTTAAATCAAAAACCTAGCTTAAAGCCAAGTTGCCAAACGAGGCCATGATTGCACCATATAATTGTAAACCAAACTGTTAGAAGAATTTAAAATTGTAAAAACAAACTGATATTAAAAAAATGAAAACAGTTTGTTATATCTAAGATTAAAACAGAATATAAAAGTAACGAAATTAAAACTTAAACTCACAGTAATGTGGATTCAGAATAGACAGAAAATAGACCAAGCCAAGTGTAACATACTCTGTCATTAAAGTAAATTCGCCCCTCGCAGTGGTGTTTACGGGTTCGGACGTCTGCCTCCCAGGAATATTTAGTCTCTCGCACGCAAAAAAAGTACTACAATTTACGTGCTCAGCGAACATAACAATGTTTTCTACTCCCTTTAACGGATTTCGATATTATGTATGTAATGTACTTCATGTAAATTCTATATAAAAAATCAAAACAGGAACCTCATATTTATAAATAAACTCATGACTGTTCAGAATAGTCACGAAGAAATGGACACACCTATTCATACCAAATAGGTACCACAAAAAAGATGTAACCTAAGAATGATAACTAATTAATTACCATTTTCAACTAACTTTCATTCACATTAAAAAAAATTATTTAAAGTTATTTTTTTCCAACAATAATTAGCCTGCTGAGGTGTATTTTAGTTTCTCTTTGAAGATTTAAATCGTTTTATTTATTATTCTCAGTATATAAATCGTTTATGTAAAAAATTAAGTTAATCGGATATTAATAAATACATGAACAAATCGCATTTATTTTATCATTCATTTTATTATGACAAATATATATTTTTTCACACACAGCGATACTCGATTAATTTTATTTTCTATATAAATAATTTATACATTGAAAGTGATAAAGTAAGCGATTTTAAAGTGTCAAAATAGGACTACAGTGGACCACACGCACTCCATCTGTTGAGAAGCTTAACCCATTATTTATAAAATTGAAAATATCATGTTAACATGTTAATGTGATGTGTTTAATTAATACACACAAATTATCTGCCTTTTAACATAATAAGTGTTGCCTTTTTAGTTTCCTAAAAATATGAGCACATCATGCATATGTATTGATTGAGCACAACAACTCAGTATGTTGACGTGGTATTTCGACCCCCTAAAAAAGTTATTTGAAATTGGTTGCTATGTTCGTCCCCTTAGAATGCATTTCCATGATATGAAATATTCCTTTTGCAAGTATCATTAATTATATAATTTATATAAAAAAATTAAATTAATTAAATATCAATAGCTATTGATCATGATGTACCAATTTTTTTCTAATCAAAATGAACATTGCCCATCATAAAAGCAAACACGATGTGTCCCTTCAAATAGCGCACAATAGAGCATGTTTGTTTTGAGGGAAATAAACTTGGAATTGGATTAACAATTATGTATCTCATGTTTTGTTGCAATAAATAGGTTCGGATACACTATCTAGGACAGAATGTGAATCTCATAAATATGAAATAATTCTATTATAGGAGGAGGGATGGAATCAACAATCAAGAGTGAAAAATTAATATCAAATAAACTGTTTTTATGAATAAAAAATTAATAATAAACCTTTTTAGTAAGGTATGAAAATTTAAAATAAATATAGTATAACTAATTATTTAAAAGAAAAACTAGTTAAAATGTTTGTTTTAAATTTGATTAAAAAAAAATATATTTTCTCGGTTGTTAAAACAAAAATCAGTTAAAAGATTATTATTTTTTACAACATTATTTTATTATTATTTTTTAGAAAATAATAATAATAATTTTTTTTAGAAAACAATATTACTTGGAAGGAAAAGAAAGTATCAATTATTTGTTTTGGTTTAGAAAAACAGTTTATTATTAATTTTTTATTCATAAAAACAGTTTATTTTTTATTTAGAAAACTATTTTATTTACTTCTTTAAAACAGTATCCTTACGACGGATCATTCTTTCATTTCGGTTAATTTGAAATTCAAAATTGTTTTTATTCAAACAATTTTATTTGATTCAGATTGGATATTATTGTCATTTGTGCATAAGATTTGTTTTTCAATTTATCATGTCCCATAAAATAATCAAACATGGAAATAGATAATAAGAAGGATTAATAATGTATTAGATATATTATCCTATAATTATTAGTGAGGGGATACAATATACCCCATAATTCTTTCTCTCAAAATAAACATGGCCTAGACGTATTGTGCGATGCAAACTCTATTGGCAGTCAAGGGTGGGACTAGACTTGGCTTCCATTAGAGTTCTCTTGGGGTACTTATATGATATATATATATATATATATATATATATAGCACAACAAACATGTTGTTCAATAAAAAATCTGCTCTCAGTCAAGGGTTGGATTGGGCTTGGCTTCTATACGAGCTATCTTGGGGTACTGATTCGATAAAAAGAAGCTTCCTTCCTAGGGGGCCAAATGTTGCTTAAGGCTATAGGGTGATTTGGAATTCGGCTCAACTTTGGATCACAACTTTGGATCACATTACACTTGTCGCATCTTGATATTTTTTTGACTCCTTGCACTGCTTTCTTTACTTCATAGAGAGAGCAATAGGTTTAAAATCTTTGGGTTTGATGTAACGATTTGAAAAATATAAGAAATTAATGTCTTTTTAAGGTTTTTTGTCAAAAAATAAAAATTACCACCTCACCTTTGATAATAAGTCAATAAGAAATGCCAAGACACCTTATACATATA
>JAOTRH010000022.1:10233335-10247210 GCA_034768845.1 Heliamphora exappendiculata
CCCCCCCCAACTCTTTCATATAGGATTATCTGAATTGAAACATAGTAAAATACTGTTTGAAGAATGTTTTTCAAAAAGCTATATAAAAGTGTGTTGCTGAGGATCTTTGACATATGATTTCCATGTTATAATTATGATATGTGTGATTAAATATGTATGAGACATACACTGGATTGTGATAAAAACCCACCTTTTTGATTGACCCCTACAGTGAAATCCCATTATTGATGCTGATGTTTACAACTACCCCCTTCTGATTATCTTTCCACTGCTCTACTCTCCTCTGATATGTGTTTACAAATCATGCACCAAAAATGGCTACCTAGACAAGCCTTGCTTTTTCGTTTGTTCTAGTGTGAAAGCTGCTGGTTAAGCTACATTTCATTATGCTAATGAAATGGCTACCTATCTGAACCTTACTTTTTCGTTCATGATTAGTGGGTTAGCCGCCATTCTTGCATCTATGACTCAATGCTATTGAAAATGGCTACCTATGCGAACCTTATTTTTTCATTCGTTATAGTGTGAAAGCCGCCTTAAAATAGCTTAAATGTTTTCTTATATAAACTAGTTCTTTGTGAGGGAGAGCTTTCGTACTTTTTCAACATATATACATTGGGACTTTACTTGGTTTGACTTCAAATTGAGTGGTTTGACTATAGTTCAATTGTGCTTCATGTATATTGATAATTCATATCGTTAATCATTATTCATGTGAAATCCTATTTCAATGATTTGAAGTTCATCTTATAAAAAGCTTTGCTTGGCAGGATTCTGTTATTCTATTTTTCCAGGTTTCAACTTTAGATTCTGCTATTTGGTTGAATTACTACCCTTTTATTGTATCATGTTGTGTGTTGTGTCCTAGATGCCCATCTCATTGTTTCTCGGTAGATTTGATGATTTGCCTTCTCAGGTTTCCCTCAGTCAGTTACCTGCTCGAGCGGTTCTCTGTGCGCTCGAGCGGACGAAATGTTTTTTTCTCGGGAGGTTGTGCGCTCGAGCGGCCATACGTGCGCTCAAGCAGTCTGTCGCTGTACAGAATTTTAAAAAATAGGGTTCATCAAGTCTTTTCGCATTCATTCAAATATCCTTTCGTCTCTCTTTGGCGCGGTGTCTCTTAGAAGACCTTAGAACGACTTTTATCATCTTCAAGCCTCGTTACATCTCCGTACAACCTAGGTATGTTTGTCAAGATTTGCTTTTTTTGTTTTCGGTATCTCTTAAACCTAGGATTTGATTCGGATGGTTGTTCTTGTGTGACTGTTTGAATGTGTGCTTACATGTAACATAGATTTGCTTGGTTTGCTCTTAATCTAGGGTTTTCGCTCTTATGAATGGAGGTCATCTTCGTCTTCTTGTTTTTTTTTCGGAGCCTTAGTTGGGTAGTTTCTCTTTGGGTCTCATGGGCTTGAATTTCGTTTCTCTCATGACTGCATATGATTCTCTAAATGCTCATATGAGGTGTTGATTCGTAAGTTTAGCCGTATATTGCTAGTTTTCTCCTGTGTTTGCTATTTTGAAGGTTGCTCTGTACTATATTGGATTCAAGGGTTTCGTCGGCTTCGCTCGAGCGGTCTTCTGCGCGCTCGAACAGACATGCTGTGTTCTGCATATATATTTTTTGTCCCTATCTTGCATCTCTATTTTTGTCCTTATTTGCCTCTTTTATTATTTTTCTTATGTGTAATTATGTTTCTGGTTCTAATGAGCTTGATGTTTTATATAAAAAATCATGCCACCCCGTACCAAGAAAACGGCAGGCCGAACCTATGACAAGCATCGCTTTATGTCCCTCGGCTCTGAAGAGAAGTACAATCATTTGTGTGCTGACCGCCCTCTTCTTCTAGAAAAAAAGGTAATCCTCTCCAATTTTTCTGATTTTGGGATTCCCCAAATGTTTGACTAGCTGGGTTGGACCTCTTTTTTAGACGTTAATGGGGACGTCTTTCTCGACCTTGTTAGGGAATTCTACTCCAATATGTATGATCTTGAAACCCGTGGGTTCACCTTTAAGACATATGTTCGGGGTCATCAACTTCTTCTGAACCCCACTACTCTTAGAGCCCATATGAAATATTCTGCCCAGGACATTGTTGATTACCCTCCCCTTCTTCCCACTCATTCCTGGAATTTTTCTGAGATTGCTGACACGTTGTGTGGCAAACCTCGTGATTGGGTCGGAGGGAATTTATTTCAGAAAGAACTTACCCCTACCTTCCGTCTCTTAAACATCATTGTCGGTGCTAACATCCATCCTCGCAGGGATATTTTTGATCTTAATCTGGAACGGGGTTTAGAGCTTTATCTTATTAGCCAGGGCAGTGGGATTGACTTAGCCAGTGTTTTTCTCCAATCTATGCTCAAAGTTTCCCATGGCAACAAGACTGTGGCTCTTCCCTTTGGTTGGTTCATCTCCAACTATTTGAAATTTCTTCCTTCTTTTCTTATTCCTTCCAGTCTTCCTTCGGTGTTTATCACAAAATTCATCACCCGTCGCACACACTCACAGAGTGCATCTCACATTCCCACTCCCGTAGCAATGTCTTCCTCGGCTAGTGAGGATGATGATTCTGATGCGGATGAAAGTTCTTCTTCACCTACTCCCGAGGGGGAGTCTTCCCGATCTTCCATCCCTGCTCGATTGACTTCCCTTGAGGACCGTGTGGCACATCTTCAGCACCATATCAACACCCGGTTTGATCGGTTGGAGAAGTTGCTGTGTGGACTTTCTTCCGGTGGTGGCTCTTCATGATGCTCTCCAGGTTCCACAGTGGGGGAGGATTTTTTGGATAGACATGCTCCTTTTTGGCTAGTACAGTTTTTGATACAGTTTTGATGGCTTGATGCTTTGGCTGATACAGTTTTGATGGTTTGGCTGGTACACTACTGTTTCTGCTGGTTTATTACATTCTTGGATGGCAGATTCTTATGGATTTTTTTTTGTTATAACATGGTTGGACCAATGATGCTACTTTATGTTGTTTGAGTTTTTTTTTCTGCTAGGTTGGATATTGTTCTTCTGTTTCAAGTGATTTTGGCATCTGGTTTCCCAGGGAAGTATTGTTGGAATGAATATATTGTTAAAACATTAATCTTCAATCTAATGACATTGATTTACATTCTAACGGTTTAATGTTTGATATTGTGGTTTGATGTTTGTTTTGAAGGAGTTGTGAGAAGAAGGTTTCTGAAGATTCTGTGTTTTTCTGTTTAAGTTGTGTTCACCTGGATTTTGCAAAGGGGGAGATTGTAAAGAAATTAATTAATATTAATTTCTTTTTTTTTATTTTGTATGGCAAGATCCTAGGTGATTAGGTATGTTTGGTTTTAGAAGGTTTTATGCTTTAGGTAGGTGTTTTTGTTTGGAAGTATTTTGATAGGATATCATTTGTGGATTACGAAAAGTAGTGGTTTTGGTAAGCAATCTTTGAAGGTTTTGTTCCTTTATTCAGAGTTTTCAGTAGCCTAAAATATTGTCTTCCAGATCAGCAGCTAAAGCAGGTTTTCAACCTTCAAGAGATAGCCTCGGCCTTATGTCCGCTCGAGCGCACATCCTGACCGCTCAAGTGGTGACCCAACAGATTCTTGTTTCCTATTTCTTAGAGCATGAGGTTTTGGCATCAATATATATCGAGCCTCATTAATGCATGAATGGAGCTTCTGGAATAATATTCTTCTGAGCATCAAGATCTTTCAAGAAGGCTTCCGTGCATAAATCATCAACTAGTATTCGACAGCAAATCTTAGATGGGATTCTAAGTTCCGCTGGAGCATTCTGCCGGAGAAGGCTGCTACAAGGAATCGTAGTAGAGGAAATCAAAAGGAGAGCAGTTAACGAGGATTCGACATACAAGTTTAGGATTAGAAGATTGAAGAGTTAGTCAACAGTCTGTAAGCTTTTATTATTTATGTTCGCTTTTAGTGCTTGGTTGCTGGACTTGGTATTTCCCGTGATTTTTTACCCTTTGGATTTTTCACGTTAAAAATCTGGTTGTTGTGTTTTCTTTTCTTTGGATGGACTGCATGAATATGATTGATAATTAAATATCAAGAATATTATTTTTTCACAAGTAAAAGGAAAAATCACATTCCCAGTCTCTTTGACTTTAACCTACGACCTTCTACACTCGTTGCAATTTGAGTTGCAATTCGAGCTCTATCATAGCTTTTAAGCAGTTTCAGAACACTCCCAATGATGAATGAGTACACCGAGAGTAAAACCATAACCCTTAAACACCCAAATTCTTAACCAAAAACCCAGTCGAGTCTAAGCCTTTCATTGAAACAACTTAAGACCTTTTACTCAAATCCAAAACTTTATTTTGATTTGTAGATTTGTAGCCACAACAAATGTATATGTGGTTTGGCATAATTTTCCTACGCCCACCGGTGAGAAATCTAATATACTATAACCATATAATATGCAATCATGAGACCAAAAGTACTTCAAAGCCCGGCACCTATAACTCGAGCTTTGAAACTTCATTCCCCCCGCTCAAGGGTTACTTCTCACAGTATTTTTTTTTTATCTCTCTTTACATTTCTACTCTCTTTGATTCAACTCTCCATACAATAATTAGAATTATAAGATTCTCTTTATAGAAAAATCCTAAAATTCTAGTCCTCATATAATTATAAAGCCCTACAAGTACTAGACTTTTTATGTATTCATGATTCTAGTCCAGCCCAAATACATAACTAGAATTATTTATAAATTTCTTTAATTTAACTTTTCACAGAATAACTAGAATTATAAGATTTTATTTATAGAAAAACTCTAAAACTCTAGTTCTCATATAATTATAAAATTCTATAAGTATTAGACTTTTAATGTATTGATGACTCTAGCTCAACCAAAATGCATAAATTTTTTTTTTAATTATTTAGGTCCGCATAATACAATACACACCCAACAAAGAACATATTAGGAAATGAAGAACCCATGGGACCTTGTTTTGAAAAAATAAATGGGATAAGACTAATCCTACTATATATTTTAATTATAGGACTCCTGAGTAAAAATCCGTGTTGTATATATAAACGTATGAACATGGGCTTAAAAGTTCCTAGACAAGTATGGATTGGTTAAAAGCTTGTAGCTTGGTAAATCTCTATAATTTTTCTTTTGTATTTTTATTTAGTTTGAGCCAATTGTTTGTTATATGATTTTAATAGACAGTTTAAATGAAACTATCATGTACAAAATGATTAAATTAATTCACTGAAAAGTTAATTCACACGGTAATCCAAGTAACACAATCATTATATAAATTAAACTAAATAATGCAACTATCTCATCAAGAGAAAATATAAATCTTATTTAAGCATTCAATTAATTATTTAATTAGATATTCAGACTTTTAGGTCATCATAACCGGTGAATACATTTTTATTTTTATTTTTATTTCGATCTCACGTTTTGGACATATGTGTGCTTTCCTACACCCCAGTTCATTTATTAGCTATGTTACCGATTGGCCGACGGATTTCAAAACATAAACTCATGCACAATTCAAACGATGAACAAAATTATAATCGGAAAAAAGCCAAGCGAGCTTTAAACCGACAGTAGTAAATTAATCTGAACATTTTGAAATATCAAAAAAAAGTGTAGTAAACACTTTAGTAATTGGGTAATGTAAGAGGAAGGTGAAAGAAAGCAGTGTCTTAAATAGTGGCAGTTGCGAAATTTAGTTGGACAAAGAAGTGCAGTAATGTTAACCCGTCCTATTCGGCAACCTCACCGTATTCTTTGCTTTATAATATTGGTCTCCTCCAACCTCATAAACTTATTTATTTCACTGTTGGGTTCGGTGCGTCCCCTTTTTGGCAATTTATTAGATACTATCGAACAACAATGTAGAAGATGCTGTGTAATATTTTTAATAAATAAGTTATTATAATTTATATAATGTGAATTATTTTTTATTTTTTAATTATTTAATAAAAATAAATTATTATATTTTTACTTTAAAATTCATTGCCAGCGTATTAGATAAAAGTAGTGATATACTGCTCAAATAGTATTCTGCCGATTAATCACTCCCTTTATTTTTTTGTCTAGTTTTGACCGTTGCTTTTCGTAACGTTTCTCTCTGATCAAGCTAAAAGCTGCTGCTTCGTCTCTTCCCTGCCCACCGACCAAGCATACCCAGGTACGATTCTTCACCTTCCACTTCTCCCTCATTATTCATTAGCCTTCTTTTTCTTCCTTTTCCGTTTATTTCAAAAATCATGAATTTTGAAGAACTGTGCAAATGGGCTTTTTTCTTTTTCTTGTTCTTTTTTTACTTCAAACTTCCTAAACAGGCTGGAATATCTTGCTCCCAACTGCTTGTTTTTCTTCAACTATGCAGATCTTTCTATTAGATTTCTTGACTGGAACACAATTTTAAACTCTACTAATATTTTGGGGTTTAAATTTCTTTGTGTTGTTTTAAAGTCCGAAAATTTTCGAAAACCGTCAAATTTTTGAAGAAATTGTCGTATATCTATGAAGAAAGTACGAGTTATACAAACAGAATTTCTTTAACATTTCTGTCTCAGATTAAAATTATATTCTCAACTGGGTTGTCACTTTTCAGTATTTTCTTTATTCTATTTTTTGGAAAGTGGGCCACTCATTTCGTTGATGGCAGCTTATTGATTGAAGTTCATACGAGTGTTGAATTTATCATATACCTTTTTTCTATTTTTTTGCTCTGTTGAGTTTTGAAAGCCAAACTCATTTGATTGCAAAAGATTTTTAAGAGCTTATGTATATTTGGGATAGTTCTCTTTGCTTCTATCCTTTTTTGTTTGATATGGCCAATTAACGCTCCTAGGGAGGAAGAAAAGAAATAATTCTTGATTCAAAAGAAGTGTTTGTATTTTTAAGATACTGAGCGTGTCATCTTTTTCATGTTCCAATAAAATGCCAATGGCAAATTTCACCGGTATGATTATATCTGTGTTTGTAAACTTTTTTTTTTTGTCTGTTTCTGCTTTAGACCTTTTCCTTCTTTTGCTGGTCCCTTCTTTCACTTCCTTAATTAATAATCATCATCTTTAGTTTATACTTTTTGAAATCTGTATTTAGAAGTCTTGGTCTTTTGGGATTCCTTCAGTTTAATGTTCTTTTGCATCATTTCCCCAGTCCATTACCTTTAATTGGATCTTAATCTTGCCTCATTTCTTTTTTCTATTTTTTTTTTATCAATTATTGCAAGTATGATCATTTACATTTTCTTCATTCTAGTATGGATTCGGAAAAATGTGACCAATGGTTTCTGGAGATGATCTTGTTTATAATCTTTGAACAATTTTTTTTTTTAATTCTTTTCTCCTTTCATAGTGGTGTCTTGATTTTTGTCATGTGATAGGTTGAGGTTATGGAATTCCTTTGTTTTGGACATACGGAAGAGAAAATATATAAGAATCATCATTTCTTCCTGAAGTTGTAAGTTTGAAATGTTCTGAATCCTTGTATTTGGCTTGGAAAAGAAGAAAGGAGCCCAATCTTTTAAATGAATTTTATGTATATATGGACAGACTTCCTAATTTAGTAAGGTAGTATTTGGCTTGATTTCTCAGAAGAGCTTTTGATACGCCCTTTCCTCCTTTTCTTATCTTCCACATGTTTGATGCTTCTTCTTGAGAAGTTAGAGCTCTTAAAACTTCTGTCTGTTGAACAGCTTGGGCAGCACGTTAAGAATCTGTTGAGAAAAACACAGCAATCACCTCATGATTTCCATTGCGACTCGTAGAGTTGCATGAAAAACTCGTAGAGTTGAGAAGGGTGAAAAGAAAATAGAGTTAAAGAGAGAGATGGGATGTTCTGCATCGAAGTTGGATAACGAAGAGGCGGTCCAGCTCTGTAAGGATCGAAAAAAGTTCATTAAGCAAGCCCTTGAATATAGGACCCAATTTGCCTGTGGACACATTGCCTATATCCAGTCCTTGAAAAGAGTTTCTGCTGCTCTTCGCGATTATATAGAAGGTGATGAGCCCCGTGAATTTTTATTAGATTCCTATAGAACCCGACCTTTCAATCCCATTAAAAAATCCAGCAGAGGTTACATCTCGATATCACCAAAGTCTTTCTCAGTAACACCTCTGGAATTTGAAACCAAGTCATCTTTGAAAATAAACTACATGAGATCAGGTGGGAACACATCATTTGCTGTCGAGGAGAGACCCGAATCACCAAAAACAGTTCATATTGAAACATACGCCCCAGTACACCGATATGGGGTTGATGGATTTTTTGGAATGCAATCGTCACCCATGGATTCTTCATTTTTCTCTTATTCCCCCAGCAATAGATCCAATTTGCCCCCCTCTTCGCCTCAAAATTCTCAATGGGACTTCTTCTGGAACCCATTTTCATCATTGGACTATTATGGCTATCCCAGTAGGAGCAGTCTTGATCAGAGAGTCCTGGATGATGAGATGATTGGGTTAAGGCAGGTTCGAGAAGAAGAAGGGATCCCCGAATTAGAAGAGGAAACTGAACAAGAAGAACCTTATAAAAACATAAATATGCCAGAAGAGAGAGCTAATATTGATGCAAGCTGTCATAGAGAAGAAGTTCTAGTTGAAGAAGAAGGAGATGATGATGATGATGGTGATGGTGATGGTGATGGTGGTGATAAAAATGTCGATAGAACAGACAGTGGAAATGAAACCGAGCATGAGATGGAAGGATTGCAATCTCATGGAAGTCAGAGCATAGAAATATCGAAAGCACAAAAAGCAGGACAGGTTGGTAATCAGGAAACTGCAATTGGTGATCGAGAAGATAGTACAGCAACACCCGGGTTTACTGTTTATATAAACCGGAGGTCAACTAGCATGTCGGAAGTTATTAAGGATCTTGAGGCTCAGTTCATGATTGTTTGTAATGCAGCGGATGAGATCTCGGCAATGTTAGAGGCTAGCAAGTCTCAGTACTTATCAACCTCAAACGAACTCACAGGTGGGGAAATTTAACTCATTAAGCTTTCTCACTCTGCCTTCACTCCATTTGGGATTATTGTTAAATAAATTCTTGCTCTTTATCTTTACATAGTAGGAAGACTTTAACTGAAACTAGAGCACAGGTTAATGCAATTTTAAGGAGAATTCCTTCAACAGTAGAAAATTTCCAATGTTTCTTTCTAATATTTTTTACTTTTTAAATTTTTTTTGGTTATCAGTGTTGTAAGACCCTCCTAATGTTTCTTATAATTAGAGACTTTTTCCTTAGTGTTTGAAATTTTACTACACTCCGTTATTTTTTCAGACAATTATGTTAATGGCCAACTTGAAGCTGTTTCCAGACAACCCTAACTAGAACATGTTTCAGAAGGTTAGGATAAAGACTAGCTTCAACATTTTTTTAAGATATTGATAGAAAACATTTATTATAGGTTCAAGTTTGTGCCAATAACATGATATATGTTTATAACTTAACTACTATATTTTTAAGAAAAGGAAATACATGGAAGATGACGGATTAGAAATTATTTGGAGAAAAAAAATTCTTATTGAGATTTAGGCCCCTTGTGTGTCACCAAAAACTTAATATTGGTAAAGAGGGTATGTAGCCCTGCTATCAAATGACCTTAAGAAATTCTAATACGATAATAATATTGAGAGATCAATGAAACACATTGACAACCAGCAGTGGCAGCCGTAAAATTAATATAAATAGAAAATTTAATTTTGTTTGTGAATCAAACTCTATAGTTATGTGGCATCTCCACAATATTTTTCCATGATGATCTAGTTCTTTGTGATTAAAGAATTGAGCATAGTTACTAGTTAGGACCTAAAGCTTTCCCTAACATCATCTTATTACCTAAGTTGGCATTTATCTACTCTCTTGGAGTTTGTAATATAAAATATCAATTCACAAAATTCTTGCTTATGCAGCTGCGAAGATGTTGAATCCAGTGGCTTTAATCCGCTCAGCTTCTTCTCGGTCATCCTCATCAAGATTCTTAAGGAACACGTCAAGTTCTAGAGATGAGGCATATGAAAGTAGTAGCAATTTCTCCGAGGAGTCCTGTATGTTATCAGGTAGTCACCAGTCAACACTTGACAGATTATACGCTTGGGAGAAGAAACTCTACGACGAAGTCAGGGTATACATCTAGAACTTTTATCCTAAAGGATCACTCATAGACTTTGATGCCTTGTATGTTAATCTATAATAGCCCAATTTATAGCCAAAAAAAATTTGTTATGCAACAAAGAACTAGATAAAGAACATTGACTGTAAGAGAGTGACCTATAATTTTCGGAGAGTACTATAATTGCTAGAGTTCTATCTAGTGGCCATTAATTGCTTCATTCATAATGAAGCAAGAATGTATCTGCTTCTCTTTCATTTTTATTTATATATTGAGCATGCTAAATCTCTACTGTTATGTATTATATTGGCCGATAAATAACGGGATTTTTGATCTCCGAAGCCAATATTTACTAATGTATCGACCAATACTTATTCGATATTGACCAGTGGCTTGTACGTACAATAGTTGACATTTTCTTCTAAATTATTTGATTCCAAAAACAGTTGCTCACAATATATGGATACTTGTGGGTTATTTAATTTGAATTTGTTGTCATGCTTATTTACTCGTGATAGGCTGGAGAACGGGTTCGGATTGCATATGAGAAGAAATGCAAACAACTCAGGCACCAAGATGTTAGAGGAGAGGACCCTTCTTCAGTATCTAAAACAAGATCAGCCATCAAAGATTTGCATACGCAGGTCAAGGTTTCAATACACTCAATTGAAGCTGTTTCAAAAAGGATCGAAACTTTGAGAGACGAAGAATTGCAGCCTCAACTTCTAGAATTGGTACAAGGGTATGTCACTCAAAGTCCCCCAATTTGTGTCCTTGCATACTAGATGAATTCATTCTCAACTAGTGAAATAAGAGAAACCCCACAACCTTACAGCAATTCTCATGACATCAGGCATGATCTTAGGGCGGACCTATACGACAATGGAAAATTCCTACAATATCTTAGAAAATGATTGGAACTTGAAAGTGGATACTCCAATGCCTACCACAAAATGTGTCACTATGACTCAATTCTCCAAGTTAACATACGTTATCCTACCTAATCCCATACAATTCATAACATATATTTTATTCACATGTGAAAAAGTGTCTCAAATGATGGTATTCGCTCCTTCCCATTTTTATGTCTTGCTTTCCTGTTTTGGAAGGACCATTATATGCCTATTTGTTTTAAAATTGAAAAATGTTTAATCATCAGGTTCCCACATTTTCTTTTCGTATTAATGTTCAAGTACGAGCACAATTCTTAAAAAAAAGCACAAACAAGATGAAAGGATTTTGTGAATATAACATTCAAATATGTTTTTTCTTAAACGGCATGACCCATAATAATCTCTGATGGAGAAGAAATAAAGCTGAAAATAAATCCTTCATGTGGGCTACTTTGCAGCGTTTGGTTGTTGTCATAATTCAAGCAAGTTGAATTATGCATGAGCCAGATCCAATGAGAACTTCGATTTGCTATAAACTGCACATAGCCACTGAAGTGTTCCATGCATATGTAAGCTATAAGGGACAAACAGGTCCTTTATGTAACACTCTGTATTGCACAAGCTTATCAATTTTCTCATGAATTAACAGATTAACAAGGATGTGGAAAGTAATGGCAGAGTGCCACGAATTGCAGAAGCGGACTCTAGATGAAGCGAAGCTCTTACTAGCTGGCACACCTTCAAAACTGTCCAGAATGAAGAAGCAGACCATTATGTCACCATCTGTACCACACCAGCTTGCCTGTTCAGCTGCCAACCTTGAATCTGAGCTGCGAAATTGGCGATCCTCTTTCGAGTCATGGATCACCTCTCAACGATCCTACGTGCATGCATTAACAAGCTGGCTCCTCCGCTGTGTTCACTCCACTCCTGATATATCGAGATTAACATTGTCTCCTCATCGGTCCACTAGGGCCCCACTAATATTCAAAATATGCATCCAATGGTCTAGGTTCCTTGACACCATCCGTGAGGTCTCGGTGCTCGAGGGATTGGACTTCTTTGCTGCAGGGGTTGGCTCATTATATGCACAACAACTGAAGGAAGATTCTCGAATGGTAGGATCAAAGTGGTTCAGAGGTGGGTTGCCACTGGAATCCAGCGGGAACATAGAGGTGGTGGAGGTCGGGGAGTTGCAAGAGGAGATGATGACTGCAGAGCAAATGGCTGATGTTGCCATTAGGGTGCTATGTGCTGGAATGTCGGTGGCCGTGAGTTCACTGGCAGAATTTTCTATTGGTTCAGCAGAAGGGTATGCTGATCTAGTCAAGCAATATAGTTTGGGTGGGATGGGGTAGTAATTCATGGTATTTGGTTAGGTAGTTAGGTGATGGGTGTCCATGTAATTAAAAATATAACTTATCATAGATAGTGATTTACCTTTGTTTCTTCTTTGACCTGCTCTTTTTGTTTGCCAAGAATACAAAGGAAAAGAAAAAAGGAAACAAAATTGATAATCTTAGAACTAGTTGGGGTTGGGACTACACTGACTATGTGTACATTATGAACTTCCTTTTCTTATCCCCCCATCTTCTTTGAATCCTTGTTAACCAAAGCAGACTACACTGACTGTGTACATTATGAACTTCCATTTCTTAACACAACTCCCCCCCCCCCCTCCTCATCTTCTTTGAATCCTTGTTAACCAAAGCAGAGAAGTTGGTAATGATTATTACTGTTGGATTAACACAAGTCGTTAATCAAGTGCTCATATATTTCCTCCGACTTCACGATTCCTTTTCTTTTCCTTCTCTCGTGGAGAATTTAGGGTGTGGAATAGTGGATGGTCCATCCATTGCAAAAGAGAATACTTGCTATGAGTACTCTACTCATCCCCACAACTTTGGTTATTGTTAAAAGATTCAACTTTAAGGTTGGGACTGAAATTGGCCTCTCCAGGTCATGGAGAATAATGGAACGTGTTTGAAGATGCTTTATACCTTACCCTATCCCTCTGCTTATGCAGCTTTTGCATCCATATTGAGTTTACTGCTGAAATGGATTGATGTTATATGACCAGGAGTACATATTTCCTGTTTGGTTGCTAAGATAACAGAAGAAAAGAGAATTAGTTAGATATCTAGAAAGTAAGATTTTGTTATGGTTTGAGAAAATTGTTGAGTTGAGAACACAACAAAGAATGTATAGTTCACTTGTAGACTGGATGATGCACTGAAAATTTCATTCCAGAATACTTTCTCACTCACATCTCAATATGGTTCATTCTCTTAGTACACTTGAGGCACTCGGTTTGCACCTCACAAGTTACACTCAACAATTTAGGCGTCCTACCCTTTTTATAGCCGCCATCCACCTCCTTAATAGGCAACTACGATAATCTAGATCCAACGGCTCTTATTTATCGTGTAGAACAATCAAGAAACTTCTAAGCTTCTGTATTCTTCATCCATGTTCTAGAATACTCTACATTATTCTAGGATATGGTAGTCTTCTACCTTTTTTTAGAAAACTCTGTAACCTTTTGAACCCCTTTAGAACTCAAGATGCTTCCGAATTATTATAGTCTTTTAAAAAGTTATTCAAAATTCTAGTATTTTTTAAAAAGTTCTTTAACATTCTAAAATTTTCAAAAAAGCTCTAGAATCTTTCATACTCTTCTTGAAATTTTCTAAATTATAGTAAATGATTTTGGAGAGTCAGTGGTGACTCTTTAACACTCATTCTTAGCAATGACTCCTCATTTTAGTTCTGATCAGGAGATCACATCAAGTTTCTTTTGAAACTTCATGAATTTTGCAACGCCAAACGCTATGGTAAACATGTCTGTTACTTGACCATCAGTTCAAATGGCCTCTCTCTCTCTC